>CP092729.1:5728077-6072388 GCA_030273425.1 Microplitis manilae
TTAAGATGTACTTTGATGATTTTTTTTCGAATTCTATACGATATTTAATGAATCTCTACCTTAACATTCAAATAATAAAAGAAAATTTTATTTACCATGAATTTTTGAATAAAAAAAAAAAAAAAAAAAATTGCTGGTCAGATTTGCTTCTACACAAATTCATATTACATTAATAAAGTTATTTAATATTTCATAAAAAAACAAACAAAAAAAATCTCACTTTTAATTTTGTACTTCTTTTTTTTTTTTATAAGAAACGTTACTGATAATAACAAAATTATATATCATATCATGATTAAGTTTGAGATATTGTACTACACTTATAACAAACTCATAAATTTTTATTATTTTATAAAAACGTTTTCTTTCAAATCCTTAAAAATATATTGCCAGTCAAATTTTTTGTTTTTTTTTAAATAATTAAAATATTGAAAAGATATTTTATCTACCACAATAAAGAAAATCTGTCATTTTTTATAGATAATTCGAAATTGGTAAAAAATATTTAAATAAAAACAAAATGTCTGTTTTATAAAATTATCAATATTAAATTCATATTAATGCTGATATATATTTAAAAAAAATTAATACCTTGCTGATTTCAGGTGTCAAATTCACTTCATTATTATTAATATTCTCTGACAGATCTGAATCTTCAGCCCCTGATATTATTTCTACATTATTTTCGTTCCTTGCTACGGCCACATTACTATCATCCATGCCTTTTTCTTCTTCATTCTCGAAATTTCTATTTACAAGCGAATTTTGTTCCTTCAAAATCTAAAAAAAGTTTAAAATCATACAATAATGATAATATTATTATAAATATGAGAACTTCAATACTTATCAATTTTTGTTTTTAAATATTAAATACATACTATATTATTAATTTCTGTACTTGCTTTGTGAGCCTTTAAAATTTCCTCAATTTTTTGTTTATTTGCAGTTGCTAAATTTTGCCTCTTATTCTGAAAAAGTAAAAAATTAGAAAAATAAATCTTTCATGAAAAATATTACAAAATTTTTATCAAAGATGCTTAAAGCAATTACTCGTGCATACTTTTCTAACTTTTTTAGCCTTTGAAATATTATTTTCTTCGTCGTCTGATGAGGATGAGTCTTCTAAAGATGATAGATTAGTAATTTTTGGGATTCGATATTTCAAGTTTGGATCCTTTAATTTCTCGATTGAATCTGAAATTTTTCATAATTAAGTATTATTGCTACAAAAGTTTGTTTTAATAACAATATAGGTATAAAATAAAATTTACGATAGAGTTTCTGAGTAATAATGGATCACAAAACGCTTCACTTAATAATAATAAAGCGAGATTGCTGATTACGAAAAAGTAGGTGATCTGCTTTTTTTTTAAACTCAATCACAAATTGAATATAAAAAAAAAATTTGATTTACATTATATTTCAGATACATAAAAATATATTATCTATTCAATTAATAACATGAAATAAAAAATATATGATTTTTTTGATATTTTTTTAACTTCCCGCTTAGAAAATCGATGATTTTCAAAAATTTCGGGAAGTTATTGTTTTCACCCCGATTTTCAAAAATCGAGTTTTCATCAGATGTCGACGTTTTGAGGTCCTAGGAAGCTATTCTGACTATTTTTAGAATGATGTCCGAGTGTCTGTATGTATGTGTGTGTGTGTGTGTGTGTGTATGTATGTATGTAAACTCTTTATAACTTTTTAACTAATAAACCGATTTGGATGGTTAAGGCGGCAATCGAAAGAGTTTTTTGGCCATCAACTTTTCTGAAAATTTCAGATCATTTGACCGAGTAGACTCGAAGATATTGGCCAATTACGAAAAAAAAAAATTTTTTTTTTTTAGTTTTTTATTGATTTCTCGAAAACGACTTATACGATCGACTTCAAAATCTAATCAGCTCTAGAACTCAATAAAACGCGTCGATTGTCACCTCAAACATCCAAATCGAATAACTCGTTCGAGAGTTATCGTTGGAGAAAGAAATGGTAAAAAACAGTTTTTTGCGAATATCTTTGAAACGACTCAACCAAAAAATCCAAAAATCTAATGAGCTTTAGAATCTATTGAAACGCGTCGATTGCCACCTCAAACTTAAAAATCGAATAACTCGTTCGAGAGTTATCGTTGGAGAAAGAAATGGTAAAAAACAGTTTTTTGTGAATATCTTTGAAACGACTCAACCAAAAAATCCAAAAATCTAATGAGCTTTAGAATCTATTGAAACGCGTCGATTGCCACCTCAAACTTAAAAATCGGATAATTCGTTCGAGAGTTATCGCGGGAGAAAGAAAGGCTAAAAACTGTTTTTTTCGAAAATAATGGCATGCAAAAGTATTTTCGAGCTCGAAGAGCTCGAAAATGTATTTACAACGATGTTTTTGAGCTCAAGGAGCTCGAAAACAGCGGGAAGTTTTGGGGCTGGCCCGCAGGGTCAACCGATGCCCAGATTTTTTTCCTGTGTTCATAATTAAATTAAAAATATATATTTTTTATGTAATTGAAATATATTTTTTTTATATTTTCATATATGTATTTCTTATATATTCTAACATATATTATCAATATATTTAAATTATATTCAAAATTTAATCTACAACCGGCCAAAACTTGGCAATTACTAATATATTTTTCTTTTTATAAATTTTTATTCCGGATGACGCACTTCATCGTAGACGGCCGTATGTTTGTGTTTCGGCTCTACTGTATTATATACATATATTGTGGGTCTCGGGTTTTTTTTTATTTGTCTTAAGTAGCTTTCCGTAAAAACACCTAAGTACAGCCGAAATTGATCACTTCTTAATTTAATTTTATTATTCATTGACAACTTACAATGATAGTTTTCATTTCACTCTACTGATAAATGAATTAAAAATTTATTAACTTCTGAAATTAAGCTATGATGCAATTATTGATGATACCTTAAGATTCTTTTGTATTTTAGCTAAATTAATTACCAAGTATTTTTAAACATGTCAGCCTAAACCACGAATAGCAGCATCTCTACAATATAAATGAAAAGACCCTCGTAGACACCCCCTATGATAAAATTATAAAAAAAAAATTTATTTTTATAAAAAAAAAATCAACGCGGATAAGTGTAGATAAAAAGGTGGAATTGAATAAGGAAAAAGCGTACGTCACAACAACGTGCTACACGGTAGGTTATTTGGAACTCAGGTTTTTTTTTTCTATCTTTAGACACTACGAAAAAAAAAAAATATATTCAAAACACATGAAAAATATATAAAATTTGTATAAATTTATTTTTAATAGTTAACTGACCGTCGATTTTTATATATATTTTGAATGTTATTTAAACATATTTTGAAATATTTTTTTTCCTATTTTGGTAAAAAAATTAAAAATTTATTTTTAATATTTTAATAATTATATTTTTTATATATGAGAAATATATCGTTAATATATATATATATATATATATCTTGTTTTTATATCATTATGCCAATATTTTTTCATAATTTTCAATATATATTTAATATAATTTTGTTATAATATTTTTATACATGTATTTCCTATATATTAAAAGATTTATTTTTATTAAATTTCAATAATATTTTATCATATATTTCTTTTTTTTATAAATTTTTATTCCGGATGACGCACTTCACCGTAGACGGCCGTATGTTTGTGTTTCGGCTCTACTGTATTATATACATATATTGTGGGTCTCGGGTTTTTTTTATTTGTCTCAAGTAGCTTTCCATAAAAACGCCTAAGTACAACCGATATTGATCACTTCTTAATTTAATTTTATTATTCATTGACAACTTAAAATAATAGTTTTCAATTGACTATACCGATAAATGAATGAAAAATTTATTAATTTCTGAAATTGAGCTATGATGCAACTATTGATAATATCTTTTGATTCTTTTGTATTTTAGCTAAATAAATTAACAAGTATTTTTAAATATGTTAGTCTGAAACAGTAGCTATACCTCTTCAGTATGAATAAAGAAACACGCATTTACAACTCTTGTAAAGAAAATTTATTAGAAAATCTATATATTTCTATATAAATCACGAATAGCTACATCTCTACAGTATGAATGAAAAGACACGCGTTAACTCCCCCCATGATAAAATTATATAACAAAAAAATATATGTTAAAAAAAAAAAAAAAATATATATATATATATATATATATATATATATATATATATATATCTATATATTCAAAATGCATAAAAAATATATAAAATTTGTTGACAATGTATTTTTAATAGTTATCTGACCGCCGATTTTTATATATATTTTAAATCTTATTTTAATATAGAAAAATTACTTGTATGAAATATAAAAAAAAGTATTTATAATTTAATCATCATCACTGGAAAAATCAAACAAGAAATATATGATTTCTTAAATATTTTTTTTCCTATGTTGATGATTGAATTTAAAATTTATTTTTAATATTATAATAATTATTATATTTTTTTATCTATGAAATCGATTATTAATGTAAATTTTAAATATATTTGTATATTATTTGTATGTAATCTATATGTATTTTTTATAATTTAACATATTATAATTCTTTTAATTTTTTTTTTTTTTCATGGGCGACGCACTTCACCCTAGTCTGCCGTATATTTGTGCTTCGGCTCTACTGTATTAAACATATATATTGTGAGACATGAGTCTACTTTTCTCGAGTTTTTTCTTTGTCTTAAAAAACTTTTCGTAACAACACATAAGTATTAGTCAATATCGATCTTTTCTCAATGTAAATTATTGTTATTATTGAACGGTAATTTACAATAATAATTTTCAATTGACTATACCGATCAATAAATAAAAAACTCTATCATTTCTAGACCTCTCTTTATATTTACAAAAATGGTGTTCTTATATTAATATTGCCAAATTTATTTACAAATATTTTTCAATAAATCGGAATATACTAAAATCACGTAAATACTTTCAAATTTTTTCATTACGTTATTGCTAAAAAATGTTAATATATTTAAAATATCAGTATGAAACTTTTTGAATTTAAAGACAAACACTGAAGATGAATTTTATCCAATCAATCATCTAAATTGCACTTTTGCTTATAATTTGAATATCATTAAGTAAATTATTAAAAAAAAACATGCGTCAGGGAACCGAAGTTTGCAGACATCTTATAATTTTTTTTGTAGAACTAGTGAATTGTAAATATAAGTAAATTGAAAAATTCTACATATTTTTCTACATTTTTTACATTAATACAATTTTATTAATATTCTTTGTTCTATTTAAATTTGGTAGTCAAAAAGTTCCCTAAAATATTTAAATATCTGCTAACTTCAGTTTTAAAATATATTTGGTAATAAAAAAAGTAACAAATATTTAAATTAAAATAAAACGTATTCATTATCATTACTCACCTGAGACATATAATATAACACATTTAAATTTTGATTCACCATCATCGTAACGATAAGCTCGCGTTTTTGAATTGATGTCGTATATTGAAAATTTTTTTATAAACTGAGTTTCAACAATTTCTTTTCTACGCGACTCTAAAGGCAATTCTACCAATGCATAATTCATCTTAAATAATATTTTTTTTTTATCTTTTAGCCCAAAACGAGTTAAATCAAATCCTCACAATATTTTTCAAGAACCGCGTGTTACCCCGTATACACTGAACTGAAATACGAACAAGTGGATGCGCTCTGTCTATTGTATTTGAGTGTTTGAGAGTGGCACGTGCGGTTAAGATACTATACAGTCAGCCAGTGCAGTCATATCGCGCGCAGCGCGTACCCCCACTATGCAATGATTTTTTATAAGCGAGCATTTTTAAAGGGCGCACAGTGGAGGTACACGCGATCGGGCTGACTGACTCAACCAAATCAATTAAATGCTGATGTTTGTTGCCTCTATCTTACAACTATGATATCTTAATTAAAGATTTACATAAGCACATAGATACATACGTTTTTATTACAAAAAAGGGAAAATAAAAAAAATTTGCTCTCGCCAATTAATAATTCATTCTAACTTTATTGTATTTTCACAATTTTTTTTACTTCGATAATTGAAAAAAAAGTCAATTCTGTTAAATTCATCTCCCACTTCTTAATTTCACAATAAGTTTAATAAATTCTAAAAATCAAAAATTTACTTATTAAATATGACCATAAATTACATCAATATTTTTGATAATAGCTAAAGATTAGTCATTAAAATCTATTTTTTTCAAGAAATTGTTGAATTTCAACTATTTACTTGATCGATTTAAAAAAAAGTTAATTACGCATTTTTTTAGTATAAAAATACATGCATATAAAAAATTTAAAAAAAAAATATTTTCCATAGCTTACTTCTGACCGATTTTCGTATACATTTTATATATTAAAAAAGTAATTTAAATGTATTAAATACACATTTTAGAATATATAAAAAATATCGGTATGATGATATAAAAAAATTTATTTTTTCTACACATTTTATATACTTTCTATGTATTTTTTTCATACTGAAAATAAATGTCTTTTTATATTTTAACATACTTTTTTATTTATCGTTATAAATTTTGTTTATGGGGGAGTGTTGATTTATTAAAATATTAGAAAACAATATTTACACATTTAAATATTCCTATAAATAATAATATATATTTATATAGACAACATAAACTTATTGCATGTATTATAATTTTATTTAATATTAAATTATTTATGGTGAAAATGTAAACTTGACTCGAACATTACTAGGGAGAAAGTAGCCGTAGTATATATAAATTTATATATTAATCTCTATAACATCCTTGAGGTATAAAAATAATGAAATGCTTATTTCGTTTTGTCGTTAACATACACGGTTTCGATATCATTTCTACTTCACAAAAATTTAATTTTTCCGTAATCAAACATTCTTCAATGTGATGATTAGTTACAGTTGTTGATGAATAATAATATTTCTTAAGCATTACAATTTCTTGATAAAAAATGAATATTTTCTTTTCATTTCTATTTCGACTAAAATAACAAACGTTACTAATTATACCGACTTTTCCATCTTTTAATAATACTATGGAATCATCGATCTTTTCACAAGAACGATAAGCTTTGGATGTGTATCTTGTACTATTGTAGATAAATCTATTGAAAGATTTGCATGTTCCAGGTCTATTTAAAATCGCTTGCTCTTGGGGATTCAAATTATATTCTTTACCTTTTCCAATCAAGATACAACCTTCTACTTCGAAAGTATTTTTTAAACGTCCGGTAAGATTTTTTCACAAAATTTGAAAAAGTCTTCGCTTAAGTCAATTTTATCTTTTAATGGTGAAAGTGCTTTTTGGAATAAATATCGTCTTGCTATTTGAATACTGATATGATTAGGACTTTTTTGCAATTTTAGTAAAAAGTGATTCTCATTTTCAAAAATGAAAGTATTGTGGCATTGTAATGGCCCTAAGTTTAAAACACTCTTCACTAAATGCAGAAGTAAATGAACATTATATGTCATTGCTTTTTTACCAAAATATTCTTGGTATAATGCTACGTATCTCACAATCAAAGAATCAGCTGTTTGTATTTCATCATATTTAATTTCGTCAGATAATAGAATACGAACTGCTTCCATCAATAGAGCTAAATGTTCTAAATATTTTTGAGGAAGAATTCCCTTAAGGCATATCAAAGAATAAAAAAGAAGCCATGACCGCCATTCTGTTGCTTTCCACATATCTCTTTCAGTCAACTGTCTTGGTGAACGCGTAATGCAAGTAGGATGCTTAAAACCCAAAAGTTTTGTATTAATTGCTTCAAGTTTGTTAGGATTGCCTACATAGTAATCTTCACCGAATGAAGATAGCAGTATCTCGGTATGTTGTTTTATTACGCCTAGTAAAACAGCATGCATGTAGTCTGGCGACATTCCGTCAGCTATGTTAAAATATTTTAAATTCATCAATGGTGATGGCCCCCAGACACCCATAATATCATTGCCATATTCATTCTCGCCTGCAAGTAGCATATTTGCTTTTATTGACTCGTCTGTTCGATCTTTTGGAACATTCGTAGATATCGGAAACTTTTGGCAGTTATCAATACGTTCCGTCGGATGTTCACAAAATGTACAGCCATAAGCTCCGTTGTATTGTTTCATATTCAAAACTTTACATCTTGCGACGGAATCAGTTACAGCACAAAGTGGAATAAATTTGCTGATTATTATCTGCTCTCCTAACTTCCATTGGACACCTTCATCTGATAGCTTATTAGCTTGATCGACAAAGGGTTGTAAAAAAAGTTTCATATCTGGCTCTTTTTTATCAACCCATAAGCCTGTCATAATCATGTGCTTAGATTGTAATTTTGAAGGAAACTCATTTATGCAAGCATATATTGGCCAGATGGAAAGTTTGCTTGACTTCGATGGTTGACACCCATCAGTGTTAAAGGTATATGTAAAATTATATTTATTCGAGAGAGGATTATTTGCCATAGATAATTTTTTATATACCTGTCCATCACTCATACTACGTAGTACATTCTTAGACGGAATGCTCGTAGTACCATAAACACGCTTCATTAAAACTTGTTGAACTTCTGAGTCTTCTAATATTTGTTTTAATTGTAAAGAAACATCAAACGTTAAGAAATAAGCAATATCTGGCGATTTTCCATCATTATTGCAAATTTCGCACACTAACTCTTTCTTATCCAATTTTTTTTTAGCGCCAAAATAATAAAAGCACTCATCACAATATAGATGATATAATATAATACTCTCATTTAGTTGCAGTGTTTTAAATAACTTATACTTTGAAGCTGGAACCACGTTATTTTGGAACAACGTATTAATCATTGATAAAATTGCTGTAATTGATTTCCATGTGAGCGATTCTTCAGCTCCTAATGTAAGTGCCATCACTAAGGCTTCTCCCCGCGTAATCGTCGTACAATTACAAAGTGGTTTATGGTAATCACTATCAAAGTCGTTTGATTTATCATGATACTGTAAAAGAAAGTAAGAACTATAAGTAATCACTCACTTTTTTTGTAGTGTATATAAATATAGTAATCAAGGAAACAACTTGACAATATAAGCAAAAAAAAATGAATTAATTAATTAAATGTCGTATGTTATCACAAATGGACGTTTCAAATTTCTAAAGTGTATGTGAATAACTCAAAGTTTCATATTCGTTTTAAATTAGTTACAAGCGAGCACGCCCAATTCACCTGTTTTAAAAATTAAAATTGTTGATCAACTAGATTTTATAATTGTTTTTGTTCCTTTATAAATCAATTCTTCCTTTATTTAATTTATTATCACAATTTATCATTACATACTGATAATTTTTTTTTTTTTATTTATAATTTATTTGGCCATAAAGTCAAAACTTTTG
This sequence comes from Microplitis manilae, assembly GCA_030273425.1. Lineage (NCBI taxonomy): Eukaryota > Metazoa > Arthropoda > Insecta > Hymenoptera > Braconidae > Microplitis > Microplitis manilae. Next base: position 5,737,468 of record CP092729.1, read on the forward strand.
CGGCCATTCGTAATAAACATTTTTAACCAAATATTTGTTATTAAATCTATCAAAAATCTATTTTCTCATCAATAAAATACTAGAATAATTATCAGTTAAGGGAACAACTTCTTTAAAAAATATACATAAATGAACTACAAAAGGAAATAATTCCATTAAGGGCCGTTCATAAAATACGTTCACACTTGAGGAAGGGAGGGGGGAGTGTCACTTATTGTGGCAAGATGTGACAAGGGGGCACAGGGTCTGAAGAAACGTGATGTTCTCAGCTCATCAAACAATTTTGTAAATTATTTGTATATTTTCTCGCGGTCGCTTTTAATTTTTTTTTATTTTGTTCCGATAGAAAAAGTCATTCGGTTTATATTTGTAAATATATTAATATTTCTATGCATATATTCCGGTCATTATTAGAGGGGGGTCTTTCGGTTGTGACGCAATATTGATAGGGGTATCGTAGAAAATGCAACATAGCGTGACAAATGGGGGGGGGGGGGGTGGTAAAAAATGTAATTTTCGCGTGACGTATTGTATGAACGGCCCTTTACAAAACATAACACCACTTTACCTGACTAGGCTTGTCTATATTATAGCTCCTATAATCATCTGTATCTGGAGGCAAGTCTTCTGCCTATGAAAAAGAAAATAATTTATTGACATACTTTACTTTTTAAAAATAATGTTAATAACTCACGTCGAACCAGATTTCTCGATCTTCAGTTTCTTCATCATATTCTTGATGAAGCCATAAATTTGGTTCTGTATCTATTAGAGTTGAATTTTGCTGATAGGTCGGAGGAGCAACCATTTCAGCCATAACTTCTATTTGTGATGAGTTACTACCATTATAATTTTCCCCGTGAGATAATGGATCTATTAAGTTTATATCATCGTCATTTTCATGAAGAATTGAATAATCTTCATTTGTAACCTATGGCATATTTAATCAAGAAATAATAGGTATTAAGTATAAATAACAAAAATTGCGTAATAAACGATTGACAGTAAGGAAATTACACAGCATATACGTGCAGTTTAACTAGCCTTTTTATTTTTTTGAAAAATTTGAAAATATAAAATTTTTCAAAAAAATACTTTTCTTGGATCAGTCAAAAATTAATATTTTTTAAAATATCGTCTTCATGGTATTTCAATTGAATTACCCAATTGTAGTTTACTTTCCCGTGAAAAATGAATCATACATGGATGCTCCATGCATGGCCATGTATGTAAATTGGCCAGACATGGCCATGTATGGCCATATATGACCATGTATGACCATGCATGGCCATGTATGACCATGCATGGCCATGTATGACTGTACATAGCTTGATACGGCCATACATGACTTGATATGACTAGGTATAGAAATTTTAACTAAATAAAAAAAAAAATTTTTTAATTTTTTTTTTTTTTTTTAATTATTTTGGCGACGCAGAGATTATCAGATATGCGAATAATTGAATTCCTAATCGAATTGGAAATTTTTAATTCAGTGAAAAAACGCTAGACTTATTAATAACACCACCCGCTTTAGTAGGATTCGAACCCGGGACCTTCCGTACGAGAGACCGACGCTTTGTCGACTAAGCTATGCGACCGACAGTTACAACGAAGTTTACTTGTGCTACGTAAGATTGAAAGGATATAATCACTTTCGAAAAAGCAAAATATAATCATCAATATGCTGTTAGTGATATCAAAAAAATTTTCTATTTTTTTTCACTACAACATCCTGTTTATAAGTAATTGTAATAGTCAGCTCAAATTTTTTATATCCGTGAAAAATGAATCATACATGGCCATGCATGGCCATATATGAATCATACAAGGCCATGTATGGTCATGCATGGTCATGTATGGCTATATATGTCAGTGATTAGTTGGACATATATGGCCATGCATGGCCGTATATGGTTCATACATGGTCATACATGGAGCATATATGGCCATACATGGAGCATATATGGCCATACATAGGCATAAGAACTTTTTTAATTTTTTTTCTTTCATTATCTCATAAACAACAAGACCTACAAAAAAAATGTAAATGACAATTTTATAGGAAATTTAATTTCCTACAAAAAAGGTCCCTAGCACCGAATCGCTCAGATCGATATTTTCTGAGATATTAGTCAAATAAAAAATCAGTATTTTCTAAGATTTGATTCGACATTTTATGGGAATTCAATGCTACGTAAACTTCAATAATTAATATCTCAGAAAATATCGATCGTAGAGATTTAGTGCTAAGGACCTTTTTTGTAGAAAATTGAATTTTCTATAGAATTGTTATTCATATTTTTTCTGTAGGTCTTGTTGTTTATGAGATAATGAGAGAAGAAACAAGAATTCTATGAAAAAATTTAGTTTAGCGGTCCGTACTACCCCACTCGTATGAGTTACGACTTCGCGATAATGGGTACTTTTGAAGAGCATTCAATTCTGAGAAAATCCCGACTTTGGGCGAGATGATGTCATAAAATGCCACGGAGTTACAGAAGTTTAAAACATAAAAACCCAAGTTTACGTGTGTTTTGAATGGGAAATCTTCGCCTGCTCTGGGAAAGTACTTTATATTAATATCAAGGGCTTAAACTCTCAGGGAATTTTTTTGAGGGTATTTCCAACAAAATTTCGGGATGGGAGCGAAAAAAAAAATAGTCGCTAAAAAAAGCAGTCTAATATATAGTCATCCATGACTATGTACGACCATGCATGGCCATACATGGCCTTGTATGATTCATATATGGCCATGCATGACTGTATTCAAAAAGTTCGTATGCCCATACATGCTCCATGTATGGCCATGTATGAACCATATACGGCCATGCATGGCCATGTATGTTCAATTAATCACTGACATATATAGTCATACATGTCCATGCATGGCCATACATGGCCTTGTATGATTCATGTATGACCATGTATGACCATGTATGCTCCATGCATGGCCATGTATGCTCCATGCATGGCCATGTATGCTCCATGCATGAACCATATACGGCCACGCATGGCCATGTATGTTCAATTAATCACTGCCATATTATAGTCATACATGTCCATGCATGGCCATACATGGCCTTGCATGATTCATGTATGACCATGTATGCTCCATGTATGCTCCATGCTTGGCCATGTATGCTCCATGCATGAACCATATATGTCCATGCATGGCCATGTATGATTCATTTTTCACGGGTTTTTTTATTACAATATATTATTCTTCGAATAATTATTTTTTTGCTTTGTCGATTGCGAATCGACATACACAACCCATTCTCTGACTTTTCAAGAAAAATGGTTAATGTTATATTATAACATGTACATTAGACTAATTAAAAAAAATCAACGTATTTTTTTCACAATTATACGGAAAATCTTGTTCGAGTTGACGAAAAAAAAAAAAAAAGATATATCTAATTAAAGTTTGAACCCTTAATATTAATATTAACTATATCACCTTATTGTAATTTTCGATTTTCCAATTAAATAAAATTCCGGGTGAAAATATTTCAAACTGAAAAAATAATAATTTTTTTTCTCCGCCGAAAATTGGCCGAAAAAACGCCTAGGTAGCGAACACAAGGCCAAAACTCGCTAGGCCGAAAAAAGGCCGAAATTCAACCGAAACTTGTTAGGCCTAGAATAAGCTGGAAAAAGACTGATAATGAAGCTTAAAATGGCTCACGTTAGAGACGAGGATTTATACTATTATTATTATTATTAGTATTATTAATAATATTCTATTTGCTTGAATAGAATACACAGAAAAAAAAAAATCTTGGTTGAAGGTAAATATTCTTAATTCAAGAAAATTTTTCTGGAGACCTAAACTTTCTCAGATAAAGTAGTAATTTTATCTGACCAAGATAAATTCTCTTAGCTCAAGAAAATCTTGACTTGGTTCCCGAAAACGGTGGTCTTCAAAAATATTTTCTTGACTCAAGATAACTTTTTTTTCTGTGTAGAAATAGCTATATTTATCAAATATATGTAGTTTTTTAAGTATCCGGGAAAAGTGAATTATATGTGGCCGTATATAAAAATTTTCTATATATACATAGCCATGTCTAGAAATTTCATTTAAGTTAAAAAAGAGACTTACTAGATTTTCCCATTTTTTTTTTTTTTTTTATTTTATTCAATCATTTTTAAGATACAGGAATTATCGGATTAATAATCAATTCAATTTCCGACTAAGCTATGCTACCGACAGTGACTACTAAGTTTACTTGTGCTATATGACTATATGAGATTGAAAGAATACATCACTTTTAAAACAGCAAAATATGATTGAATATCTATTATTAGCAATAACAAAAAAATTTCTTAATTTTTATTTCGTGCGCTATAAAATCCTGCATATGTAAGTAATTGTGATATGTGTAATTTTGGTTTTATAGTTATGTATAAAATTGTTTAAAAAGTATATAGGCTCTATACATGGCCATTTATGGTCGTATGTAACTCATTTTTCCTACACGGGATAAAATAAACTTTAAAAATTTGTGTTTAAAATTATAACCCGCAATCTATAAGTATACTGTTTCAGTCAAAATACAAGTGTCCCCCATGAAAAAAATTTTAAAAAAAGAAGTATGTTAAAATCCTCTTCTAAAAAGTTGATGACCGGATGTCGTATTGTTTTACGTCACTACTGTAACTATTTTATTCGGTTGTCGATTGGTCGACTGAGATAATGGCGGGATTTTTGAAAGAATGAAGGCGAGCGAAGCGAGTATGTTATGTCTAGTATAATAAAAAATATATAAATATGTATAAAATATATATTTTTAATAGTTAACTTTTGGCCAATTTTCATATATATTTTAAATATAATTTAAATATATTAAAATAAATAAAAAATAAATGCATGAAAATATAAAATATATATAATTTCATAATATTTTTCTTATGTTGTTGGTTAAATTAAAAGTATATTTTTTGTGTTTTCTTAATTATGTTTTTTATATACTTGAAATATATTTTTTTTATATTTTAATACCTGTACTTTTTACATGTTCCAAGATATATTTTAAATATACTCTAAATGTATAAAATACATACGAAAATCAGCCAAAAGTAAGCTATTGATAATATGTTTGTTACGTATTTTTAATGTATTTTTTGTTTATACTAGAATTATATTTTGTTTATATTTTAACACATATTTTTTTTATAAATTCTTTTCATGGGGGATATGACACAATAATAAATGTTGAAACTTGTCATTCAATCGACAAGTAAATCATGAAAGATTTATTTATCTTAATTTCCAGCACTAGTTTTTGTTGATCGATACTTTAATTTTTTTATCGTTTATCGATATTTTTATTTTTTATCATCGTTTAGTATCGATAAAAATAATGATACGCTAAATTAACTGCATGTTATATACTATGTATTCAGAACCATTAGAAATACGTTATGAATTTAGTAAAAACTCGTATTAAAAAAATGTACACAGAAAAAAAGAATTTCTTGGCATAAGAAATATTTTGTAGTATGAATTAAAGACAAAAATGTTTCTTGACTCAAGAATTTTTTTGTCGCCTAAAAAATTTTTTCTCGCCTCAAGAAAATTTTTGTTTTCACTTTATAATACAAAAAATTTCGTGGGTAAAGTAAAAATTTTCTTAGAACAAGAAAAAAATTTTTTGCGCCAAGAAATCCTTTTTTTCTGTGTAAAGAAAAATTTTTCTTGCATTTTTTATTCTAATTACTAAAACATAAACTTAAATACTTACAGCACACCGATACTTCGCCAATTTTTCATAAAAAGTAGATCGAGGCATAATGCCGTCACCACCACAAGCGAAATGTGATTTATATGGACCTCGCTTCATATTTTTATTCGATTCGTAATCACTTATGGCGAATGAAATATCGTACAATAATAAAACGTATCTTAATTTTCTTAGAGTAAAAGCAAAAAAATCACTTTATCAGAATAAATAGCATTGAAGAGAGGGTTGAATGTTATCGAGCAACACATTTGTTTTTCACTCCTAATTTTTAGTCCATGTTTTAGGTTATTACTAACTATTTACTTATCAAATCATAGAATATCATCTACACTTTTAACAATAATAAAAAATGTCTTTCGCTATTCGAATAAAACAAACAGTTGTTTTGAATAATTGCACAATATAAAAAAACTCGATTTATAACTTATTTAGTGACACTTATCAAACACGTGCTTACCGTATAACTATAAAAGCAACATAAACGATTATAAGTGTAATAAAGTATGTAATTTATATAGTTGAGTCAGCAAGAAGAATGATCTTTTCTTCCACTAGTTGGCTCCAATAAAGGGCATATACTTGCATTAGGGCACATGCGCAGCAATGGTAATTGTAGAAAAATAATGGGGAAAGTCACATTTTTTTACGGACTCAACTATACCTATATGTACCTTGCTATAGTGTTGGTACTACACTGTGAAGATAATAATAGTGCCCAATAATGGGCTAACAAAATGTTTTATTACTATATATGTGTACGAGTTAACAAGCTTATTTTAAATAAGTAAATGAAAAAGAAAAGTATGCAAAAATTACTGTGTAAACAATGACCCAAAACCACTCAAAGGATCCAATAGCTACAAAATGCTATCATAAATTAAAAATTACAAAGTGTTCGTGTCTTTTACTTATGGAATAGTAACTTTTGACGTACGCCTAAAGTAAAAGCTATCGGATCCATGAATGGTTTCGATTTACTTCCCATACAGTAATTATAAATAAATTTTCAGACTTTGTTGTTTTGTTGCTTTAGTTCACAGTAGAGTAATGCATAAGTAAAGGATAATACTCAAAGACAATACTTGTTACAAGTACACGCAGATAATTTTTAAGTAAAAATTACTCATAAAGTTTGGTACTGTAAAGACATCAAGTCAGTAACCAAATTTTTACTATGCTATTAGTAGAAATTGCATTTCATTTAAATGCTATCGAGTAATATTTTTACAATATGTATGAGAAAAATTTAGATATTTACCACATGTCCTCACTGTATCAAACGCTTTTGTGTAATTTTTATTAAAAATTCTCTGCGTGTAGTGCAACATAATCGAGCAAAATATCCTACTCGCGGAAAATCAAACGATACAGATTTTAAATGCAATACATTGACATGATAATAGTAGTCAGTAAGTTATATCAATTTTGTTCAAATTTAGTCGAAGAAGCGAGTATAAATTCATTACTTACTTTAAAATTGTAATTGTAATAAAAACACTATAACAGTGATAAATTATGTTGTTCTTTCCTAAAAACGATGATAAAAAATAAAAATAAGATTAATAAAGTGATTTCTGAATAATTCAGAGCTATCCTACACGGAGAAAAATATATCCAAGAATATATGCCAGCAAAAAATCATACATACGACAATCCTAAAGATATAAGCCAGATATATACTATTTTGCCGGGATATATATTTTTTCGTGATGCGGGATACTAAATATGATCAAACTTGAGAGCCAATAACTTTAAAACCATTAGACTGAAGAAATCCCGAGTCGAAATTTAGAGTTCATTTAGAACCTTCTAAAGTCGGACCTATTTCGGACTTGAAGGCTCAAAATAGAGTCTTTCCATGTTAAATTTGGTCTGATTTTGGTCCCTGAAGTGCTACAAATTTCTGTTTTCACCACTTTAGGGTTAAAAATAGGATCTGATGAAAATTAAAATTAGGTCCTATTTTGAACCTCTGAGCCCTATTTTATCGTAATAATAATAATATTCATATTGTTAATATCATTAGCATTATTAATATTATGATTAATAATAATCTATGTTACTCTGTATCGTATTTGCTTTTACAATGGTTTAAATAATTTCAATTAAAATTATAAAAATATATAGCAAATGCTCTTAATGGTTCAATTTTTTAGAATAAATTTAAAAAATTATAAGCTCAATTAGAGAAATGAAGTATTATCAGTACTTATTATAATTGAAATAATATTATTTCCCTTTTTGTGATGTAGTTTTCATTCTAAAATTGTTATTATGAACAATGAAACTATGACTATATGTTTTTAAATTTCAATCGAAAGTCCCCTAATCATCATAAATGAGAATTAAATCTACGGTTACATATAATGTAAAAATCTATATATCTCTGAAGAAAATCATCGGTCAAAATTTAGAATTAAAAAAAAAACGTCAAGTATATGGAACAATAAAAACACTGCAACAATTGAAAAATAAACTATTGTTTAAATATTGATACTTTAGTGATTATTGAACTATAAAAAATTCAAGAATCACATGCTTATCTAACTATTGACATTAATAAATTTCCTAACATGTTAAAAAAACAATGCTTACAATTCACTTTAAAAAATCTTTAATTTTTTATATCATCATAAATAATTTAATTATAATGAATCGAAATTTATTACGCGACTTATATTGTCGGACTTGAAGGTTCACAATCGGACCTCTCAGTGAAGATTCGGACCTCTGGGTTCAAAGTCGGAGTTAGAGGACTACAGGGCTCTCAATTGGGTCTATTTAAGGCTAGAGGGACCAATATAGGCTCTAAATTTTGGCTCAGGAAATTTTATATCACATCAATTTTGTAGAAAATTGGATTTCCTACAAAAAATACCTTTAAAATAATTTATATCATCGTTCGTCAGCGGGAAAAAAAATTTCCTTACTCTCTAAAAATAGTCAGTGGAATTCACTTCGAATTAGTGGAAATTCATTGGAAACCAGCTATTAGTATACCTCTGCGTGAATAAGTAGTCTACTTATATAGCGGTAAGAATAGTGGCTATCCACTCATTCACATAGAATTTTATTAATTCATTTGTAAAGAATATGTTATATAAATAGAAAAAAAACCCTGTTTAAGGCAGATCTGTATTTTAGCAAAAAAAATTTTCCAAACGAGGAATTATTTTTAAACCTCAAGGATGTTATAGAGATTAATATATAAATTTATATATACTACGGCTACTTTCTCCCTAGTAATGTTCGAGTCAAGTTTACATTTTCACCATAAATAATTTAATATTAAATAAAATTATAATACATGCAATAAGTTTATGTTGTCTATATAAATATATATTATTATTTATAGGAATATTTAAATGTGTAAATATTGTTTTCTAATATTTTAATAAATCAACACTCCCCCATAAACAAAATTTATAACGATAAATAAAAAAGTATGTTAAAATATAAAAAGACATTTATTTTCAGTATGAAAAAAAATACATAGAAAGTATATAAAATGTGTAGAAAAAATAAATTTTTTTATATCATCATACCGATATTTTTTATATATTCTAAAATGTGTATTTAATACATTTAAATTACTTTTTTAATATATAAAATGTATACGAAAATCGGTCAGAAGTAAGCTATGGAAAATATTTTTTTTTTAAATTTTTTATATGCATGTATTTTTATACTAAAAAAATGCGTAATTAACTTTTTTTTAAATCGATCAAGTAAATAGTTGAAATTCAACAATTTCTTGAAAAAAATAGATTTTAATGACTAATCTTTAGCTATTATCAAAAATATTGATGTAATTTATGGTCATATTTAATAAGTAAATTTTTGATTTTTAGAATTTATTAAACTTATTGTGAAATTAAGAAGTGGGAGATGAATTTAACAGAATTGACTTTTTTTTCAATTATCGAAGTAAAAAAAATTGTGAAAATACAATAAAGTTAGAATGAATTATTAATTGGCGAGAGCAAATTTTTTTTATTTTCCCTTTTTTGTAATAAAAACGTATGTATCTATGTGCTTATGTAAATCTTTAATTAAGATATCATAGTTGTAAGATAGAGGCAACAAACATCAGCATTTAATTGATTTGGTTGAGTCAGTCAGCCCGATCGCGTGTACCTCCACTGTGCGCCCTTTAAAAATGCTCGCTTATAAAAAATCATTGCATAGTGGGGGTACGCGCTGCGCGCGATATGACTGCACTGGCTGACTGTATAGTATCTTAACCGCACGTGCCACTCTCAAACACTCAAATACAATAGACAGAGCGCATCCACTTGTTCGTATTTCAGTTCAGTGTATACGGGGTAACACGCGGTTCTTGAAAAATATTGTGAGGATTTAATTTAACTCGTTTTGGGCTAAAAGATAAAAAAAAAAATATTATTTAAGATGAATTATGCATTGGTAGAATTGCCTTTAGAGTCGCGTAGAAAAGAAATTGTTGAAACTCAGTTTATAAAAAAATTTTCAATATACGACATCAATTCAAAAACGCGAGCTTATCGTTACGATGATGGTGAATCAAAATTTAAATGTGTTATATTATATGTCTCAGGTGAGTAATGATAATGAATACGTTTTATTTTAATTTAAATATTTGTTACTTTTTTTATTACCAAATATATTTTAAAACTGAAGTTAGCAGATATTTAAATATTTTAGGGAACTTTTTGACTACCAAATTTAAATAGAACAAAGAATATTAATAAAATTGTATTAATGTAAAAAATGTAGAAAAATATGTAGAATTTTTCAATTTACTTATATTTACAATTCACTAGTTCTACAAAAAAAAAATTATAAGATGTCTGCAAACTTCGGTTCCCTGACGCATGTTTTTTTTTAATAATTTACTTAATGATATTCAAATTATAAGCAAAAGTGCAATTTAGATGATTGATTGGATAAAATTCATCTTCAGTGTTTGTCTTTAAATTCAAAAAGTTTCATACTGATATTTTAAATATATTAACATTTTTTAGCAATAACGTAATGAAAAAAATTTGAAAGTATTTACGTGATTTTAGTATATTCCGATTTATTGAAAAATATTTGTAAATAAATTTGGCAATATTAATATAAGAACACCATTTTTGTAAATATAAAGAGAGGTCTAGGATGATAGAGTTTTTTATTTATTGATCGGTATAGTCAATTGAAAATTATTATTGTAAATTACCGTTCAATAATAACAATAATTTACATTGAGAAAAGATCGATATTGACTAATACTTATGTGTTGTTACGAAAAGTTTTTTAAGACAAAGAAAAAACTCGAGAAAAGTAGACTCATGTCTCACAATATATATGTTTAATACAGTAGAGCCGAAGCACAAATATACGGCAGACTAGGGTGAAGTGCGTCGCCCATGAAAAAAAAAAAAAATTAAAAGAATTATAATATGTTAAATTATAAAAAATACATATAGATTACATACAAATAATATACAAATATATTTAAAATTTACATTAATAATCGATTTCATAGATAAAAAAATATAATAATTATTATAATATTAAAAATAAATTTTAAATTCAATCATCAACATAGGAAAAAAATATTTAAGAAATCATATATTTCTTGTTTGATTTTTCCAGTGATGATGATTAAATTATAAATACTTTTTTTTATATTTCATACAAGTAATTTTTCTATATTAAAATAAGATTTAAAATATATATAAAAATCGGCGGTCAGATAACTATTAAAAATACATTGTCAACAAATTTTATATATTTTTTATGCATTTTGAATATATAATATATATATATATATATATTTTTTTTTTTTTTTTAACATATATTTTTTTGTTATATAATTTTATCATGGGGGGAGTTAACGCGTGTCTTTTCATTCATACTGTAGAGATGTAGCTATCCGTGATTTATATAGAAATATATAGATTTTCTAATAAATTTTCTTTACAAGAGTTGTAAATGCGTGTTTCTTTATTCATACTGAAGAGGTATAGCTACTGTTTCAGACTAACATATTTAAAAATACTTGTTAATTTATTTAGCTAAAATACAAAAGAATCAAAAGATATTATCAATAGTTGCATCATAGCTCAATTTCAGAAATTAATAAATTTTTCATTCATTTATCGGTATAGTCAATTGAAAACTATTATTTTAAGTTGTCAATGAATAATAAAATTAAATTAAGAAGTGATCAATATCGGTTGTACTTAGGCGTTTTTATGGAAAGCTACTTGAGACAAATAAAAAAAACCCGAGACCCACAATATATGTATATAATACAGTAGAGCCGAAACACAAACATACGGCCGTCTACGGTGAAGTGCGTCATCCGGAATAAAAATTTATAAAAAAAAGAAATATATGATAAAATATTATTGAAATTTAATAAAAATAAATCTTTTAATATATAGGAAATACATGTATAAAAATATTATAACAAAATTATATTAAATATATATTGAAAATTATGAAAAAATATTGGCATAATGATATAAAAACAAGATATATATATATATATATATATTAACGATATATTTCTCATATATAAAAAATATAATTATTAAAATATTAAAAATAAATTTTTAATTTTTTTACCAAAATAGGAAAAAAAATATTTCAAAATATGTTTAAATAACATTCAAAATATATATAAAAATCGACGGTCAGTTAACTATTAAAAATAAATTTATACAAATTTTATATATTTTTCATGTGTTTTGAATATATTTTTTTTTTTTTCGTAGTGTCTAAAGATAGAAAAAAAAAACCTGAGTTCCAAATAACCTACCGTGTAGCACGTTGTTGTGACGTACGCTTTTTCCTTATTCAATTCCACCTTTTTATCTACACTTATCCGCGTTGATTTTTTTTTTATAAAAATAAATTTTTTTTTTATAATTTTATCATAGGGGGTGTCTACGAGGGTCTTTTCATTTATATTGTAGAGATGCTGCTATTCGTGGTTTAGGCTGACATGTTTAAAAATACTTGGTAATTAATTTAGCTAAAATACAAAAGAATCTTAAGGTATCATCAATAATTGCATCATAGCTTAATTTCAGAAGTTAATAAATTTTTAATTCATTTATCAGTAGAGTGAAATGAAAACTATCATTGTAAGTTGTCAATGAATAATAAAATTAAATTAAGAAGTGATCAATTTCGGCTGTACTTAGGTGTTTTTACGGAAAGCTACTTAAGACAAATAAAAAAAAACCCGAGACCCACAATATATGTATATAATACAGTAGAGCCGAAACACAAACATACGGCCGTCTACGATGAAGTGCGTCATCCGGAATAAAAATTTATAAAAAGAAAAATATATTAGTAATTGCCAAGTTTTGGCCGGTTGTAGATTAAATTTTGAATATAATTTAAATATATTGATAATATATGTTAGAATATATAAGAAATACATATATGAAAATATAAAAAAAATATATTTCAATTACATAAAAAATATATATTTTTAATTTAATTATGAACACAGGAAAAAAAAATCTGGGCATCGGTTGACCCTGCGGGCCAGCCCCAAAACTTCCCGCTGTTTTCGAGCTCCTTGAGCTCAAAAACATCGTTGTAAATACATTTTCGAGCTCTTCGAGCTCGAAAATACTTTTGCATGCCATTATTTTCGAAAAAAACAGTTTTTAGCCTTTCTTTCTCCCGCGATAACTCTCGAACGAATTATCCGATTTTTAAGTTTGAGGTGGCAATCGACGCGTTTCAATAGATTCTAAAGCTCATTAGATTTTTGGATTTTTTGGTTGAGTCGTTTCAAAGATATTCACAAAAAACTGTTTTTTACCATTTCTTTCTCCAACGATAACTCTCGAACGAGTTATTCGATTTTTAAGTTTGAGGTGGCAATCGACGCGTTTCAATAGATTCTAAAGCTCATTAGATTTTTGGATTTTTTGGTTGAGTCGTTTCAAAGATATTCGCAAAAAACTGTTTTTTACCATTTCTTTCTCCAACGATAACTCTCGAACGAGTTATTCGATTTGGATGTTTGAGGTGACAATCGACGCGTTTTATTGAGTTCTAGAGCTGATTAGATTTTGAAGTCGATCGTATAAGTCGTTTTCGAGAAATCAATAAAAAACTAAAAAAAAAAAATTTTTTTTTTTCGTAATTGGCCAATATCTTCGAGTCTACTCGGTCAAATGATCTGAAATTTTCAGAAAAGTTGATGGTCAAAAAACTCTTTCGATTGCCGCCTTAACCATCCAAATCGGTTTATTAGTTAAAAAGTTATAAAGAGTTTACATACATACATACACACACACACACACACACACATACATACAGACACTCGGACATCATTCTAAAAATAGTCAGAATAGCTTCCTAGGACCTCAAAACGTCGACATCTGATGAAAACTCGATTTTTGAAAATCGGGGTGAAAACAATAACTTCCCGAAATTTTTGAAAATCATCGATTTTCTAAGCGGGAAGTTAAAAAAATATCAAAAAAATCATATATTTTTTATTTCATGTTATTAATTGAATAGATAATATATTTTTATGTATCTGAAATATAATGTAAATCAAATTTTTTTTTTATATTCAATTTGTGATTGAGTTTAAAAAAAAAGCAGATCACCTACTTTTTCGTAATCAGCAATCTCGCTTTATTATTATTAAGTGAAGCGTTTTGTGATCCATTATTACTCAGAAACTCTATCGTAAATTTTATTTTATACCTATATTGTTATTAAAACAAACTTTTGTAGCAATAATACTTAATTATGAAAAATTTCAGATTCAATCGAGAAATTAAAGGATCCAAACTTGAAATATCGAATCCCAAAAATTACTAATCTATCATCTTTAGAAGACTCATCCTCATCAGACGACGAAGAAAATAATATTTCAAAGGCTAAAAAAGTTAGAAAAGTATGCACGAGTAATTGCTTTAAGCATCTTTGATAAAAATTTTGTAATATTTTTCATGAAAGATTTATTTTTCTAATTTTTTACTTTTTCAGAATAAGAGGCAAAATTTAGCAACTGCAAATAAACAAAAAATTGAGGAAATTTTAAAGGCTCACAAAGCAAGTACAGAAATTAATAATATAGTATGTATTTAATATTTAAAAACAAAAATTGATAAGTATTGAAGTTCTCATATTTATAATAATATTATCATTATTGTATGATTTTAAACTTTTTTTAGATTTTGAAGGAACAAAATTCGCTTGTAAATAGAAATTTCGAGAATGAAGAAGAAAAAGGCATGGATGATAGTAATGTGGCCGTAGCAAGGAACGAAAATAATGTAGAAATAATATCAGGGGCTGAAGATTCAGATCTGTCAGAGAATATTAATAATAATGAAGTGAATTTGACACCTGAAATCAGCAAGGTATTAATTTTTTTTAAATATATATCAGCATTAATATGAATTTAATATTGATAATTTTATAAAACAGACATTTTGTTTTTATTTAAATATTTTTTACCAATTTCGAATTATCTATAAAAAATGACAGATTTTCTTTATTGTGGTAGATAAAATATCTTTTCAATATTTTAATTATTTAAAAAAAAACAAAAAATTTGACTGGCAATATATTTTTAAGGATTTGAAAGAAAACGTTTTTATAAAATAATAAAAATTTATGAGTTTGTTATAAGTGTAGTACAATATCTCAAACTTAATCATGATATGATATATAATTTTGTTATTATCAGTAACGTTTCTTATAAAAAAAAAAAAGAAGTACAAAATTAAAAGTGAGATTTTTTTTGTTTGTTTTTTTATGAAATATTAAATAACTTTATTAATGTAATATGAATTTGTGTAGAAGCAAATCTGACCAGCAATTTTTTTTTTTTTTTTTTTCATTCAAAAATTCATGGTAAATAAAATTTTCTTTTATTATTTGAATGTTAAGGTAGAGATTCATTAAATATCGTATAGAATTCGAAAAAAAATCATCAAAGTACATCTTAAGAATTTTATAAAATTTTATGTTGAAAAGTAAAGAAGATATTATAATTAATATCAAAAATCATAAAATTTAACAAGTTTTCATAAAATTAAATAGGAATGACATTGAATTCCCCCATGGAAAAAAAAATAATAAATATATATATATATATATATATATATATATATATATATATATATATATATATATATATATATATATATATATATATATATATATATATATCAAAAATATTTAAAAAATACATACAATATAAACAAATATATATAAAATTTGTATAAAAAAAATATATTTAAAATGTTTTTTTGAAATATTTAAAAAAACATGTACGAATATATCTAAAAAATATATTTAAAATAAAAAAAAAAAAATATCGGTATGATAATATAAAAAAAAAAAAAAAACATATTTTTAATCCAATCATCAACATAAGAAAAAAAAATTGAAGAAATCATTTTTTTTTTATACATTTTTTTAATACTTTCTTCCTTTGTTGATGATTAAATTAAAAATAAAATTTTTATATTTTTTATATATCTAAAATACTTGATATATTAAAATTACATTTTTAAAAAATTAAATATATGAAAAATTCAACCGTTAGTTAGCTATTAAAGATATATTGTATACAAATTTAATCACATGTATTTAAATATTTTTTATGCATTTAATATTTATTAATATTAATTTTTCTCATAGGGTCTGCGAAAAAATATTTAAAGAATTGTGTTATTTTTTACAAACGTAACGAAGTTTAACAAACTTATAATTTTTGCGTTTATAAATATATATTAGCTTAGCAAATTTTTAATGTTTGAACATGAAAGATTTAATATTCAACAGTAGATAAGAAGGGATGGTTCACGGACCACAACAGGGATCTGCAATACCATCATGAATAAGTGGGGGCAGGGGGAATCTTCCATACCGACAGTCGAGATAGGGGGCGCTAGTAGCGCTTTCTGTTGATCTTCTATACCGACAGTTGAGATAGGGGGCGCTTGTGGCGCTTTCTGTTGATCTTTTATACCGGCATCCGAGAGAGGGCGCTAGTAGCATTTTTTTTTAGTTGATGTGGTGGGGAGTGGGCCTGAGGGAGGGGGACGTGGGATTGGGAAGGGGATATGAGATTGGTACTGTAGGTTTGAGGCCTGGACTATGGGTTGGGGGGTATGGGATTGATATTGTGGATATGGAGGTCACTGCTTGGGTGTATGGGGATGTTGAGTGGGGGATTGATATGGTTCATGAATAAGGATGCAGAGGGCGTTGGAGTGGGGGTATTTTTCAAAATTTAGGTGGGAAAAATGACGTATGCTATTATCATATTGTTTAAATGTTTTTAAGATTAAACTTTAAGATATGTGGAAGGATGGGGGGTTATTTTTTATAACAAATGACGTGTTTTTTTCACTTATTAACGTATGTTTTACCTTATCTTATCTTTAGAAACTTTCACTTTTTTGTTTATAACAAATGAATCATTTGTTTTCTGAAAATTTACACTTTTATCGAATATTTATCTGTTTTCCCCCTTTTTTCACCAAAATCGTAGTGGGGATTTGTATTATAAAACCTCTATTCATCCAACAAGTCTGTACAGTATACATTTTTTTGTGTGCATTAAGTTAGTGGTTAAATGTGTTTAACTGAATCGTTTTTTGTCTGTGCTTATGGCTAAGTTTAGTGATCTAATTTTTAAGTTGTTTGTCAGACATCCATACATTTTGGATTGGATTCGAGCTCAAATTACATGCTCAGATGCAATTTATAAAATTGATCGCTTAATAGAATTAGTAAATCTCGTAAGAAAATTGCAAAAGTTGCAATATCGTATGATCAATAAATAAATAAACAATGGAGCTGATAATCGATTTTGTTGGGTTTGAAATGCCGAATGGTGCATTTGTTGTAAAGGAGCTGTGTATTATTGATATAAATAATACCAAATATACCAATGGATTGTATCATAGTCAGCATTGGCTATTTCAACCACCTCTGGAATATATAAATGCTACGGTTATTCGTGAAAGTGAAGACGAAAACGGCGATCGACATGGAATCATGTGGGATACAGGCGATACACCATATGACTCATTTAATCTAATAATGACCGAATTAATAAAAAAAGTGCGCTACTTTTATGTGCAAGGAGCACAAGCGAGGGAGAGACTTGAAAGGATAATCGATTTTGCTGTTCCAATCATTGATCTACAGTTGATGCGACATTTTTCATTCGATTGCTTAGAAGAACTCAACAAACCACGATGTTTGCATCGTATCAAACACACAAAGAGAGGTCATTTCGCATGTGCATTTGGTACAACACAACAACTCAAGCACTGGTTTTTGAAGTATTGGGGTGTTGGGAAATCCTACGAAAAGTCTGTTCAACTATTTTACCAACTAAATGATTTGAGGAAAATGGATGTCACCGACATAGCATGTCTTGATGATTTGTTCATTTTACGTTTTGCAAAATCACAAATTAAATTTGTATGGGATACGCTTCCAGGACATTTAAAATATAATAAAAAATTAATGGACTATTCATTTTGCATCAAACATAACCCACTATCAGCTTCGAGCCATGATATTCCAGGAATATGGCTTTATCCATTAAAAAAATATTGTACTACATGCAACAACATGAAAGATAATTATTGAAAAATAAATTAATATTTAAACTGTACATGTATGTAGATTTTAAAACTACTTATACTAATTAAAAATAATGTAGATTAAAAAGGTATGATATAAATAAAAACACAATAATTATAATGAAAGTTAGTTTTATTTTTAATCTTCCTCCTTCTCCTTCTCCTCAATACAATATATGTTTTAAGTTAATTTTCTTACAGTACTACTTAATGGATTATATTCAATTATTCGATCATGTAAAATAAGACAATATGCAGATGTTTGATCCGGAAACTGTTCATCAGATTCAAACTCAAGACGAATATCAACTGGTCCAGATTTAATAGATTCATTTTGTTTCGAACAGTCGATAATATAGAGTGGCGCTTCTTGTAAATATTCAGTTTTTGTCAATAATGGTTTCGATTCTTTATTATAGTATGACGTTTGAAAATTAGTATACATATCATATATTAAAGCATACTGATTACGACTTATGTTTAGATTTAGATTTCCATATGGATAACTTTGAGAATTGAGAAATAGCTTTACATCTCTGATATTGCAATGATCAAATTGACTGGCGTTTTTCGTTACAACATTTTTTCGAGCAGTTTGAAATCCTAGGATCACATATCGTGGCTTTTCCAATTGTGTCGAAGTCTTGATTGGCCAAACATGTTTCGTTGTTCGAGGAAGTAGTGGGTATTCATACAATTGCCATGTGCGAAAGCTTATTGATATAGCTGGATCATTAGCAATAAAGTTGAGTGCTTGAATTTTTTGCTTGTCCGACATTGTGACGTATGGGACATTCCATTCTACCTTATTGAGAAGAACTTTCACTATTTCAGCGTTTTCACCAGCGGCAGCAGGTGTATGTATATATGTATTAACATCCGAATTTGATCTTATAAGAATTAATTCATGTTTAGCATTCATGATAATACGATTATAATCTTCAGCAAATCCAAGTATGTAACTTAGTGGTATAGAAATGTTGAAATATCCATTGTCATTAGTCAATTTACTGTCATTTTTGATCAACCATCCAGCATTCTCCATTAAATTGAGTTGTCCAGGACTTAAAGATATATAATTTTTCATGAGACTTGTAAGACCCACATTTTTACATCTATCAATTTCAACAGCATTTAATTCATAGCGTATTTCTTCAAACATATGACAAATAGCCATATTGACTAAGTTCATAGTTGCACCTGCGCCGGTACCATCTTCTTTTACAAATCTTCCACAAATATGCAGAGAACTTTTGCTTGGTAGGATGCATAAGTCTTGATGTTGAATACTGATTCTAATTTCATCACTATTGTTAAATGTTGATGATGCGTAAGGTTGATGTGAATGAACCTCGTAGTGAGAAATTGATTCATCAAAGATGATTGGTTTCTGAATGTCTAAGATTTCCGCCATGGTAATATAATGCAGCACAAATTAACTTTTCTTATTTTTCCGATCTTCCACGTAATTTTAATCCTAGACTTTTGAGGAATTCTACGTTCTGAGGTGTTAGCACTCTGACAGGAGCACGATGACTGATGGGCTTCAGACATGATGATCCACTTTTATAGCTGCTACCAATCTTTTTATCAAATACAATCCCCATTATTTCACTGATTTTATATGCAATCTTATTGTAATCGTTTCACCACGAAAATTCACCAAATTTCCATCTTGATCAACAATTCGCAGCTGAAGATTATGTATTGACTGTACTGCGACTGGTAAGTAAATGATGTGGGATGGTACTTCAATGATCTTATATCCAGGTGCAACACTTGGAAAAAACTCATGAACTGTGTGAACTTTATGGTTATTCATATATGCACCATTAGTAATATTGCACTCAACTCGCAGCGCATTGATTTTAAGAATCTTTATTGGTAAATCAGATTTGTGTATAAGGTTTGGTGCAAGTTGACGATTCCCAAATCCCAATAATGATGCGATTGAATCTTTCGGTTCAAAATTTACAATTCGATTACATTTAATTTCACTATGTAATTCATTGTTATTTGCTTTGATACTCAATTCTACATCCTCAGGTAATTCCTTTATTAAATACTTTTCAATGTCACGTAGTTCATAACTTCCGGTTGGTATTGTTATAATTTTATCTACTGCCTTTCTATTTACGCTAGATAAATAAAACTTATTACAACCTTTATCAATATTAGGTATAGAATTGAATGTTAATAATTCCACAAGTCCCAATACATAAATTTTTTCTGGTGATAATTCAATTGGTGGAAAATATTGAGCTTCCAATGTGGAAGTAGCTCCAGATAGTGTCAGCGTCAACGAATCAGCCATGACTAACACATATCAACCAAACCACACCATTTATAGTTCATTATTAAGGAATTTTAAACACAAATGTCCACATATAACAGTATCATAATCTTGATACTTCTGATGATTATATTTAACGCTACCAACATCGAGATATTTCATGAGATCATTTGGTGGTTGGAGGTTACCAAAGCTGTCAAAATAGATGACATCATCATCACCATTCTTCTTGTATGCAACCCAATGAGTTCCACGTCCATTTTTATCATCGAGATTTATGATTGCTGACTCTTTTTTCCACGGGCCAGACTTTGGTAAATTATTTCTCATGAAAACACCTCGGAAATATGGAATTTTTAAATCTTTTGCATACTTGATTAAATCGACATTGGTGAGAGCTCGATGAGGTAGCGTTACGAGTTTTTTGCTGGAGGGCCCAAGAATAATCCCATTCCAGTCTTGTACGGTGACAAGTATAACCCTTTACCCAAGGCTATAGCTTCCATTGTTGAATTATGTCGTCTAGCCTCCTCCAATTCACGTTTAGCAGCCTTAGCGGCAACTACAGCTTTAGCTATACCAGCAGCGCCCCCAGCTAATGCACCAGTAGCGCTCAAGCCCGCAAGAATCGGTAACAAAAATGGTAAAAATCCACCCACTTTTAGTGACGGTATTGGTAATACACGTGATGATTGAATATTTTTTTTCCCACCAACCATTTTTACAGCTTCACGAGCACCCCGTAATGCAGACTTATATGGTGAAATGAGTACGCCTTCATTCATAGTTTTTTTAGCTGATTTTATAATTTGCCTGATAGGAACAAGTTTTTTTGTTTTCTTTATTGTCTTCTTTTTCTTTTTACCATTTCTTTTAGACTTCTCCCTCTTCATTTTCAACTTCTTTTTAACCGCATCCATCTTTTTCATGCCCATACCTAAACTTCTCTTCACTCTCATAGTTTTATTAACTCCCCAAGCCACAGCTTTTTCACGAAGGCTGGCATCTTTTGCATGAAGACGTTGTAAAGCTTTTTCAGCAAGATCTTTATCAGCCGCATGACGTGCCGCCATATTGTCAGGATTTTTAGAATAAGCAATGTCATGCGCTTTACATGCTCGGTCTAGAGGATTTATACCTGGATCACCTCGAGCTAATCTTTTTGTTAATTTTGTACCAGGTCCACAGTACTGATATCCCGGTACATGTAATTCTATTGGTAGTTTGTTTATAACACTGTTGACAAAACCTTTGCCACGCTTAGTTGCGACTTTACTAATACGTCTGCTCTTAGCCATTGTAGATCTAAGACTAATCTCAATCGTATAAATACTCGATACTTATAAGCATATTGTTGAGTTAGAATTGAGTCATCAGCGGATTAACATAGTAATTAGTGTTCTTAAAAATAATTCAAAATGAAGTTTGAGAAACAGACAGCTAAATTACCTGTGATCAATTTTGATCACATAATTCAAGGTGATGAAAAAAAAATCCAAAAACGTCATGGTGCACTGCTACCGAATACTGTTCGAGCAGTCCTTTGTGGACCATCAAATTGTGGGAAAACAAATGCGCTTCTTGCATTGATTACTCATCCTAATGGCTTGAGATTTGAGAACATTTATGTATACTCTAAATCACTAAATCAGCCCAAGTATAAATTCTTAGAATCAGCATTACAGCCTATAGAAGGAGTCGGATACTTCCCATTTAATGATCATGAATCAGTTGTAAATCCAGATGATGCACAACCGAATTCTCTTATGATATTCGATGACGTCGCTTGTGAGAAACAAGATCATGTTAGAGCATATTTTTGTATGGGGCGACACAAAAATGTTGATAGCTTTTATCTCTGTCAAACCTATACACGTATACCAAAACACCTGATACGTGACAATGCCAATTTTCTTGTACTTTTCCGTCAAGATGAGATGAATTTAAAGCACATATATGATGATCATGTAAATACAGATATGCCATACAGTGAATTCAAAGATTTATGTTCAGCATGCTGGAATGATAAGAAAAGTGATAATAAACACGAATTTGTTGTTATTGACAAGGATAGTGAATTGAATAATGGACGTTATAGAAAAGGTTTTGACTGTTTTATAAGTATAAATTAATCATCTCTATATAAATTGACACAGTCTTAAAGGACATTCAAGTGTGCAAACATGGCGTGTAAAAATATTTCTCAGCAGAAAGATATGCTGCTCCAAATAACTAAAATTAGTGATGCGATAAGACAAAAGCATAAAATATTAAAAGTTGATAAAGACACTTCTGAGCAAACTGCAAATGAAATGTTTAAACCTATTGTGACACCGTTGAAAACATTAGTCGAGAATTCTAAAGCTTTAAAACATGAAATTAAAAAAGAAGAAGAATCGGTGCAAAATTTTTCTCTGAAGAAACGTGAACATAGTGACTATCAAACTATTTATGATAATAGTGACACACATCGCGGTCAGAATACTTATGATGATTTAAATGTGAACAGTACGAGTAGCAGCAACTTGGATGAAACCATTTTATCTCATCCTCCAACCTCTACAAGCACACCACTGAAATATCATAACTCTATATCTAAATATATTGATATGTTGAATAAGAAAAATCCTAAAGGGTTGGATACAAGATTTGGTATTCGTAAAAAAAATAATCAATTATTTTTTGGTAATTCACCTGTTCAATTTAGAGAAAATATAATATCAGTGAATAATCAAAATCATGTTTTATCTCCGGGGCTTATTGAATTGTTATTTAAAAGTGATCCAAATGAAAATTCAATTACTACAAGTGATTTAGATGTGTACCATAAACTCATTGTTTCAACGAATACTCACAGGAAAAATTATGAATCTGAAAGAAGTCTTTATGTTGAGCGGACTGCTAAATATACTAAATATATTGCTGACTTTGTTCAATCACCACTAAAAAGAGGTAAAGGGTTACCTGACTTTATGACCGTTTCAAAGAAACGAAAATATGTGGATTATGTTTATTGGGATGATCCTAATGAGCTCATAGATCGCCTTCGCCTGTTAATGGCATCTCAAGCAGCTGGCAACTCTAGTCATTCTAATGAAATAATTTCAATCATTGAAGAGCTACGTGAAGCTAAAATTATTTATTAAGAGATACATTAACAATAATTCATCATTTATAAAATAACATTCGAGAAGAGAGGATCATCAAAATGGGTATCGATATATTTGGACGTGTATCTTCCCAATCGAATCAGACACAATTCAAAGGCTGTAGCAGTAGTGTTGGACTACCTGGAAAAGGTTTCAAGTTGACAGATGATGGACAGTTTGATTTAGACGGAAAAAGGTTATGTAATGTTGCCGAACCTAAGAATGAAAGTGATGCAGTCACATATAATACTATGAAAATTGCAATCAAACAAGAATTAGACAATGTAAAAGCAATAAGTGACTACAATAAATATCGTATAACTGATCTTGAAGATAAAGTAACGGTTGAAATAGTTAAGCTAGAAAATAAAATGACGAGTAAAGATCCAGACC
Source organism: Microplitis manilae (assembly GCA_030273425.1). Taxonomy (NCBI): domain Eukaryota; kingdom Metazoa; phylum Arthropoda; class Insecta; order Hymenoptera; family Braconidae; genus Microplitis; species Microplitis manilae. The sequence continues at coordinate 5,761,676 of CP092729.1, forward strand.
TCATTACCGAATTGACAATCAAAGTGAGTGCATTAGAAGAGAGTCTTAGTGAACTGACTCTCTATAGCCAAACGCTATCAAATCGTGTAACAACGCTTGTGAGATCTGTAGTACGTGATGGCCAAATATTAGCTGATATTGAGCGTAGAGTATCTAAACTTGAAAAAAATGGAAAATAAAAAGAAAGTAATAGCCCAAGAGCTCCACAAACAAGCTCGAAAAAATTATCCTCGTCGGCATGTTGACATTCGCGGACTTGATGAGACTTGGCAAGCTGACTTGGTTGAGATGATACCATACTCTACGGCTAATAGTGGATATAAATATCTACTTACAATTATAGATATTTTCTCAAAGTATGCTTGGGCAGTTCCAATCAAAAGTAAAAGTGGCAGTGACGTCAGAAACGCTATGAAGTCTGTGTTACAGCAAAAGCGAAAACCTAAAAATCTTCATGTTGATCAAGGCAAAGAATTTTATAATAAAGAGTTCAAAGATCTCATGAAACATTATGGGATTCATATGTACTCAACGTTTAGTAATTTGAAGGCCTCCATATGTGAACGTTTCAATCGAACAGTTAAAAATAAAATGTGGCGCGAGTTTACAGCAAGTGGAAATTACAAATGGATCGATATACTTGAAGACTTAATCGATAATTATAATCACACAAAACATCGAACGATCAAAATGAAACCTGCCAATGTAACTGTTGGTAATGAAAAACACATACTTCAGACAATTTACAAACCTCTTCAAAGTGAACAGGCTCGAAAACAAAATAAATTCAAAGTTGGAGATAAAGTACGAATAAGCAAGTATAAACATGTTTTTGAAAAGGGCTACACACCAAACTGGACGACTGAAATTTTCACAATTAAAACAATACAAAAAACGAATCCAACAACTTACAAGCTGATTGATTATCAAGATCAACCGATAGAAGGAGGATTTTATGCAGAAGAACTCAGTAAAGTCAAGTATTCAGATGTATATCTAGTTGAGAAAATAATAAAAAAACGTGGAAATAAAATGTATGTTAAATGGTTAGGATTTGATAATTCACATAATAGCTGGATTAATAAGTCTGATTTATAAAATTATCATGTATTTGCTATAGAATTAATAAATAAATAAAAATAATAATAAACAATTTTGACTTTTTATTAACCATATTTATTTATTCAAATTTATTTTTACAAAACTTAGAATTAATTACATTTATCTATATATTATTATCTAGTTTTTATCTTTTTATTTGATACTTTATAACCCCAAGGTAAAGTATCAGTTGAGGTGTCACTTAATTTCCTTTTATTATCACACCAACTTAATGCTAATTTACTTTGCTTAATTGTTTTCACTTCATGATGACTACTTCTAATCAAATATTGATGTTTAGTTATATTTACATGATCCACCAGACAAGCCTTAAAATCATCAAACGTGATCTTTCGCAAAGTGGACCCTTTGACTCCCTTAGCTCTCTTTTTAGCTATTTTATTCTGATAGATTTTAAATGCATAAAGTTTTGCTCGTAACCCAACGAAATCGGTTATAATTTGACCATTACACTCATCTTTCATAAGTCCAAGCACTTTTTTATTTTTTAATGGGATGTTGTAAACATTATTTGGTGGGTAGTCAGAGGTATCAAATTTTTCAATATCACGTTTGATAGTGTCATATATATTGGGTACATTAAATTGATAAATTAAACTATCAGTATCAGTGTATAATAATTTTGATTCATTACCTTTAAAATTTTTCTTAATATAATTATAGTGAAAATCATAAATAAAAGTTTTTGATAAGTCTAAGATGCTGAAACCAATGTAAATTGGTTTATTAAAGTATAGATTTACTCTCTTCAGTTCTATTATGACTAGGTTTTTATCGAAAATTGTAAAACTATGGAAATTCGGTTTTGCTATTAGAGATTTTGCTCCATATCTACCCTCCCACTTGCTTACCATTCTCACATCTTTATATTTTCGAACATTTTCCATAGTTTTACCGAACACTGCATTATTCATAAGCTTGTAAAAGTTCTTTTCAAATTCATTTTTTGCTATTTTGCGACAATCAGTATTTTTATCGATATATGGCTTTAACCAAGCTGATTGTTTAAATTTCAAGACTCGATGAACTTTTACAAGCTTCATTCCTAAATTAAGACACTGTTGTAAATTTTCATAATGAATAACATATTTCTCTTTAGAATAAAGTGTTGTAGCTAATTTTGAATATTTACTGCCTGGCGGTATAAAATGTTCAGGGCACAAAGGTAAATCTTTATGATCATCATGTAATTCTATAGGATATTTTAAATCTACTTCTAAAATATATCCAATTGACTTATTATCATTAAAAAATTTATCAACATTTTGTACATCAATATCCTCATGTATCCACTCAAAAGAATCTTGAGGCAAAGGCATACTCATAGCTGCTCCATATAAATTATTGACATCATAATACATGAGATAAGATTCATCTTTGCTTTGATCGAAACCTTCGCCCATAAATCGATTATTAGCTGTTGCATATCGATTTGTACATTGAGAAACACCACCTCTTATGCCTTTTTCAAAGAATAATATCATCTCGGGATCATCTAATAAATCTAATTTTACATCTGTGAGCTTAAGCATAGCATCAAAAGCAAGTCCCGGTGCAGTGTAATAATGCAACGGATCTAATTCATATGTTTTGTAACAACTGCTACGGAAATTCTCAAATATATCAGCCAGTAATAGTACGTCAGTTTTTAAATATAAATCTGAATATTCACCAAGGGTATTTATATTAAATTTATTCCAAACTTCTTTGGCATGATTGTAATCTTCATCTGAAATATCACAATCATTAAGTTTGGAATAAAATAATTTTTTCAGGTAATTGAGTATCATCAAGCTTATCAATTGAATCAATGTATTCATAGGGAAATACACCTTTACGTATAGCTAATTGAAATTGCTGTGAGTCAGAGTAATATTTTTTTGTAATTTTCTTATCACCATCGTCAAGATATGAAGCTAATTTTTCAATACTTGATGCCATAAAACGAAAAGAGTCTATAAATCTCAACTTTACAAATGTATTTTTTATTAACTTGGTGAATGCAATATATTTTTCTTTATTAATTGGTAAAATATTGATTTGACCATCGAAAACTGAAGATAATGATCTAATAATGAAATGTGAATCATAACCAGATAGATTATGAAAAACAACAGGAATAGTATGACTTCGTTTATAATTTAAATTACATGCATTATGTGCAGGACCTCGATACTTTCCTGTAAAATGACAATGATCACGGCATCGCATTTCACTGGCTGATTTAAATAATTTTCCGCAGATGTGACAAACTTTTGAATTATTATGATAATATTGTTCATCTACAGTAAGTGGTAACATTTTAACATTATTTTTTAAATAAGTGTTAACTTTTCTACCTAGAATTTCTAATTTTCTTAAAAACCATGTAATACAATCAGGCGAACGATTGATTTCAAACTTCGATAACGAATTGTCATAACTACAATGCAGGTAATAAGCTACACTGTGAGGGACATGCTTTTGCGTATCATTAGTCTCAATCTCAAGCGTACATTCCAGGTCAGCATATACTACAAAGGGTACAGGATCCTTATGCTTTAAATTTTTAAAACTTAACACTTTATCCTCATCTTTTTCTGGTAATCTCATTCTTACTTTATTGTATTTCAAACAATCTGGCTTGTGTTTCTCAAGTGAATGTTCAAATCTAAAATGATTTAAACATCGATCGCAAAACCATAATCTTGATTGAGACTTTGAAATTTGACATTTGACTAGTCTAGAGAGATTTTTAATCAAAGCAAAATGATGTATAGGTTGATAACTATCAGGATTTTCATCATCATCATGCAGAGTTATATCTGTCTCGACCATTAATAAGTGAATTGTTTCTTTATCAGAATTATTTAAACTTAAATATAAAGGAACTATAATAGTATCTAAATGATCTTCATTATTTTTAACAGTTTCCGATTCTATACCGTAAACGTTGATTTTTAAATTATTAAGTTTTTCAAATTTAGAGATATCTTTGAGAGATATTGGAAATCTAATACCTTGATGGTTAAAAACTGCATCCACATGTTGATATGATGACACTCTTCCAGGATGCTTATTTTTTTCTGCAGGAAACAATGCAGCCTTGATGCACCAAAGAAAACAGTACACATCATTATTCTTGATGTTTAAAACAGCCTTCTTGTCTTTAATATCTTGAGGTAGATTCACATATGTTGAAAAACCAACTTGCAGTGGAGCGTATCGTGATATATTTACAATTAAGTTTATAATTTCACTCAAACTCCACCCCGAATCTTTCTGATTGAATTCTTCAACTTTTTTCAATAGCGGCTCATATACACTATCATTGAACCAATCAGTAAGTGAAGTAGATATGTAAATTTCATCGCTTCTAGTTTTGAAGGATTTATTGTCTTTTATAGTAATGTCACTTTTAACATTTTCAAAACCACATAAAAGAGTGACACTTACTTTTAGGTTTCCCTCATGTTCTCGAATATTATTAATTTTTTCAATTATCAAAACTTTTGCATCATTTAAAAATGCTCTCAAGTCAATGTGCCCCCGGTTCACAACACAACCGGTCTTAACTCTATTTTGGAAAGCATTTTCCAAGTCCCGCCATTGAACAAAATTATTGGTATTGAGAGCACCACCAGTCACTGGTTTAGATAATTGTAAAAATTTATCACTATACCAACACAGAAGTGAGATGTTAGTTTGTAAATTTTTCTTTTCATGAACACTGCTTTTACGTTCTAATAATAATTTATTGAACTGTTCGCAAGTATCATTACAAATTCTTATCCACGTGACACATTTCTCTTCACTCACAGCATCAAGCTGAGATAATAGTTCATAAGCTTGAGCTACTGTTTTAAGAACATTATTATATTCAGTGATAGACATTATGATTTTCTGTTACAGCTACAGTATTAACAATAATATAATAATTGGAGTTTTTCACAATTAAAACGTGTTTAACTTAAAAATCAACTGATGATTCTTACTGAAAACTCTTTCTTATATAGACAATGATAAAACTTCTGACCAATGGGCAATCTTGAAGTTATCATTATTTATATCAATTCTAGGAAAAACAATTTCTCTTTTAAATGTTTAACAAAATGACACATTCTTAAAAAATTTTAATGTATAAATTTTAAGATAAGAATACTTAAAAGATTGCATTTTATTTTCTTCATCAATGATATTTTTTGAGTTGTATATTTATCATTATTATTTTTTATTTCATGATTCATCACAAAAAAATTTTCTAATTGAATATTTGGATGTACATACGTGTGTAGCAATAAATCACTTCAACATAATTACTCAAAATTATGAAAATAATTATTTTTAACGTTTTCTTAAATGTTATTTGATAAAAAAATATTTTTTATTTATTGCCTCTCTGAACTGATTCAAAGACATTAAAATAATCTAATGCACTATCATAATTATGTAAAATTATAAAAATAATTATTTTTAATAATTATTAAATGTTGTTTGATAAAAAGTATTTTTTTTTATTGTCTCTTAACTGATTGAAAGAGATTAAAATCATCTGATGCATTATCATAATTATGTTAGTTTATATTTTCTCTATAGTGTTGTGATAAGAATCTTAGTGAAAAAAATATTTTCCAACATTGCATTAAATGAAAACGTTTGCTACGTAACGTATACCAATAAGTACAGATAAGAAATTATTCAAATATAATTTAAACCTCTAATGAGTTATTTGTATTGGAAACGAAAGTGAGAAATTTTATGGTCTCTATACAAATAAGACCCTTATCTTACATAAACTCAAATGTATAATGACAATTTATTTTTTAGTTAAAACTAAATAATCCACTTAAAATGCTACTCTATTTTATGATAGAACTAAAAACTTACAACTGATTGTATTGATAACGATGTTGAAAAAAATAAACGAATAATCACTCATTATCTTCTATGTAAATAATCATTAAATATTATATTCAACATATGATTCAATTAATTCATAAATGATTGTTGTATATGAGAAAAATATTTAAATTAGATTGAAACCACTGAAATTCACAAATTTCTCATATATATATATAAACTTTATTATGTAAATAATCAGTTTTCAGATCTCTTGATATAGTTTATTTAGAAACTTAATAATTTGTATTTCTTTATATGAAAAAGCTTTAATTATAATTTTATTGAAATTTAAATAAAAATCATTAAGATATATATAAATTTATTTAAGAATTGTTTTCATAAGACATAAATTTTATAGAAAAAATTTTTTTTGGGTGGAGCTCAAAACTTATTTTAATGGTAGTGGAAATAGTGATAAGGTTTTCATCAACTATTTTACCAAAACGTCACAGCTATTGGTCATTACAGGATAATTATGGGTAGTCTTTTCAGTAGTTAAGTAGGGATTTCTTGTATATAAATGGCTGCATTTTAATAATATAACATATCTTCTACTTAACACTTCAAAGTGCTGTGTGTGCGTGTGTGTGTGTACTAAGTGAAACTTTGAATTTTACAGTTTTTGAAATTACCTAAAAGTGTAGTGTGTGACTAAGTAAAATTTTCAACTTAAAAAGTTTTTCAAATTTTGTTCTTGAATTTTTCAAAGTGTAGTGTGTGTTATCAAGTGGAACTGTGAACACTTCATCTGATTTTTCATTTCATTCGTCAGGAAAACAAAAAAAAATGTAAGTAATCTTGTCAGACTTATTTTTTTAAATTCTTATTGTGATCTTACTCTCGTTTCTAATTTTGATTATAATTTTTCAAGAATACAAAAATGGGCAACATCATCACCTCATGCTACATCCCTGATGAGTGGATCAGCAGCCACTCACACTTCCTTATTTTTGAGGAAGTGGATCGTGAGGTTGGGACGTGTCTGCTAAATCAAGATACAGCCATCAAGTGTGAATGGTTGTTTGATCACATCTTCACCATTGGCGGTGAAACTCCAACCCGGTTAACTTGGACCGACAATCATTGGTGGTTCAAGTTATCCAATGATTCAGCGGATGAACCATCAGCTGAGAATTACACGCTGGTTGAGGAGCACGCTATTGATTTTTTTAAAAATCAAGCGATGTTGGGCTCACCAACAGTCGCACCACCTCCATCGCTGGTCAATACGTTGATGGAGTCAACCGGATGGTTCAATGTTGATGATGACGATGAATCAATGGATGCTACAATCGATTACGTGCTGAATGATCAGCTCGACATCGAAGAACTGCTTGGAATAACTGAGCAGCAGCAGCAGTGTGTACAACAGCCAACAGCTCCATTGATTTATGGGGGTAAGCCCCTTTGGCATACCCGCAAACCACCATCACCAAAAATTTCACCTAGTGAATCTGAGTCGACATCGACTTATGATGGTATTATTATTATTATTATCATTATAATTATTATCATTATTATTTGAAAAATTATTTATCTGATTTGTTTGTTTTTTTTTTTCAGCTGAAGCAGAATCAATCCTGGGATTGGATCACATACGTGAGCAGCAGTCGATGGAGATCGAAAGGCTCCAACAAGTCCAGCAGCAGCAGCAGCTTCGGATAGAGCAGCAGCAGCTTCAGATAGTGGAGCAGCAGGCGGAACTTCAGCGACGTCAGGAGCGTCAAGAGTCGCTGGAGGCTGACGTAAGACGCTTACAAAGTATGCAGGACTTTGACGCTGAAGTGTTTGTGGAGCAAAGCCAGGCGATAGATTACTGGCAGCTCCAATTCCACCAACTGGAGCGAAACTGTCGGGTGCTGCTGACCCAGTTAAGGAGGGAAGCTTATGACTTCGAGGACCTAAATATGGAACTCAACTAATTATTGTGATCAGTATTATTATTATTACTGTCACCATTATTATTATTATTATTATTATTATTATTATTATTATTATTATTATTATTATTATTATTATTATGACATTTTTAAATAAGATTTGAATAAAAACATTTCATTATTATTTAATATTTTTATTATAATTTACTTGACATTATTTTTCATTAATTTTTTGATTATTATTATTATTATCATTATATATTATTATTATTATTATAATTTATATGTATTTCATTTTTATATAAGATTTGAATAAAAACAAAATTTTCATCGATATTTTTTGTTTCATTATTGATATTTAATATTTTATTTATTTTTAATTTACTTAACATTATTTGTATTAATTTTGATTATTATTATCATTATTTATTATTATTATAATTATTATTATTATTATTATTATTATTATCATTTTTACACTTATTATGAATTTAATAGATTTAAGTTTTTCTAAATAACTTAATATTTATGAATAAATGAAAACATTAGAGTACATTATAATTTTAATTTTATTAATTATTCTAAGATGTACATATTATTATTATTATTATTATTATTATTATTATTATTATTATCAGTTTGTGGTATCAGTTCTGCTCTTTCACAAAAAATTCAAATTTATTATATTTCCCACCAAGATATCTAATAAATAAGATTTGTTCGTCAACAATTCCATTCAATGATGGTAAAAGTGTTGAATCCTCTCGAATAGCTGTAGTAGCACGTTTCGGGAGATAAACAGAAAACTGATTGTCCAGCGATGCCACAATGCTGTCACCAAATTTTGTGTTAATCAGTTTCAATTTTGTGACCTGGTATTCGCCATTGACATTTAATTCGCCCATTTGCTTTTTAGGTAAGATGTCTTTTAAGGTTGTGGTTCCATTAATTTTTGTGAAATCCATTTTGCCGACTGTTGAAATTTTGAACATTTTTAAATGATATCATAATTCGAATGAGAAAGATGAATAGATAATACTTACGAATAAAATTTTTTCTCCCAAACTGCTTTGAACAACACATAAACACTTTAACACAAGGTTTTTAATAACTATGACAGGTTTACTGAGATATATTTTATGCTTAACTTCACACACACACACACACAACTACTTTTGAGAACAGTGGAGAGAGCTGGTGAAGAACTGTAAAGACTCGGAACGAAAAACACTCTTTATAATACAAACCCCCACTACGATTTTGGTGAAAAATGGGGGAAAACAGATAAATATTCGATAAAAGTGTAAATTTTCAGAAAACAAATGATTCATTTGTTATAAACAAAAAAGTGAAAGTTTCTAAAGATAAGATAAGGTAAAACATACGTTAATAAGTGAAAAAAACACGTCATTTGTTATAAAAAATAACCCCCCATCCTTCCACATATCTTAATGTTTAATCTTAAAAACATTTAAACAATATGATAATAGCATACGTCATTTTTCCCACCTAAATTTTGAAAAATACCCCCACTCCAACGCCCTCTGCATCCTTATTCATGAACCATATCAATCCCCCACTCAACATCCCCATACACCCAAGCAGTGACCTCCATATCCACAATATCAATCCCATACCCCCCACCCCATAGTCCAGGCCTCAAACCTACAGTACCAATCTCATATCCCCTTCCCAATCCCACGTCCCCCTCCCTCAGGCCCACTCCCCACCACATCAACTAAAAAAAAAATGCTACTAGCTCCCTCTCTCGGATGCCGGTATAAAAGATCAACAGAAAGCGCCACAAGCGCCCCCTATCTCAACTGTCGGTATAGAAGATCAACAGAAAGCGCTACTAGCGCCCCCTATCTCGACTGTCGGTATGGAAGATTCCCCCTGCCCCCACTTATTCATGATGGTATTGCAGATCCCTGTTGTGGTCCGTGAACCATCCCTTCTTATCTACTTTCAACCAACTGACTGATGTCATTTAGTTGCCAATAGACGCTCACGATATTTTAGCCAAATAAAAATATTAAATCTCGTTATTGGTATCTTTTACCACTTTATAAAAGTATATGTGATATTTTTTGATTGATGATTGAAATTGAAATTATTCGATTGATTTAATAAATATATTTTTTGTTTAGAGTTCAAATACAAACGCAGTAAAAAAGCAGTTGATGAATGCAAGACAACGAAATATGAAAGTTCGATTATTTGAACAGAAGCAGCAACAACAAGAACTACAACGACAACAACAAGAACAAGAATTACAACAACAACAACAACAAGAATTACTACGACAACAACAAGAACAAGAATTACAACAACAACAACAACAACAAGAATTACTACGACAACAACAAGAACAAGAATTACAACAACAACAACAACAACAAGAATTACTACGACATCAACAACATGAATTAGGACAACAACAACCAGAATTACAAGGACTACAACAACCAGAATTACAAGTACTACAACAACCAGAATTACAAGGACTACAACAACCAGAATTACAAGTACTACAACAACCAGAATTACAAGGACTACAACAACCAGAATTACAAGGACTACAACAACAACGTCAACGATTGCAAGCACAACAACGCCGGCTGTTACTAGCACGACAACATCAACGTCGATTATTACAAGCTCAACAACAACAGCAACAAGATGAAAACATTAACTATTTACATAATGATCAGTTCCTAATCGGAGATAATTTATATATACGAAGTGCATTATATCGCAATGCGAGTAATTCCGATACTCCAGCTAAATTTATAACTAATATGGCACATGCCATCTGGACTGTGGATGAATTAAAAGTCCGAGTAGTCCGTAAACAAAAAAATACTGGTGCAAGAAAAGATTTAACACCAAGAAAAGTTGAATTATTATCATACCATTTTGAAAATTTCTTAAATAAACGCAATTACTCAGATGATAAAATCCAAACGGAACTCAAAAAAATAAATACATATTTAGGCCGTGCTATAACATCTGCAAAAAAAAAAGTAGTGTTGTGATTTTATGAAAAATGATTTGTGTCTCATGGAAAAAAAATTCATAAAAAACATATAATATTTGTATAAAAATTATATTTTCAATAGCCAATTTTTGGGTGATTGCTAGATATATTTTAGATATAATTTAAATATATTTGAAATATATCTTAGAATATATAATAAATACATGTATAAAAATGTAAAAAAAATATCGGTATGATATTGTAAAGAAAAAAAAATATATATTTTAGATATATAAAAAATATAATCATTAAAATACAAAAAAAAAATATTTTTAAATTTATTACCAACATAGGAGAAAAAAAATTAATATGTTTTTAAAATTTTTTTTTTCTATGTTATTGATAAAATTAAAAGTATTTATTTTTTATATTTTAAGTATATGTTTTATATGTTTTTTAAATATTTTCATACATGTATTTATTATATATTGAAAGATACATTTTTAATATATTTAAATTACATTTGAAATATTTAAACTATAAACGAAAATCGGTCAAAAGTTAGCTATTAAAATTATATATTTTATACAAATTCGATCTATTTATAACATATTTTTTTTATGAATTTTTTGCATAGGGAGTAAAGAAAAACTTATTTTTTCTCCCTTCGGTATTTTGTCAAGTAATTGCTATATTTTTTATTATTATTGTCTTGAAAATTTTATACTTAATGATATATTTTCGTATATGTTAGTTTAATATAGACTCCAAAATATTGCTTCAGATTAAAATAATTTTATAAAAAAAAAAAAACTAAGCATAAATAAAATTATTGAAGATGACTTAATTACCCATTATATAATAAGTAAATAATATATATAACATGTAACGTAGGTTAAAATTTAAAATAAAATTTATTTCATTGTGTAGAACAGAATTTATTTTACTTACAATAAAAATTTGTTATCAATCAATTATTTAAAAGGAAAGCTTTAGCTTACTTACCATTTGATACAATTTGATATACACTATTAAAAACTCAAAATAATATTTTCTGTAGTGGCACTAATGATCTGCTGAATAACTTAATAATTAAGAAAATGTCTAAATAACTCTTTTTGTGGTGGCACTAATTATCTGCTGAATGTCTTAATAATTAGGAAAAACTCTGAATAACTCTTTTTGTAGTGGCACTAATTATCTCAAGAAAGGCTTATTTATTATAAAAAACTCGGAATAACTCTTCCCTGCAGCCGCACTAATTATCTCCTGAAAGTCTTATTAATTATTGAAAACTCTGAATAACTCTTCTTGTAGCCGCACTTATTTTCTACTGAAAGTCTTATTAATTATTAAAAATTCTCAATGAGTTTTTCTGCAGCCGCACTAATTTTCTACTGAAAGTTTTATTAACTATGAAAAACTCTTCTAGAAGAGTCCGAAATCTGCCAAATACTCTGATGTTTTATGTCAAATGAAGAGTTCTTCTGACTTTATATGACTATTTCAGACTTTTTAAGAGAGAATAATAATTTTCAAATCATTATTTTGACTTTTTAAGTTTTTTTTTTAGTTTTATCAGAGAAAAATTTCCACAAGGGAATAATAAAAATCGACCACATAACCGCAAATTTGATCGAATCAATTTATGCCTGTATTCCTTTCGATGTCTGAGGCATAATTCATTGCCATATAAAATCAGAGCAAGGTCAAATCGAATGCATCGAACAACATCATCCTCAGCCATGCGAGGTATAACTTCTTGTCTTAGAACTATACACGCTTTTTGATGAACACGACCAACGGCGATACGAGAATTAGTCATAATACCTCGGCTACTATTATTTTCATGCTGAGGACATTCAGCAATATGGTGACGAATGTTATTTTTAGTGTATAAGCCTTTACAAGCTGGACACACGGCAAATTTTGTAGCTAAACACTTATCCTTATCTACTGGTCTCCTAACAGGAACAACTATTTTTCCTTTATTTAAATTTTTATTTACTAAAAGTTCAAAATCCCCTTTTTTTCTTATTACTGATATTGCTTGTTTTCTTTCAATAGACCCTTTTTTATAGCTCATAAATTCTTGTACATCTTCTTCTAATGCATGCTTCACTTCCAAGTGTCTTGCAATTTGAGTATGGAATTTTTTGCAATAGAAACAAAAATGCTTTTTCATATTTTTTAAATGCGATGATTCAGTCGTTAGTCCTTTATCATGGCATGCTGAGTTGCCAGGCACATTAAAAGATGAAGAAAATTTAACTGATAAATCTAAAGAAGAATTCAACTCGACTGAGGTCATGGTATTTTCTTCCTTTGATTTATTAACTTTCTCTGATTCAGATTCTTCTTCTGAGTCCGTTTTTGAATCAGATGGATCATAAAGAGATCCAGATTTATTAATTGAATCATTTTCAGAAGTACCTGTTTGTAAAAAAAAAAAAAAAATTATTAGAAAAAAAGTGAAAAAACTAAAAAAAGATTGTCGTTCCATGCAATAATAAGATTGGTTAATTAAAATTTAAGAAATTACAGATTAAAATATAGGAGTATTATAGCAAGCTTAAAAATTAGATAACATTTTGAAATTAATCAACATTCATTTAAGTTGAACTGCAATATCGACCAGTATTTTGCACTGATAAATTTTTACAGATTATTTTGATATTTAGGATGGAAAGACCCAAACAAGCATGCATAGTGCAGTACACCGTATGACATAAAATTTTGAATATTATAAATGATAGTATGTTCTAGAATAAGGATGAAAAATAGAATCAGGCACTGGAAAAAAAGGGAAGGGTTTTTTTTCAACTGTTGACTGTACTATACCTTTGTTGGTTACACACTATGATTTTTTACCAACAATTGATGATGATAGATTTTGTTCTTAAAAAATTTTCGAATTCTGCAATTTCTTAATCAAAAATTTTTAATATTTGACGTAAAACTTTCATGACATAATAATGTATCAATATGGACTTATAAAAAATTGACCAATAGTTCTAAATTCCAAGACGTCAAATGTTCCTGTTTATTACTAAGTTATTGAATGTCGTAACCTAAATAGATAACCTTGTTTTTTTTTTTTTTTAAACAAACCTTCATGCTCGTTCTTTTCAGATCTTATTAAATTTTGTGGCATCGAATATGGAACTTTAACCCTTATATTTTGTATGATCCTCGGTTTTTTTGATTTAGTTGAATCAATTATTTTGAGACGTGGTGACTTTGAATTTAAATTCAAACATAAATCATCTAAAGTTTTTTTATCATCTAAAACAAGCATTAACTTTATTGAAAAAAAAATTTTATGACCAACATAAAGCTAATATATAAATATAAATATAAACTTACCGTTAAAAGCTAACACAACGATAGGTAGATCTTCAACAAGATATCCCATTTTTTTACTCGGATCATTTTTTACTAATTTAGACTTACATACATGGTGATTACCACTACTGTCTTTAAATAAAACAAATCGGCCCATTGTGAATTATTTATTGCAATTAAAATGTTAAAAATGACTCTGAGTGCGTAAGAAACATGCCCACCATTTAACTGTTGTACTGAAAGAGAACGATGCAATGATGCTACCGAGATCAGGACGCTAACCCGTAACCAACCGGAACTCAGTAATAAGACTATTCATAATAAACGACTGAAACTTACTTCCACAGTTACATATTTAGCATTACTCAGCGACAATGCTACCAACAACATATCTATCCCAATTGGTTTGTATATTTCTGTCTACCAGGAAATTAAAAAACGTCAATGAACCAAATTTACTCCAAAATATATTAATATTGAAAAATTTCTATCAATTAATATTACTGCTTGTTGATTTAATTATCAACGTAAAATTTACCCTCGAGAAATGACGACTATTTGATTAACATTATACTGTAAGAATTATAAATAAAACAACATGTGTGCCATGCTCATTTATACTCCTTAACAGCCATTTTAGCTTGAAATTGACAGTAATTTGACGTTGAAATTGCCTGAAATTAGCTGCCCGAATTTGCTGACAACTTGACAGCTAAAGTTAAAAAGAAAAATTGACGGTTAATTTTTTTTCAATTTAGAGGTTACTTTTTACGAAAAAACAAAGTCGGTAATGTTCAATCTTACCATTACAGAAGGTAATCAAATTGATACATAAAAATGTCTACAATTTGACGGTAAAAAAATACTTCATAATTTCTTAAGTTAAATTAACAATGAATGGATATGAAAATTTACCTGAAAATTGACATCTTTTATCTAGTCAACTGTTGAAGTGAATTTGTTTTCTAATTCAGGTAGTAAATTCACTTCGAATTGTATAGCAAGCTGTTTACAAATTGTCGTCGAAAACGGTAAAGTCCGAAGTTGACGGATATTTGGCAAAAAATTCAAGGAAACTTTTGTCAAGTAAACTTTTGCTATAGCAAACTGTTCTGTTAGGGTAAATGTATGCAACTTGTGGAATATTTTGTTAACTTGCTGGTAAGTTGTAGACGCAGATCGACGCCAAGTTTCTAGAAAAGTTGATGCCAACTTGTAGCCGATAGTTAGATAAGCAGGTGTTTCCCTCAACTTGTCGGCAATTTCAGACTTTACAATTATTGACGACAAAAGTTGCTTTCAACTTTACCAAAATGTTGCTGGTAAAAAGTTGATGAGCAATAAGTTGACAAAAAGCTGCAAGAAACTTTTTGGTTAACTTGGTGACAAGTTGTGGTGGTGCATTGTTGTTAATTTTCAGAAAAACTGGAGGAAAACTTGCCGGTGACAGTTGCAAAGTCTGAAGTTGTCAACAAATTGATCCCAATATTTGACATGAAATTTTTGTCGAGGAACAGGTGCTACCACAGTGCGCTAATAGCACAGTTTGCTTAGCAAAAATTTACATTACAAAAGCTTCTTTGAATTTTCTGTCAAATGTCTGTCAACTTCGGGCTTTTCTGTTTTTGACGATAATTTGTATACAACTTGGTATACAAATTGACATAAATTGACTACCAGAATGAGAATGCAAATTCACTTCAAAAATTGACTAAAGAAGTTGTTGTCAATTTTCAGGCAAATTTTCATATCACTTTATTGTTAATTTGACTTAAAAAATTGTAAAGTATTTATTCACTGTGAAATTGTAGACAATTTTATGTACAAATTTTCTTACCCTCTGAAATGGTAAAAATGAACATTATCGACTTTTTTTTTCTAGTAAAAAGTTACCTTTAAATTGAAGAAAAATTAACCGCAAATTTTTCTTTTTAACTTGTGATGTCAAATTGTCAGCAAATTCGGGCAGCAAATATCAGGCAATTTCAATGTCAAATTACAGTCAATTTCATGCTAAAGTGGCTATTACGGTAGTTTATGCTACTTGTGGATTAACCCTAATAGCACAGTTTGCTATAGCAAATTTTACAAAACTTTTACTTTACAAAAGTTTCCTTGAATTTTTCGTCAAATGTCCGTCAACTTCGGACTTTACCGTTTTTGACGACAATTTGTATACAACTTGCTATGCGATTTAAAGTAAATTTATTACCTCAATTAGAATGTAAATTCATTCCAAAAGCTGATCAGAAAAAAATTAACGTCAATTTTCAAGAAAATTTTCATATCAATTTATAGTTAATTTGACTTAAAAAATTGTAAAGTATTTTTTTACCGTCGATTTGTAGACATTTTCATGTATCAGTTTGCTTACCTTTTGTAATGGTAAGAATAAATATTACCGACTTTGTTTTCCTATTAAAAAGACACCTCTAAATTGAGGGAAAATTAACCACAAATTTTTCTTTCCAACTTTATTGCAAATTGCTAGCACATTCGGGCAGAAAATTTCAGGTAATTTCAACGTCAAATGACTGTCAATCTCAAGCTAAAGTGTCTATTCAACAATCGTGTTGTCGAGACATGAGTTTAAGGCTCGGCTGTACCTAACGAAATCTCGAATTTAAGAATTCTAATTACATTTTGAATATTTATGGAACACGAATGATGAAAATTTTCCGAGGAAGTTCGTTCCCAGCTTTTTGTCGGAAGCTAAGAAAATTGCTGTTATGATAATTATTTAATAAATAATTAGAATTCTTAAATTCGAGATTTCGTTAGGTGCGGCCCAGCCTTAAGGCTTATGATGCATTGACATGAGAGAGCGAGTGTAGTGGTCGCTACGAGGCTTGGATAAGTAAGCGACAACAACGCAAGGCTCTATGCCAATGTAACATAACCTTAGAGTAAACGGCGGCGTGATCACGAATAACATGTTCACCTTTTAGTCCACCCTTATCATACTAGCATACAGTATTTTTTGTAAGCCCTGCTATGAATGTTCAATGTACAAGAATTATAAAATTATGATTTTTGTTAATCAAATTTTCTAGAGATATAATGTAATATTAATTTTAAAAAAGTATTTTAAGAGTTTATCAAATTTGGTAGTGTTACGTAATTTGACGAAATCACCAATAATCTTTTAAATTATTAAAAATATTAACATGAAAGAAAATCAAATCTTTCCGGAGAAAATTAAGAATCAATTATAACGTGGTCAAAGTAAATGACTTTCGTTTTACGATTTGTGTATCGTTAGTATAGAACATTTTTAACGTGTACACTAGTTTGTCTGAAAATAAATTTTAATATTCTTGAAAGCATGAGTTTCTCGTCAGACAGTTGATGCAAAAATTGTGATAACTTGTAAATTTATCTGTTTTTGGTATACAGAAGTCAATTATTCTCTAAAATTTACATTTTTCTGATTGCAAATCATAAACTAACCAAGATACACTAAAAACGTTGAAAAAAAATTTTGTGAAAAATTTTATGCTCTTCAAAAAAAGTCCTATGAATCAAAATACTAAAGTGAATAGTTTACGAGTTACAAATATACTATTAAATTTTAACGTTAAATCTTGTTTGGAAAAAAAAAGTGTTCAATTTTAAATTTTTTTTAACCATTTAGAACATTTGTAACTCGAAAGCTATGCAATTTAGCGTTTTGATTCGTAGGACTTCTTTCGAGGAGAATAAAACTTTCTAAAAACTTTTTCATAACGATGGTAGTGTACCTTTGTAAGTTTAGGATATGCAAGCAAAAAAAT
This sequence comes from Microplitis manilae, assembly GCA_030273425.1. Taxonomy (NCBI): domain Eukaryota; kingdom Metazoa; phylum Arthropoda; class Insecta; order Hymenoptera; family Braconidae; genus Microplitis; species Microplitis manilae. The sequence goes on from CP092729.1 coordinate 5,779,657, forward strand.
GTTAATTTTTTAGAAAAAATTGATTTCTGCAACATGAACATGTAAAACAGTATAAGTTTCAGCAAATTTATTATTGTCACTTTCAGAGAACAATAAATCCTCTATACAAATAGCAACAAACAGCACTTCAATACTATTAAATGTAGCTAAGTTATTTAGCTCACATGAATTTTCAATGGGAAAACTTCAAAATCAAATGTGAAGGACTAAGATCTAAAATCAAGAGCTTAAACTTGACAAGAATTTTATTTTAATGTATACAATATTTTACTGTAGGAGCGAAAAAAAAAATTATTTTCGCTCAAAACAAATCACCCTAGAATAAGGACAATACTTTCCGATGATCTTCTCATAGAACTGGAAGTCATTCATCGACATAAAACCTTTATGAGAATTTCTGTAAATCTATCGGTTTTTATAAGATTTGCTAAACAGAATTCGCATGTATAATCCTATAACTTGTATCATACTAAATTCAATAGCTAAAAAACAATATGATTCACTTATATTCAAAATTCCTATTGATTTTTGTGAAAATAACTGAAATCAGACAATTATTATTAGGGCAATCAGGTCTTAATAAATGTAAAATTTTCATGATTCTCTATTTTTCTTAGATATCTTAAATAGTGTGGGACTGAGTAATTTTGAAACTGGACATTTTGCCTGTACACTAGGATGGGCCAAAAAAAAGAACTAATTTTTTTTTCTAGTTACCGTGAAAATATTGTTAAAGATGATGAAAAAAAAATTCTGGTAAAATTTGAGCTCATAATATTAATATTAAGAGGTGGCTCATCGGGTTTTTTAAATTTCCATTTAAATAACATGGAAAAAAATAATTTTTTAGTTTAGAATTTTTTACCTTGGCAATGGCTCATTATACGAATAAGTTCAGCATAAATTTTCGCAAGGAATTTAACGCTCTACAAAAAAAGTTCTCTTATCATTTTTCGATAAATCCATCTATTAAAAGTCATTCGAGCTTGAAGTCAAGTTAAAGTAAATTTCGAGATCTTTTTACTTTTTCGGCGAAACTATTGGACTTATCGTAAAATGTCATAGAATCTTTTTTGTAGACAATTTTATTTCCTAAAAATTATCTCTGATAAATTTTCTTTGAATTTCGTTTTTTTTTTTTAGTTATTTACATTTTAATGCCAAGCTCTTAAAAAAGTAGTGTTCTCATCAATTTCAAGAACTTGGCATTAAAATGGAAATAACTAGAAAACAATGCAGAATTTGATAAAAATTTATTAATGATGATTTGTAGGAAATGAAATTATCTACAAAAAAGAATCTATGACATTTTACGATAAGTCCAATAGTTTCACCGAAAAAGTAAAAAGATCTCGAAATTTATTCTAACTTGACTTCAAGCCCGAATAACTTTTGAACAGACGGATTTATCGAAAAATGATAAGAGAGCTTTTTAAAGCGTTAAATTCCCTATGAAAGTAAATGCTGGGCTTATTCGTACAATAAGCCATTGCCGAGGTAAAAAATTTCAAACTAAAAATTGATTTCTTTCCATGTTATTTAAATGGGAAATCAAAAAACCCGATGAGCCACCTCTTAATATTAATATTGAGCTCAAATTTTACCAGAATTTTTTTTTTTCATCATCTTTAACAATATTTTCACGGTAAAGGAAAAAAAATTAGTTACTTTTTTTTTGGCCCATCCTAGTGTACAGGCAAAATGTCCAGTTTCAAAATTGTAAGGAATTCAACGTGCTACAAAAGAAGTGTCTCGTTATTTTCTAATAAATCTATCTGTTTAAAAGTTTTTTAAACTTGAAGTCAAATTTATATTAAATTTCGAGATCTTTTTACTTTTCTGGCAAAACTATTAAGCGTATCATAAAATGTTACAGTGTCTTTTTTGTAGACGGTTTTCTTTCCTACAAATTGTCTTTGATAAAGTTTTTTCGAATTCCACATAATTTTCTAGTTATTTATATTTTAATATCGAGCTCTTGAAATCGATCAGAACACTATTTTTTAACTTCCCACTAAGAAAATTGCAAATTTTCAAAAATTCGGGAAGTTATTGGTTTCAGTCCGATTTTCAAAAATCGAATTTCTAACAGATCTTGACGTTTTGAGGTTCTAGGAAGCTATCCTGACTAATTTTACGATGATGTCCGTATGCGTGTATGTTTATAGGTACGTACGTACGTATGTAAATATCTATAACTTTTGAACGGATAAACCGATTTTGATCGTCAAGGTGTCATTTGACGCGGCTTGCGAATATCTAGAAGCTAAAAAGAAATTGAGCTTGATCGGTAAGGCTCGTTTAGAGATATTCCAAAAATAAACTTTTTTCAAAAATGTTTTTTTTGGATAACTTTTTATGTTCTTGATGGATTGATTCCAAAATCAACTGGGCTCTGAAGCTTCAAAAGCCGCGTCGAATGCCACCTCAACCATCGAAATCGGTTAATTATTTCGAGAGAAACCGTTGTCGAAAGAATTAAAAAAAAAATTTTTTTTAGTATTTTGGAAATTTCTCAAAAACGACTCAATAAATCATTTTCAAAATCTGATCAATTGTAGAACTCAATAAAACGCGTCGCTTGCCACCTTAAACGTCTCAATCGGTTTATTCGTTCGAGAGATATGGTTTGAGAAAAAATGGTAAAAAACGTTTTTTTTCGAAAATAAAGGTATACAAAAATATTTTCGAGCTCGAAGAGCTCGAAAATATATCTACAACAATTTTTCAAGCTTAAGGAGCTCGAAATGGGCGGGAACTTTTGGGGCTGGCCCACAGGGCCAACCACAGACCGATTTTTTTTTTAAAGCTTGACATTAAAATCTAAATAACTAGAAAATTATGTGGAATCCAAAAAAACATTATTCATGATAAGTTGTAGAAAATAAATTTGTCTACAAAAAAGACCTTAAGACATTTTATCGTACGATATCTATGGAATGAATCAACTAATTAAAACATAACTTGTGGCAATCGAAAGAGAACATCAAGACTTAAAGCTAATAAGATTTTGAAGCTCATTGTCCGAGTAGTTTCTAAGTTATTCCAGATGTAAAAATTAGGAAAAATTTTTTTTTATTGGAGTTTTGTTGGACGTGAATTTTTCTATGGTTAGTTTTCGAGGAAAAGTTGGATGAAATTTTTTTGTTCTACAAGTTGGATTATTGAGACTAATCTACTGTGATCTGTTCATAACCACTAAAGTCACAACAAAATTATTCAGAAATTTATTTACAGGTTGTAAAATGTTTAACGCAAAATTGCATATTATTTAGCGCTCCAAAAAAACTGGTGCATAGAAATTATTTCACGAAACTTTTATTTTTCCAAAAAACAAAACAATTCACAACACCTAAATACCTTTACTAATTACTCAAAATAATTTGCGTTTTAATGCGACGTATTTCACAACTGATAGAAAACAGAATTTTTTGCGATAATTTGGCAGTTTTGACGACAATAGCAGTTTTGACGACAATAGCAGTTTTGACGACCACGGAAATTTTGACGTTAACGGCATATTCAACGACATTAGCAATTATGCCAATATTGGTTATGTTCAGCAAAACTAAGTTACTAAAACTTAATATTGTAAAAATATAAAACACTATACTAAGTCACGCTAAGATTTCTATGGTACGTATGTATGTGAATATCTGGATCTTTTGAACGGATGAACCGATTTTGATCATTGAGGTGACATTCGACGTAGCTTGTGAATATCTAAAAGCTGTAAAAAATTGAGCTTGATTGGTCGAACTTTAAGTATTTTTAACTCGTTAACTAATCAATAGATCGAATAGACTAATACATAATATTGTATGAAATTGTACGCTCTACAAAAAAGGTCTCTTATCATTTTTTGATAAATGTATCTGTTCAAAACTTATTAGAGTTCGAAGTCGTTCTAGCAAATTTCGAGATCTTTTTACTTTTCCAGCGATACTATCAAACTTATCACAAAATGTCTTGGATTTATTTTTGTTGACAATTTTATTCTCTACAAATTATTATTAATAAAATTTTTTCAAATTCCACATTGTTTTCTAGTTATTTTCATTTCAATGTTGAGCTCTTTAAATTGATCAGAACGGTACTTTTTTAAGAGCTTGAAATTAAAATGAAAATAACCAGAAAACAATGCGGAATTTGAAAAAACATTACTGATATTAATTTGTAGACAATAAAATTTCCAGTAAAAAAGATCCTGCGACATTTTATGATAAATCTGATAGTTTCACCGGAAGAGTAAAAAGATCTCGAAATTTACTAAAACTTAACTTCGAACTCCAATAACTTTTGAACAGATAGATTTATCAAAAAATGATAAGAGACCTTTTTTGTAGCGCGTACCATTTCCTACAAAAATGTGTGTTAGTCTATTCGATTTATTGATTAATAAACGAGTTAAAAATACTCAAAGTTGAAAATAAAATTTTCCCTCGTTATTTAAACGGAAAATCGATTTTTTCAATGAGCCAGGTCTGCAATTGACATAGAATTGACACTTAAAAAAAAAATGTTGCTCTGAAATGACACACCCTAGTCTGTATGTGTACGCGCGCGTGTGTGTGTGTGTGTGTGTGTGTGTGTGTGTGTGTGTGTGTGTGTGTGTGTGTGTGTGTGTGTGTAGGGATGTAAACTCTTAATATCTTTTTAATGAACTGACCAATTAAAATGTTTGAGGTGGCAATCAAAAGTTTGTTGGCCGCCAACTTTTCTGAAAATTTCAAATCGATCGATCAAATAGACTAAGATATGGAAGAAAAACAAAAAAAAAATTTTTTTTTTCAGTTTTTTTCAAATTTTTCAGAAATGGCTCGATCGATCAATTCCAAAATTTCATCAGCACAAAAATTCAATGAAACGCGTCGATTGCTGCCTCAACCATCCCAATTGGTTAATTCGTTCGTAAGATATCGTGGCAGAAAGAAATGCTAACAAACGGTGTTTTTAGAAAACAACGGCATACAATAGTATTTTCTAGCTCAAGGAGCTACCAGACTTAAAAAGAAACGATATATTTTCTCAACTTCTTGTATCAGGCCCATCACCTATAACTCTTTTCATGAAACTTCCTCATCATATTTTCATAAATTTAATAAATTAAATGCATTTTTGAGAAAAGAAACAATCTCCCTTCTTCAATTATGCTTGAGTGTCGTGGTATAATTACAAACGGTATTTAAGAAAATTATTAACAAAATCAAAAGTAAATAACAAGTTAGGAATAATAATGTTCTAAAATTAACGTGACTAAGATGCTTGCATATTTTTTTTCATGTGATCTTATAACGTCAATAGATAGCAATTTTGTTTTTTTGTGGAAGTAAAAAGTGTTTTTCGAACTGTAGTTATTTTATCACAAATAAATCTTAATTAGAGAGTTTTTCGTGCAGCAACAATCATATGGAATTGTACTTGAGGCTTAACGAAAATATGAAATTATAATTTTCTCAACAAAAGATATAATCTCTATCGTTAACTATTCAACTAATACTTTATATACACTAACAAACTTATCGATTGAAAGAGAGAACATAATGTTTTATTTTCGTGGTACTCTAACCATTATACTTAGGACACGCCACCTTTATGATTTCCCTGTTTTTCACTATTTTGAATGGTTTTGAAGTTCTTTGAAAACATTATGAGTATTCCAAGGTTGAGGTTTTTTTGACTTCCCTCTAAAAAAAATCGATGATTCTCAAAAATTTCGGGAAGTTATTGTTTTCACCCCGATTTACATAAATCGAGTTTTCATCAGATGTCGACGTTTTGAGGTCCTAGAAAGCTATTCTGACTATTTTCAGAATGATGTCCGAGTGTCTGTATGTATGCATGTATGTGTGTGTGTGGATGTGAACGATCTATAACTTTCTAACTAATGAACCGATTTGGATGGTTAAGGCGGCCATCGAAAGAGCTTGGTGGCCATCAACTTTCCTGAAAAGTTTCAGATTATATGATCGAGTAGACTTAAAAATACTTGCAAATTAGAAAATTTTTTTTTTTTTTTTTTTTTAAGTTTTTTTTCGATTTCTCAGAAACGACTTAAACGATGGCGTTAGAAATCTAATCAGCTCTAGAACTCAATAAAACGCATCGATTGCTGCCTCAACTATCTCACTCGGTTAATGCATTCGAGAGATATCGTTGGAAAAATAAATAGTGGAAAACGACTTTTTCCAAATATCCTTGAAACGGCTTAACTGATCGATCTCAAATTTCGATCAGCTTTAGAATTCACTGAAACGCACCGATTACCATCTCAAACATCAAAATCAGTTCATTAGTTCAAAAGATATCGGTATCGAAAAATTAAAAAAATAACATTTTACGTTAATTTTCCTGGATAAATCATAATATAATGTACTTAAATGTGTCTGAAATCATACCAACTCTTCCTCTTTATGGTCCCTTTCGATCATGATATTATGTCGTCTAACTTGTTCTTTAGTTTAAATCATATTATCAACCAAAAGTTGAAAAAACACAGTTTTTAATATTTTTCTCGGATATTTCATATATTATTGCTCTGACCTGAGTCAAAACTTATTGAAATCTCAATTTTGATCACTAACATTGATTCCTGCTCTAACAAATATTTTAATAAACATAATCGGGAGTAAAAATTTACAAACCGCTTCTTCATTAATGATTCCCGATTCTTAAATTTTCAAACTTTAGCATAAAATGTAACTTGCTAGAGCTTGAAAAGCTCATAAAAAAAACAATTGCATGTAATAGCATTTCCGAGCTCGAAAATATATTCACGATCATGTTTTCAAGCTCCTTGAGCTTGAAAACAGCGGAAAGTTTTGGGGCTGACCCGCAAGGCCAATCGACGTCTAGATTTTTTTTATACATTTATTTCCAATTTTTTTTCCAGGAGAACACTAGTTGAGGAAACATTTTTCATATTATTGCACATTGGTTGTTATCATGGTGTTATTACTATTTCAAGTTATTTGATAAAATATCGTTGCCGTGTTTATTAACGTCATGAAAACTGCCGATGTCGTCAAACCTGCCGTTGTCGTCGAAACTACCATTGTCGTCAAAACTGCCATTTGGTATTCAGGCTAAAGATGTCGGATCGTCGCGAAACATGCCGTATGAAGTCTGTCGTAGAATATGCCATGTAAAGAACAGTAGGGTATTTCTCATATAAAAAAAATTTTTTTTTGAAAAATAAAATTATATATGTATTACCCACGGTATGATCAAGAACTTTAAATAAAAAAAAAAAAATGTCGTCAAACCTGCCGCTAGCTATATATATATATATATATATATATATATATGTATATTTGACTCTGACTTTGAGGACATTTTGTCATGATTAATACGATGTTCGAAGACATTTTCCGTCTTTGACGGTAGTCTTCGAAATTTTGTTAGAATTAACTCGGACTTCGGCGACAGTCCCCGAAAACAATGGTATATGTTTATCTCGGACTTCGGCGACATCACGAATGCAGGGAGTATTAAAATGACTTTTGATTCATAAGCACTTAGATAAATAGCTTATGTTAATGTTAATAAATATGAAATTGCTTAATTACAATATTTATGTATATTTATTGATACATTGAATTGTATCTAACAAATCAAAGCAATAAACCATTTAATCGTAAAATAAAAAATTTTTTAAATATGAGATACGATGTGAGAGAGCGTAGGTATCAAAACGTATATTCTAACTACTATAATAGACTGTTAGTGGGCGATTGCTTGTGTAACTCGTATCAAACTTATGAATTAAGTGTAAAAAGAATCACCAGACCGTTACATTGTAAATAGATGTTGCAGTTTTGTTCTAGTGAAAACTTCAATGATTTATAGTAATTCCAAGAAACCGTTGTATTTTTTTGGATCACAAATTTGTACGAAATGCAGAATATTGATGAACATATTTACAAGAATATATTCATCTTTAGCCTTTTTAAGTTATATACCGTGACTTTGGCGACTTTACATTTCAGTATTACTTGCGATATATATCTGACTTCGAAGACGTATTTTCATATTATACTCTGACTTTGGCGACTTTGAATCTAAGCATTACTTGCGATATATATCCGACTTCGGAGACATATTTTCATATTATACTCTAATTTTGGCGACATCTGATAGACATAGATTTTATCATCTCAAAAATCTACATGTTATACATCGACTTCGGGGACAGGTGCGATATACATCTCACTTTAGAGACATATTTTCATATTATACTCTGACTTTGGCGACTTGGTGTCTAAGCATTACTTGCAATATATATCTGACTTTGGAGACATATTTTCATATTATACTCTGACTTTGGCGACTTGGTGTCTAAGCATTACTTGCGATATATATCCGACTTCGGAGACATATTGCACACGTCAAGCGCGAAAGCGCTGAGGGTGCTTTATGATCGCTCTAAAATTTTTAACTCACTCACTCACATTAAACTTTCTCTATACTCTTTTGATTACAATGAAATGGGTCAAATTGTATACCAACACGAAGACGATTTATTAAAGAATAATTTCGACCCAATCTTAAGTCGATTGATTATTCTATTAATTAAATATAAATCATTTTAATCCCAGTGACACGAGTCGTCAATTGTCCTGTATGGAACTTAGTAAACCAAATATCTTTCGATAGACACAATTAATCGGCCTAACTTTTTTTTTATTTTCTTTGTATTATCGATTACAAGAACCCTATTGAAAATCAATATCTAAATCCGTCTAGTTTAATTGTAATTAAATAAAACAATAAAACTGATTTTTTACGAAAAATTAAGCTGCTATTTTTATTTTTACTATTGTTATTATTACAAAAGTAAATGCTTTTTTTTTCTTTTTTTCTCCTTCTCAACTACTGGCAGCAGCACTAACGTAAAATAGTAGGATTGAAAAAAAAAGAGCGATATCTACAACAAAAATGCGGAATATTTAGAAAAAATTTAAATAAAAAAAAAAAAAAATAAACTGGAATTAAGAAATAAAAAAAATCAAATTAATAATTTAAAAGTTGAATAAAAATTCATAATAAAAAAAAAAATTTGGAAAATCCAAAAGTGCACGATTCATACCTCTCATTTAATATGAAATAATAAAATAATAATAAAAAAATTGCGGGAAGCACGAATAAATTTAAAATATATACAATTTTCTTTCATTAAAATTTGTTTTTTTTTTTTTATTAATTATATTAGTATTTTTTTAAAATTATAAAAGAACCTACTTAAAACATCTCGATTAATAAAAAAAACAAAAAATATATGTAAATAAAAAAAAATTTTTTAAATTGAATTTAAAATATTTATGAATATTTAAGCCTGCGGGCTTAACAATTAGTAAAAAAAAAAAACAGCTGTACTAGGACGGTAATGTGCAAGCGCTCCTGGTGGAATAAATATACGTGTAATGTATATAGATATAGCACCATCCATGTTAATTTTACATAGATATATACATGTATATATTTTTTTATTTATTTTATGAATTTTTTTTTTTTTTTTTTTTTTACTTACTACCGCTATGCATAACTATAATTAAAAATTAAACATTTAAAAAATGTTTAAACAAAACACATTAGATTCTAATCAAAAAAACTTTTTTCTCAGATACACAAATGTTTTTTTAACTAATCCTTAGTCAACAATGTGTAGTGAAAATATTTGTATGTTAATATATTTATACACTGAACACTGGGACGAAATTGAAGATAGTGAATTAAAGAATGTATAAACAAAAATATAGTTTTTATTAAGGTAAGCACAGGTATTTTTTTGTATTCCTCTTCAACAATAAGCATTTTACATTAATAAACCACTCTGTCCTTAGTTTTTTTCTCTCTAATTTATTTACACAGCAATTTATTTCAGATAAATTTCTTTCTTGCCCTTATTAAAAGACCATTTATTTTTATAGACGTTTAACATTGTAAATCGTTTCTTTCAATCAGCGTGACTACATGTATATCTATATATTTGTATATGCATAATGCTTCATAAATTGCTGTTATTTATTTATTAGAATTTAAATTTTTACTCATTTAGTTACGATTAAATTTTTATGATAATTTCATAATTGATTAGCTCAATAATTGTGATCCATTAATCGTAGACAAAAAAAAAACTACTCTGGCTTAAACTGAGATAAACAAGTTGTAGGTCTTGAGTATACGAGCAGTCGATAAAGTAGAATTTTCCCATAACATATCTACAAAAATTCATATAAAATCGTTTCAACGTGGTTTCATGAAAATTTGCCATTACTCCGTCTGGGATTCCCAAATGTTATGCATTAAGAAGTAAGAGTAAATGATTTTTAGCTTAATTTATTTCAACAAAAAATATCATAAAAAACGTTCTCGACCAATATTGGAAACATTAACAAAAAAGTTCCTAGCGTGTTTCTGGAGTCTTAAAGCCAGCTTTTCAAACCAGGTTTACTTTTATCCAGGTTTAAATTAATTTTGCTAGTATTTCTATGTATAAATAATATAAAGCCAGACCAGTAATAATTTAAGCCCAGAGTAAAAATAAACCCGGTTTAAAAAATTGGCCCTTAACGGAAAACCGGAAATTTTGTATTTAAAAAAAAACGTCACATCGTTTTCAAGTATGTTTAATATTAAAGGCTATCAAGTTGGTAATTACGGCTGGATGGATTATCCCAATGCTGTTTCGAAGAACTAACTAACTAATTAAGTTGGTCATGCTGCTCAATATTCATCCAGATCAGTGATGCCAGAACGTGGGATTTTTTACCCCCTCCTGCCATTACACTCCATGCTATTTCACTACGGGAAAGGGTAAAAAAATCCCACGTTCTGGCATCTCCAGATCACCTAGACCAAGCATCTTTCCGGTAGCCATTTTAAGTAAAATTAAAGACGCCGTACACAGTAGCTCATAACGCTGAAAGCAATTTGATTGAAAAAAATTCACGGATAGTTAAAAAAAATCTTTTTTTAATATTTTTATTTATTTATTAGACTTAATTAAAATTAATTATTTTAATTAAGAATAATACAAGTAAGTTTGTTCTTTAAAAAAATATAAAATTAGAAAAAACTAATATTCCGCGTATCAACGCTGGTAATTAACCTCATTTTTTTATTTTCAAATTTTTTTCTATTCATTCAACCATCATTTACCAATAAATAAATATATAAATAGATAAAAAAAAAAAATATAAATATATAAATAAATATAAAAATATATATCCATATATGATCCTGAAATTGGCAGACAATCAACAATTTTTGAATTTTTTTTTTTTTCATGCAACCATTTACCCATAAATAAATAAATGATTAAATATATAAATATAAACATATTGATAAATAGTATATTACTCACCTAGGCAAGGAAAGTAAGAAATGTCTCAGATCACATGTAATTGTTGGCCGAGGCGAAGCCGAGGTCAACAAACATGTGATCTGAGGCTTTCTTATTAACTTCCCGAGGAGTGGATACTATTTTTCTCGTCGACGGAGGCGGAAAGCGGCAACTTCGTTTTGCACAGCGGGACGAAAGTTGACGCTTTCCGCCCGGAGGCGAGAAAAATATGTAAATGTTAATAAATAAATAAGTAAATATATGACCATAATATATAGATAAAAGTATATAAATAGAAATAAATAAAAAAATATAAATATATAATTAAATAAAAAATATGTATCCATATATGATTCTGAAATTGGCAGATTATCAACAATTCTTTGAATTTTTTTTTATTTTATTCGACCATTTACCCATAAATAAATAAATGAATAAATATATAAATATAACGTTATTGGTAAAAATATAAATATAAATGAAAAAATCTATATTTTTATATGATCCTGAATTTGGCTGCCAATCAACAATTTTTGAATTTTTTTTTTTTTCATTCACACATTTACTCACAAATAAATAAATGAACAAGTATATAAATATAAACATATAGATAAAAATATAAAAATAACTGAAAAAATATACATCCTTATATGATCCTGAAGTTCGCAGACAATTAACAATTTTTGAATTTTTTGTTTTTTCTATTTTAGTTTTATTCAACCATTTACCCATAAATCAATAAATAAATAGATATATAAATAAAAATATATATCCTTACATGATCCTGAAGTTGGCAGACAGCTAACAATTTTTAAATTTTTTTGTACTTCTTAATTACAAAAGAAAAGACAAAATGTAAAAATATGCAAATATAGAAAATTGAAAATCTATAAGTGCAATTATTTGGAATGTATTTTTTTTTTTTTTTTTTATAATTAATTTGTTTTTAAGAATTTAAAAATTAGTAGACATCGGCCAAATTCAGTATCATTATTTATATTGTGGAAAAAAAAGTTCGCGTTCTTTTTCTTTAAATATTTTTGTTCTTTTCTTTCAACTACTTACTCATTGACAAATTAGTCCCTTGCAATAATTAAATAAACGAATGAAAATAAATAAGTTAATAAAAATAAGTCAATCGATATATATATATATATATATATATATATATATATATATATTTATTTTTATTTCATTTATCTTACAGATAACTTGCATAAGAACTTGAAGCGAAGAAAGAATGGGGGGCAGCAGCGACGAAACTGGGGAAGGCAGAATAAGAAGAATAACCGTGGTGGTCGAGGCCGAGATTCTAGCTATCGTGAGAGTGGAGGCAATATTTTCATTTATAATGATCGTTAATCGATCATTAGTCTTTTGGGTGTATGTCAATGCCCCGGGGCTTCAATGTCCCGTGGCTGCAATGTCCCTGGAAAAATATGGCGTCAAAGAGAATTGTAATGGAGAGCCATCTATGGGTTAAAATAATAACTAAAAAATGTAAAAACTACTTTTCCACGAGAATAATTATTTTTTTCCTGTACTGATGGCGCTACGATCAAAAACATGTCATATAGAGGACAAGTATGTATCCCTCAGTAAAAATAGACTATTATTTCGTAAAGCGCTTGATTCTGAAAAATGAGAAGGAGATACTCTTAGCTACAATGGAACCCTCAGCGTTAATGAAAGGGTACAAGGGTAGTTAACCCTAAACTCGGGGTCCAAGTGCTTCCCTCCATAGGTTTACCCTGCCATTGGGTAGGCAACCTACTCTTGGCCTGAATAAAAGGGTACAAGGGTAGTTAACCCTAAACTCGGGGTCCAAGTGTTTCCCTCCATAGGTTTGGCCTGCCATTGGGTAGGCAACCTACTCTTGGCCTAAATAAAAGGGTACAAGGGTAGTGAACCCGAAACTCGGGGTCCAAGTGTTTCCTTCCATAGGTTTGGCCTGCCATTGGGTAGGCAACCTACTCTTGGCCGAAATAAAAGGGTACAAGGGTAGTTAACCCTAAACTCGGGGTCCAAGTGTTTCCCTCCATAGGTTTGGCCTGCCATTGAGTAGGCAACCTACTCTTGGCCGAAATAAAAGGGAACAAGGGTAGTTAACCCTAAACTCGGGGTGCAAGTGCTTCGCTCCATAGGTTTGGCCTGCCATTGGGTAGGCAACCTACTCTTGGCCGAAATAAAAGGGTACAAGGGTAGTTAACCCTAAACTCGGGGTCCAAGTGCTTCGCTCCATAGGTTTGGCCTGCCATTGGGTAGGCAACCTACTCTTGGCCGAAATAAAAGGGTACAAGGGTAGTTAACCCTAAACTTGGGGTCCAAGTGTTTCCCTCCATAGGTTTGGCCTGCCATTGGGTAGGCAACCTACTCTTGGCCGAAATAAAAGGGAACAAGGGTAGTTAACCCTAAACTCGGGGTCCAAGTGCTTCCCTCCATAGGTTTGGCCTGCCATTGAGTAGGCAACCGACTCGTGGCCGAAATAAAAGAGTACAAGGGTAGTTAACCCTAAACTCGGGGTCCAAGTGCTTCCCTCCATAGGTTTATCCTGCCATTGGGTAGGCAACCTACTCTTGGCCTGAATAAAAGGGTACAAGGGTAGTTAACCCTAAACTCGGGGTCCAAGTGTTTCCCTCCATAGGTTTGGCCTGCCATTGGGTAGGCAACCTACTCTTGGCCTAAATAAAAGGGTACAAGGGTAGTGAACCCTAAACTCGGGGTCCAAGTGTTTCCTTCCATAGGTTTGGCCTGCCATTGGGTAGGCAACCTACTCTTGGCCGAAATAAAAGGGAACAAGGGTAGTTAACCCTAAACTCGGGGTCCAAGTGCTTCCCTCCATAGGTTTGGCCTGCCATTGGGTAGGCAACCTACTCGTGGCCGAAATAAAAGAGTACAAGGGTAGTTAACCCTAAACTCGGGGTCCAAGTGCTTCCCTCCATAGGTTTACCCTGCCATTGGGTAGGCAACCTACTCTTGGCTTGAATAAAAGGGTACAAGGGTAGTTAACCCTAAACTCGGGGTCCAAGTGTTTCCCTCCATAGGTATGGCCTGCCATTGGGTAGGCAACCTACTCTTGGCCTAAATAAAAGGGTACAAGGGTAGTGAACCCTAAACTCGGGGTCCAAGTGTTTCCTTCCATAGGTTTGGCCTGCCATTGGGTAGGCAACCTACTCTTGGCCGAAATAAAAGGGTACAAGGATAGTTAACCCTAAACTTGGGGTCCAAGTGTTTCCCTCCATAGGTTTGGCCTGCCATTGGGTAGGCAACCTACTCTTGGCCGAAATAAAAGGGTACAAGGGTAGTTAACCCTAAACTTGGGGTCCAAGTGCTTCCCTCCATAGGTTTGGCCTGCCATTGGGTAGGCAACCTACTCTTGGCCGAAATAAAAGGGTACAAGGGTAGTTAACCCTAAACTCGGGGTCCAAGTGCTTCCCTCCATAGGTTTACCCTGCCATTGGGTAGGCAACCTACTCTTGGCCTGAATAAAAGGGTACAAGGGTAGTTAACCCTAAACTCGGGGTCCAAGTGTTTCCCTCCATAGGTTTGGCCTGCCATTGGGTAGGCAACCTACTCTTGGCCGAAATAAAAGGGTACAAGGGTAGTTAACCCTAAACTTGGGGTCCAAGTGTTTCCCTCCATAGGTTTGGCCTGCCATTGGGTAGGCAACCTACTCTTGGCCGAAATAAAAGGGAACAAGGGTAGTTAACCCTAAACTCGGGGTCCAAGTGCTTCCCTCCATAGGTTTGGCCTGCCATTGGGTAGGCAACCTACTCGTGGCCGAAATAAAAGAGTACAAGGGTAGTTAACCCTAAACTCGGGGTCCAAGTGCTTCCCTCCATAGGTTTACCCTGCCATTGGGTAGGCAACCTACTCTTGGCCTTAATAAAAGGGTACAAGGGTAGTGAACCCTAAACTCGGGGTCCAAGTGTTTCCCTCCA
The DNA here is from genome assembly GCA_030273425.1 of Microplitis manilae. Classification (NCBI taxonomy): domain Eukaryota; kingdom Metazoa; phylum Arthropoda; class Insecta; order Hymenoptera; family Braconidae; genus Microplitis; species Microplitis manilae. The sequence goes on from CP092729.1 coordinate 5,794,942, forward strand.
TAGGTTTGGCCTGCCATTGGGTAGGCAACCTATTCTTGGCCGAAATAAAAGGGTACAAGGATAGTTAACCCTAAACTTGGGGTCCAAGTGTTTCCCTCTGTAGGGTTGGCCTGCCATTGGGTAGGCAACCTACTCTTGGCCTAAATAAAAGGGTACAAGGGTAGTGAACCCTAAACTCGGGGTCCAAGTGTTTCCTTCCATAGGTTTGGCCTGCCATTGGGTAGGCAACCTACTCTTGGCCGAAATAAAAGGGAACAAGGGTAGTTAACCCTAAACTCGGGGTCCAAGTGCTTCCCTCCATAGGTTTGACCTGCCATTGGGTAGGCAACCTACTCGTGGCCGAAATAAAAGAGTACAAGGGTAGTTAACCCTAAACTCGGGGTCCAAGTGCTTCCCTCCATAGGTTTACCCTGCCATTGGGTAGGCAACCTACTCTTGGCTTGAATAAAAGGGTACAAGGGTAGTTAACCCTAAACTCGGGGTCCAAGTGTTTCCCTCCATAGGTATGGCCTGCCATTGGGTAGGCAACCTACTCTTGGCCTAAATAAAAGGGTACAAGGGTAGTGAACCCTAAACTCGGGGTCCAAGTGTTTCCTTCCATAGGTTTGGCCTGCCATTGGGTAGGCAACCTACTCTTGGCCGAAATAAAAGGGTACAAGGATAGTTAACCCTAAACTTGGGGTCCAAGTGTTTCCCTCCATAGGTTTGGCCTGCCATTGGGTAGGCAACCTACTCTTGGCCGAAATAAAAGGGTACAAGGGTAGTTAACCCTAAACTTGGGGTCCAAGTGCTTCCCTCCATAGGTTTGGCCTGCCATTGGGTAGGCAACCTACTCTTGGCCGAAATAAAAGGGTACAAGGGTAGTTAACCCTACACTCGGGGTCCAAGTGCTTCCCTCCATAGGTTTACCCTGCCATTGGGTAGGCAACCTACTCTTGGCCTGAATAAAAGGGTACAAGGGTAGTTAACCCTAAACTCGGGGTCCAAGTGTTTCCCTCCATAGGTTTGGCCTGCCATTGGGTAGGCAACCTACTCTTGGCCGAAATAAAAGGGTACAAGGGTAGTTAACCCTAAACTTGGGGTCCAAGTGTTTCCCTCCATAGGTTTGGCCTGCCATTGGGTAGGCAACCTACTCTTGGCCGAAATAAAAGGGTACAAGGGTAGTTAACCCTAAACTTGGGGTCCAAGTGTTTCCCTCCATAGGTTTGGCCTGCCATTGGGTAGGCAACCTACTCTTGGCCGAAATAAAAGGGAACAAGGGTAGTTAACCCTAAACTCGGGGTCCAAGTGCTTCCCTCCATAGGTTTGGCCTGCCATTGAGTAGGCAACCGACTCGTGGCCGAAATAAAAGAGTACAAGGGTAGTTAACCCTAAACTCGGGGTCCAAGTGCTTCCCTCCATAGGTTTACCCTGCCATTGGGTAGGCAACCTACTCTTGGCCTGAATAAAAGGGTACAAGGGTAGTTAACCCTAAACTCGGGGTCCAAGTGTTTCCCTCCATAGGTTTGGCCTGCCATTGGGTAGGCAACCTACTCTTGGCCTAAATAAAAGGGTACAAGGGTAGTGAACCCTAAACTCGGGGTCCAAGTGTTTCCTTCCATAGGTTTGGCCTGCCATTGGGTAGGCAACCTACTCTTGGCCGAAATAAAAGGGAACAAGGGTAGTTAACCCTAAACTCGGGGTCCAAGTGCTTCCCTCCATAGGTTTGGCCTGCCATTGGGTAGGCAACCTACTCGTGGCCGAAATAAAAGAGTACAAGGGTAGTTAACCCTAAACTCGGGGTCCAAGTGCTTCCCTCCATAGGTTTACCCTGCCATTGGGTAGGCAACCTACTCTTGGCTTGAATAAAAGGGTACAAGGGTAGTTAACCCTAAACTCGGGGTCCAAGTGTTTCCCTCCATAGGTATGGCCTGCCATTGGGTAGGCAACCTACTCTTGGCCTAAATAAAAGGGTACAAGGGTAGTGAACCCTAAACTCGGGGTCCAAGTGTTTCCTTCCATAGGTTTGGCCTGCCATTGGGTAGGCAACCTACTCTTGGCCGAAATAAAAGGGTACAAGGATAGTTAACCCTAAACTTGGGGTCCAAGTGTTTCCCTCCATAGGTTTGGCCTGCCATTGGGTAGGCAACCTACTCTTGGCCGAAATAAAAGGGTACAAGGGTAGTTAACCCTAAACTTGGGGTCCAAGTGCTTCCCTCCATAGGTTTGGCCTGCCATTGGGTAGGCAACCTACTCTTGGCCGAAATAAAAGGGTACAAGGGTAGTTAACCCTAAACTCGGGGTCCAAGTGCTTCCCTCCATAGGTTTACCCTGCCATTGGGTAGGCAACCTACTCTTGGCCTGAATAAAAGGGTACAAGGGTAGTTAACCCTAAACTCGGGGTCCAAGTGTTTCCCTCCATAGGTTTGGCCTGCCATTGGGTAGGCAACCTACTCTTGGCCGAAATAAAAGGGTACAAGGGTAGTTAACCCTAAACTTGGGGTCCAAGTGTTTCCCTCCATAGGTTTGGCCTGCCATTGGGTAGGCAACCTACTCTTGGCCGAAATAAAAGGGAACAAGGGTAGTTAACCCTAAACTCGGGGTCCAAGTGCTTCCCTCCATAGGTTTGGCCTGCCATTGGGTAGGCAACCTACTCGTGGCCGAAATAAAAGAGTACAAGGGTAGTTAACCCTAAACTCGGGGTCCAAGTGCTTCCCTCCATAGGTTTACCCTGCCATTGGGTAGGCAACCTACTCTTGGCCTTAATAAAAGGGTACAAGGGTAGTGAACCCTAAACTCGGGGTCCAAGTGTTTCCCTCCATAGGTTTGGCCTGCCATTGGGTAGGCAACCTATTCTTGGCCGAAATAAAAGGGTACAAGGATAGTTAACCCTAAACTTGGGGTCCAAGTGTTTCCCTCTGTAGGGTTGGCCTGCCATTGGGTAGGCAACCTACTCTTGGCCTAAATAAAAGGGTACAAGGGTAGTGAACCCTAAACTCGGGGTCCAAGTGTTTCCTTCCATAGGTTTGGCCTGCCATTGGGTAGGCAACCTACTCTTGGCCGAAATAAAAGGGAACAAGGGTAGTTAACCCTAAACTCGGGGTCCAAGTGCTTCCCTCCATAGGTTTGGCCTGCCATTGGGTAGGCAACCTACTCGTGGCCGAAATAAAAGAGTACAAGGGTAGTTAACCCTAAACTCGGGGTCCAAGTGCTTCCCTCCAGAGGTTTACCCTGCCATTGGGTAGGCAACCTACTCTTGGCTTGAATAAAAGGGTACAAGGGTAGTTAACCCTAAACTCGGGGTCCAAGTGTTTCCCTCCATAGGTATGGCCTGCCATTGGGTAGGCAACCTACTCTTGGCCTAAATAAAAGGGTACAAGGGTAGTGAACCCTAAACTCGGGGTCCAAGTGTTTCCTTCCATAGGTTTGGCCTGCCATTGGGTAGGCAACCTACTCTTGGCCGAAATAAAAGGGTACAAGGATAGTTAACCCTAAACTTGGGGTCCAAGTGTTTCCCTCCATAGGTTTGGCCTGCCATTGGGTAGGCAACCTACTCTTGGCCGAAATAAAAGGGTACAAGGGTAGTTAACCCTAAACTTGGGGTCCAAGTGCTTCCCTCCATAGGTTTGGCCTGCCATTGGGTAGGCAACCTACTCGTGGCCGAAATAAAAGAGTACAAGGGTAGTGAACCCTAAACTCGGGGTCCAAGTGTTTCCCTCCATAGGTTTGGCCTGCCATTGGGTAGGCAACCTACTCTTGGCCGAAATAAAAGGGTACAAGGGTAGTTAACCCTAAACTAGGGGTCCAAGTGTTTCCCTCCATAGGTTTGGCCTGCCATTGGGTAGGCAACCTACTCTTGGCCGAAATAAAAGGGAACAAGGGTAGTTAACCCTAAACTCGGGGTCCAAGTGCTTCCCTCCATAGGTTTGGCCTGCCATTGGGTAGGCAACCTACTCGTGGCCGAAATAAAAGAGTACAAGGGTAGTTAACCCTAAACTCGGGGTCCAAGTGCTTCCCTCCATAGGTTTACCCTGCCATTGGGTAGGCAACCTACTCTTGGCCTGAATAAAAGGGTACAAGGGTAGTTAACCCTAAACTCGGGGTCCAAGTGTTTCCCTCCATAGGTTTGGCCTGCCATTGGGTAGGCAACCTACTCTTGGCCTTAATAAAAGGGTACAAGGGTAGTGAACCCTAAACTCGGGGTCCAAGTGTTTCCCTCCATAGGTTTGGCCTGCCATTGGGTAGGCAACCTATTCTTGGCCGAAATAAAAGGGTACAAGGATAGTTAACCCTAAACTTGGGGTCCAAGTGTTTCCCTCTGTAGGGTTGGCCTGCCATTGGGTAGGCAACCTACTCTTGGCCGAAATAAAAGGGTACAAAGGTAGTGAACCCTAAACTCGAAGTCCAAGTGTTTCCCTCCGTAGGGTTGGCCTGCCATTGGGTAGGCAACCTACCTTTGGCCTATAGAAAAAAAAGCAAGGGTCGTTAACCCTAAACTCGGGGTCCAAGTGTTTCCCTCCGTAGGTTTGGCCTGCCATTGGGTAGGCAACCTACTCTTGGCCGAAGTAAAAGGGTACAAAGGTAGTTAACCCTAAACTCGGGGTCCAAGTGCTTCCCTCCATAGGTTTACCCTGCCATTGGGATGGCAACCTACTCTTGGCCGAAATAAAAGGGTACAAGGGTAGTTAACCCTAAACTCGGGGTCCAAGTGTTTCCCTCCATAGGTTTACCCTGCCATTGGGTAGGCAACCTACTCTTGGCCGAAATAAAAGGGTACAAGGGTAGTTAACCCTAAACTCGGGGTCCAAGTGTTTCCCTCCATAGGTTTGGCCTGCCATTGGGTAGGCAACCTATTCTTGGACGAAATAAAAGGGTACAAGGATAGTTAACCCTAAACTTGGGGTCCAAGTGTTTCCCTCTGTAGGGTTGGCCTGCCATTGGGTAGGCAACCTACTCTTGGCCGAAATAAAAGGGTACAAAGGTAGTGAACCCTAAACTCGAAGTCCAAGTGTTTCCCTCCGTAGGGTTGGCCTGCCATTGGGTAGGCAACCTACCTTTGGCCTATAGAAAAAAAAGCAAGGGTCGTTAACCCTAAACTCGGGGTCCAAGTGTTTCCCTCCGTAGGTTTGGCCTGCCATTGGGTAGGCAACCTACTCTTGGCCGAAGTAAAAGGGTACAAAGGTAGTTAACCCTAAACTCGGGGTCCAAGTGCTTCCCTCCATAGGTTTACCCTGCCATTGGGATGGCAACCTACTCTTGGCCGAAATAAAAGGGTACAAGGGTAGTTAACCCTAAACTCGGGGTCCAAGTGTTTCCCTCCATAGGTTTACCCTGCCATTGGGTAGGCAACCTACTCTTGGCTTAAATAAAAGGGTACAAGGGTAGTTAACCCTAAACTCGGGGTCCAAGTGTTTCCCTCCATAGGTTTGGCTTGCCATTGGGTAGGCAACCTACTCTTGGCCGAAATAAAAGGGTACAAGGGTAGTTAACCCTAAACTCGGGGTCCAAGTGCTTTCCTCCATAGGTTTACCCTGCCATTGGGTAGGCAACCTACTCTTGGCCTAAATAAAAGGGTACAAGGGTAGTTAACCCTAAACTCGGGGTCCAAGTGTTTCCCTCCATAGGTTTGGCCTGCCATTGGGTAGGCAACCTACTCTTGGCCGAAATAAAAGGGTACAAGGGTAGTTAACCCTAAACTCGGGGTCCAAGTGCTTTCCTCCATAGGTTTACCCTGCCATTGGGTAGGCAACCTACTCTTGGCCGAAATAAAAGGGTACTAGGGTAGTTAACCCTAAACTCGGGGTCCAAGTGTTTCCCTCCATAGGTTTGGCCTGCCATTGGGTAGGCAACCTACTCGTGGCCGAAATAAAAGAGTACAAGGGTAGTTAACCCTAAACTCGGGGTCCAAGTGCTTCCCTCCATAGGTTTACCCTGCCATTGGGTAGGCAACCTACTCTTGGCCTGAATAAAAGGGTACAAGGGTAGTTAACCCTAAACTCGGGGTCCAAGTGTTTCCCTCCATAGGTTTGGCCTGCCATTGGGTAGGCAACCTACTCTTGGCCTAAATAAAAGGGTACAAGGGTAGTTAACCCTAAACTCGGGGTCCAAGTGTTTCCCTCCATAGGTTTGGCCTGCCATTGGGTAGGCAACCTACTCTTGGCCGAAATAAAAGGGTACAAGGATAGTTAACCCTAAACTTGGGGTCCAAGTGTTTCCCTCTGTAGGGTTGGCCTGCCATTGGGTAGGCAACCTACTCTTGGCCGAAATAAAAGGGTACAAAGGTAGTGAACCCTAAACTCGAAGTCCAAGTGTTTCCCTCCGTAGGGTTGGCCTGCCATTGGGTAGGCAACCTACCTTTGGCCTATAGAAAAAAAAGCAAGGGTCGTTAACCCTAAACTCGGGGTCCAAGTGTTTCCCTTCGTAGGTTTGGCCTGCCATTGGGTAGGCAACCCACTCTTGGCCGAAGTAAAAGGGTAAAAAGGTAGTTAACCCTAAACTCGGGGTCCAAGTGCTTCCCTCCATAGGTTTACCCTGCCATTGGGATGGCAACCTACTCTTGGCCGAAATAAAAGGGTACAAGGGTAGTTAACCCTAAACTCGGGGTCCAAGTGTTTCCCTCCATAGGTTTGGCTTGCCATTGGGTAGGCAACCTACTTTTGGCCTAAATAAAAGGGTACAAGGGTAGTTAACCCTAAACTCGGGGTCCAAGTGCTTCCCTCCATAGGTTTGGCCTGCCATTGGGTAGGCAACCTACTCGTGGCCTGAATAAAAGGGTACAAGGGTAGTTAACCCTAAACTCGGGGTCCAAGTGGTTCCCTCCATAGGTTTGGCCTGCCATTGAATAGGCAACCTACTCTTTGCCGAAATAAAAGGGTACAAGAGTAGTTAACCCTAAACTCGGGGTCCAAGTGTTTCCCTCCGTAGGTTTGGCCTGCCATTGGGCAGGAAACCTACCTTTGGCCTATAGAAAAAGTTACAAGGGTAGTTAACCCTAAACTCTAAGTCCAAGTGTTTCCCTCCGTAGGGTTGGCCTGCCATTGGGTAGGCAACCTACTCTTGGCCGAAATAAAAGGGTACAAGAGTAGTTAACCCTAAACTCGGGGTCCAAGTGTTTCCCTCCGTAGGTTTGGCCTGCCATTGGGTAGGCAACCTACTTTTGGCCGAAGTAAAAGGGTACAAAGGTAGTTAACCCTAAACTCGGGGTCCAAGTGCTTCCCTCCATAGGTTTACCCTGCCATTGGGATGGCAACCTACTCTTGGCCGAAATAAAAGGGTACAAGGGTAGTTAACCCTAAACTCGGGGTCCAAGTGTTTCCCTCCATAGGTTTGGCTTGCCATTGGGTAGGCAACCTACTTTTGGCCTAAATAAAAGGGTACAAGGGTAGTTAACCCTAAACTCGGGGTCCAAGTGCTTCCCTCCATAGGTTTGGCCTGCCATTGGGTAGGCAACCTACTCGTGGCCGAAATAAAAGAGTACAAGGGTAGTTAACCCTAAACTCGGGGTCCAAGTGCTTCCCTCCATAGGTTTACCCTGCCATTGGGTAGGCAACCTACTCTTGGCCTGAATAAAAGGGTACAAGGGTAGTTAACCCTAAACTCGGGGTCCAAGTGTTTCCCTCCATAGGTTTGGCCTGCCATTGGGTAGGCAACCTACTCTTGGCCTTAATAAAAGAGTACAAGGGTAGTGAACCCTAAACTCGGGGTCCAAGTGTTTCCCTCCATAGGTTTGGCCTGCCATTGGGTAGGCAACCTATTCTTGGCCGAAATAAAAGGGTACAAGGATAGTTAACCCTAAACTTGGGGTCCAAGTGTTTCCCTCTGTAGAGTTGGCCTGCCATTGGGTAGGCAACCTACTCTTGGCCGAAATAAAAGGGTACAAAGGTAGTGAACCCTAAACTCGAAGTCCAAGTGTTTCCCTCCGTAGGGTTGGCCTGCCATTGGGTAGGCAACCTACCTTTGGCCTATAGAAAAAAAAGCAAGGGTCGTTAACCCTAAACTCGGGGTCCAAGTGTTTCCCTCCGTAGGTTTGGCCTGCCATTGGGTAGGCAACCTACTCTTGGCCGAAGTAAAAGGGTACAAAGGTAGTTAACCCTAAACTCGGGGTCCAAGTGCTTCCCTCCATAGGTTTACCCTGCCATTGGGATGGCAACCTACTCTTGGCCGAAATAAAAGGGTACAAGGGTAGTTAACCCTAAACTCGGGGTCCAAGTGTTTCCCTCCATAGGTTTACCCTGCCATTGGGTAGGCAACCTACTCTTGGCTTAAATAAAAGGGTACAAGGGTAGTTAACCCTAAACTCGGGGTCCAAGTGTTTCCCTCCATAGGTTTGGCCTGCCATTGGGTAGGCAACCTACTCTTGGCCTTAATAAAAGGGTACAAGGGTAGTGAACCCTAAACTCGGGGTCCAAGTGTTTCCCTCCATAGGTTTGGCCTGCCATTGGGTAGGCAACCTATTCTTGGCCGAAATAAAAGGGTACAAGGATAGTTAACCCTAAACTCGGGGTCCAAGTGTTTCCCTCCATAGGTTTGGCTTGCCATTGGGTAGGCAACCTACTCTTGGCCTAAATAAAAGGGTACAAAGGTAGTGAACCCTAAACTCGAAGTCCAAGTGTTTCCCTCCGTAGGGTTGGCCTGCCATTGGGTAGGCAACCTACCTTTGGCCTATAGAAAAAAAAGCAAGGGTCGTTAACCCTAAACTCGTGGTCCAAGTGTTTCCCTCCGTAGGTTTGGCCTGCCATTGGGTAGGCAACCTACTCTTGGCCGAAGTAAAAGGGTACAAAGGTAGTTAACCCTAAACTCGGGGTCCAAGTGCTTCCCTCCATAGGTTTACCCTGCCATTGGGATGGCAACCTACTCTTGGCCGAAATAAAAGGGTACAAGGGTAGTTAACCCTAAACTCGGGGTCCAAGTGTTTCCCTCCGTAGGTTTGGCCTGCCATTGGGTAGGCAACCTACTTTTGGCCGAAGTAAAAGGGTACAAAGGTAGTTAACCCTAAACTCGGGGTCCAAGTGCTTCCCTCCATAGGTTTACCCTGCCATTGGGATGGCAACCTACTCTTGGCCGAAATAAAAGGGTACAAGGGTAGTTAACCCTAAACTCGGGGTCCAAGTGTTTCCCTCCATAGGTTTGGCTTGCCATTGGGTAGGCAACCTACTTTTGGCCTAAATAAAAGGGTACAAGGGTAGTTAACCCTAAACTCGGGGTCCAAGTGCTTCCCTCCATAGGTTTGGCCTGCCATTGGGTAGGCAACCTACTCGTGGCCGAAATAAAAGAGTACAAGGGTAGTTAACCCTAAACTCGGGGTCCAAGTGCTTCCCTCCATAGGTTTACCCTGCCATTGGGTAGGCAACCTACTCTTGGCTTAAATAAAAGGGTACAAGGGTAGTTAACCCTAAACTCGGGGTCCAAGTGTTTCCCTCCATAGGTTTGGCCTGCCATTGGGTAGGCAACCTACTCTTGGCCTTAATAAAAGGGTACAAGGGTAGTGAACCCTAAACTCGGGGTCCAAGTGTTTCCCTCCATAGGTTTGGCCTGCCATTGGGTAGGCAACCTATTCTTGGCCGAAATAAAAGGGTACAAGGATAGTTAACCCTAAACTTGGGGTCCAAGTGTTTCCCTCTGTAGGGTTGGCCTGCCATTGGGTAGGCAACCTACTCTTGGCCGAAATAAAAGGGTACAAAGGTAGTGAACCCTAAACTCGAAGTCCAAGTGTTTCCCTCCGTAGGGTTGGCCTGCCATTGGGTAGGCAACCTACTCGTGGCCGAAATAAAAGAGTACAAGGGTAGTTAACCCTAAACTCGGGGTCCAAGTGCTTCCCTCCATAGGTTTACCCTGCCATTGGGTAGGCAACCTACTCTTGGCCGAAATAAAAGGGTACAAGGGTAGTTAACCCTAAACTCGGGGTCCAAGTGTTTCCCTCCATAGGTTTGGCCTGCCATTGGGTAGGCAACCTATTCTTGGCCGAAATAAAAGGGTACAAGGATAGTTAACCCTAAACTTGGGGTCCAAGTGTTTCCCTCTGTAGGGTTGGCCTGCCATTGGGTAGGCAACCTACTCTTGGCCGAAATAAAAGGGTACAAAGGTAGTGAACCCTAAACTCGAAGTCCAAGTGTTTCCCTCCGTAGGGTTGGCCTGCCATTGGGTAGGCAACCTACCTTTGGCCTATAGAAAAAAAAGCAAGGGTCGTTAACCCTAAACTCGGGGTCCAAGTGTTTCCCTCCGTAGGTTTGGCCTGCCATTGGGTAGGCAACCTACTCTTGGCCGAAGTAAAAGGGTACAAAGGTAGTTAACCCTAAACTCGGGGTCCAAGTGCTTCCCTCCATAGGTTTACCCTGCCATTGGGATGGCAACCTACTCTTGGCCGAAATAAAAGGGTACAAGGGTAGTTAACCCTAAACTCGGGGTCCAAGTGTTTCCCTCCATAGGTTTACCCTGCCATTGGGTAGGCAACCTACTCTTGGCTTAAATAAAAGGGTACAAGGGTAGTTAACCCTAAACTCGGGGTCCAAGTGTTTCCCTCCATAGGTTTGGCTTGCCATTGGGTAGGCAACCTACTCTTGGCCGAAATAAAAGGGTACAAGGGTAGTTAACCCTAAACTCGGGGTCCAAGTGCTTTCCTCCATAGGTTTACCCTGCCATTGGGTAGGCAACCTACTCTTGGCCTAAATAAAAGGGTACAAGGGTAGTTAACCCTAAACTCGGGGTCCAAGTGTTTCCCTCCATAGGTTTGGCCTGCCATTGGGTAGGCAACCTACTCTTGGCCGAAATAAAAGGGTACAAGGGTAGTTAACCCTAAACTCGGGGTCCAAGTGCTTTCCTCCATAGGTTTACCCTGCCATTGGGTAGGCAACCTACTCTTGGCCGAAATAAAAGGGTACTAGGGTAGTTAACCCTAAACTCGGGGTCCAAGTGTTTCCCTCCATAGGTTTGGCCTGCCATTGGGTAGGCAACCTACTCGTGGCCGAAATAAAAGAGTACAAGGGTAGTTAACCCTAAACTCGGGGTCCAAGTGCTTCCCTCCATAGGTTTACCCTGCCATTGGGTAGGCAACCTACTCTTGGCCTGAATAAAAGGGTACAAGGGTAGTTAACCCTAAACTCGGGGTCCAAGTGTTTCCCTCCATAGGTTTGGCCTGCCATTGGGTAGGCAACCTACTCTTGGCCTAAATAAAAGGGTACAAGGGTAGTTAACCCTAAACTCGGGGTCCAAGTGTTTCCCTCCATAGGTTTGGCCTGCCATTGGGTAGGCAACCCACTCTTGGCCGAAGTAAAAGGGTAAAAAGGTAGTTAACCCTAAACTTGGGGTCCAAGTGTTTCCCTCTGTAGGGTTGGCCTGCCATTGGGTAGGCAACCTACTCTTGGCCGAAATAAAAGGGTACAAAGGTAGTGAACCCTAAACTCGAAGTCCAAGTGTTTCCCTCCGTAGGGTTGGCCTGCCATTGGGTAGGCAACCTACCTTTGGCCTATAGAAAATAAAGCAAGGGTCGTTAACCCTAAACTCGGGGTCCAAGTGTTTCCCTTCGTAGGTTTGGCCTGCCATTGGGTAGGCAACCCACTCTTGGCCGAAGTAAAAGGGTAAAAAGGTAGTTAACCCTAAACTCGGGGTCCAAGTGCTTCCCTCCATAGGTTTACCCTGCCATTGGGATGGCAACCTACTCTTGGCCGAAATAAAAGGGTACAAGGGTAGTTAACCCTAAACTCGGGGTCCAAGTGTTTCCCTCCATAGGTTTGGCTTGCCATTGGGTAGGCAACCTACTTTTGGCCTAAATAAAAGGGTACAAGGGTAGTTAACCCTAAACTCGGGGTCCAAGTGCTTCCCTCCATAGGTTTGGCCTGCCATTGGGTAGGCAACCTACTCGTGGCCTGAATAAAAGGGTACAAGGGTAGTTAACCCTAAACTCGGGGTCCAAGTGGTTCCCTCCATAGGTTTGGCCTGCCATTGAATAGGCAACCTACTCTTTGCCGAAATAAAAGGGTACAAGAGTAGTTAACCCTAAACTCGGGGTCCAAGTGTTTCCCTCCGTAGGTTTGGCCTGCCATTGGGCAGGAAACCTACCTTTGGCCTATAGAAAAAGTTACAAGGGTAGTTAACCCTAAACTCTAAGTCCAAGTGTTTCCCTCCGTAGGGTTGGCCTGCCATTGGGTAGGCAACCTACTCTTGGCCGAAATAAAAGGGTACAAGAGTAGTTAACCCTAAACTCGGGGTCCAAGTGTTTCCCTCCGTAGGTTTGGCCTGCCATTGGGTAGGCAACCTACTCTTGGCCGAAATAAAAGGGTACAAAGATAGTGAACCCTAAACTCGGGGTCCAAGTGCTTCCCTCCATAGGTTTACCCTGCCATTGGGTAGGCAACCTACTCTTGGCCTAAATAAAAGGGTACAAGGGTAGTTAACACTAAACTCGGGGTCCAAGTGCTTCCCTCCATAGGTTTGGCCTGCCATTGGGTAGGCAACCTACTCGTGGCCGAAATAAAAGAGTACAAGGGTAGTTAACCCTAAACTCGGGGTCCAAGTGCTTCCCTCCATAGGTTTACCCGGCCATTGGGTAGGCAACCTACTCTTGGCCTGAATAAAAGGGTACAAGGGTAGTTAACCCTAAACTCGGGGTCCAAGTGTTTCCCTCCATAGGTTTGGCCTGCCATTGGGTAGGCAACCTACTCTTGGCCTAAATAAAAGGGTACAAGGGTAGTTAACCCTAAACTCGGGGTCCAAGTGTTTCCCTCCATAGGTTTGGCCTGCCATTGGGTAGGCAACCTACTCTTGGCCGAAATAAAAGGGTACAAGGATAGTTAACCCTAAACTTGGGGTCCAAGTGTTTCCCTCTGTAGGGTTGGCCTGCCATTGGGTAGGCAACCTACTCTTGGCCGAAATAAAAGGGTACAAAGGTAGTTAACCCTTAACTCGATGTCCAAGTGTTTCCCTCCGTAGGGTTGGCCTGCCATTGGGTAGGCAACCTACCTGTGGCCTATAAAAAAAAAATGCAAGGGTCGTTAACCCTAAACTCAGGGTCCAAGTGTTTCCCTCCGTAGGTTTGGCCTGCCATTGGGTAGGAAACCTACCTTTGGCCTATAGAAAAAGTTACAAGGGTAGTTAACCCTAAACTCTAAGTCCAAGTGTTTCCCTCCGTAGGGTTGGCCTGCCATTGGGTAGGCAACCTACTCTTGGCTGAAATAAAAGGGTACAAGAGTAGTTAACCCTAAACTCGGGGTCCAAGTGTTTCCCTCCGTAGGTTTGGCCTGCCATTGGGTAGGCAACCTACTCTTGGCCTAAATAAAAGGGTACAAGGGTAGTTAACCCTAAACTCGGGGTCCAAGTGTTTCTCTCCATAGGTTTGGCCTGCCATTGGGTAGGCAACCTACTCTTGGCCTAAATAAAAGGGTACAAGGGTAGTTAACCCTATACTCGGGGTCCAAGTGTTTCCCTCCATAGGTTTGGCCTGCTATTGGGTAGGCAACCTACTCTTGGCCGAAATAAAAGGGTACAAGGGTAGTTAACCCTAAACTCGGGGTCCAAGTGCTTTCCTCCATAGGTTTACCCTGCCATTGGGTAGGCAACCTACTCTTGGCCGAAATAAAAGGGTACAAGGGTAGTTAACCCTAAACTCGGGGTCCAAGTGTTTCCCTCCATAGGTTTGGCTTGCCATTGGGTAGGCAACCTACTCTTGGCCTCATAAAAAGGGTACAAGGGTAGTTAACCCTAAACTCGGGGTCCAAGTGTTTTCCTTCGTAGGTTTGGCCTGCCATTGGGTAGGCAATAGTGTGTGTCATTTCAGAGCAACATTTTTTTTTAAGTGCATGAGAAAAAAATCATAGTTCAACACAAAAAAAAAAATTTTCGCACAAGAAAAAAAATTCGATAAAGTTCGTTTAAATAACATGGGAAAATTTTATTTTCAACTTTGAGTATTTTTAACTTGTTAACTAATTAATATATTGAATAGACTAATATATATTTTCGAAGGAAATCGTACGCGCTACAAAAAAGGTTTCTTATCATTTTTCGATAAATCTATCTGTTCAAAAGTTATTGGCGTTCGAAGTTAAGCTCTAGTAAATTTCGAGATCTTTTTACTTTTCCGCTGAAACTGTCAGACTTATTACAAAATGTCATAGGAACTTTTTTATTGAACATGTTATTCTCTACAAATTATAATAAAAAATATTTTTTCAAATTCCGTATTGTTTGCTAGTTTTTTTCATTTCAATGTTAAGCTCTTTAAATCGATCAGAACACTACTTTTTTAAGAGCTTGAAATTAAAATACAAATAACTACAAAACAATACGGAATTTGAAAAAACATTACAAATAATAATTTGTAGAGAATAAAATTTTTAATAAAAAAGATCTTATGACATTTTGTGATAAGTCTGATAGTTTCACCGGAAAAGTAAAAAGATCTCGAACTTTACTAGAGCTTAACTTCGATCTCCAATAACTTTTGAACAGATAGATTTATCGAAAAATGATAAGAGACCTTTTTTGTAGTGCGTACAATTTCCTTCGAAATTATGTATTAGTCTATTCGATCTATTGATTAGTTAACAAGTTAAAAATACTCAAAGTTGAAAATAAAATTTTCCCATGTTATTTAAACGGGAAATCGATTTTTTCAATGAGCTAGGTCTGTAATCGACATATAATTTTTTTTCTTGCGCGAAAATTTTTTTTTTGTGTTGAACTATGATTTTTTTTCCCATGCACTTAAAAAAAAAAATGTTGCTCTGAAATGACACACCCTAGTAGGCAACCTACCCTTGGCCAAAATAAAAGGGTATAAGGGTAGTTGACCGTAAATTTGTGGTCAAAGTGTTTTTCTTCGTAAGTTCAGTCTACAATTGTGTAGGCAACCTACCCTTAGCCTAAAGGAAAAGGTACAAGGATAGAAATCAGCAGAGTATACTTCAGCCAAAAATATGAGCTGTTAATCATCTCTCTACATGTATCTACAACAATTTTTCGCTCTCCAAGAGCTGGAAATAGGCGGAACTTTTGGGGCTGGCCCGCAGGGTCAACTGACAGACCGATTTTTTTTTTAATTTTCAGAGATTTTTTGCTATTTACTTAGATTTGTAAAGATATGTAAGCCACATAGGCTGAAGATTTACATTCAATCGATCAAGCTACATAAAAATCATGTTTGATCTATTAATCTTGCTGTATAGAATTGATTTTTACAATAACTGCAATTTTTTGCTATTTTTTTCAGATTTTTATGGCTTTCTGGTCTTTTAATTCTTTATTAATTTTAAATTTTAACAATTAGTAAATCAATATAAATTTCATGTTTATTCGGCCCGTTTATTTAGCTTTCAATTTTTTGCTATTTTTTTTCAATTTTTAGGGGTTTTTTTGCAATTCACTTAGATTTCAAATGGCTTATGGTTGAATATACTTCAGATTTGGATTCAGCGGACCAAAATACATAAAAATCATACTTGGTTTATAGTTTAAAATTTTTTTCTTACCATAACAGCCAATTTTTGACGATTTTTATGGTTTTTTTGCAATTCACTTAAAATTTTGAAGGTGTACCGGCAAAGCTGACTTCAGATTCGGATTCCGCGCATCGAAATACATAAAGATAGGTAGGTCCGGTCAAAAGTACAGACCACTTTTTTTATTTTGTGGGCTGGTGTTATTGAAAATGGCTAGAAAATCAAATCTTTTCAAATTTCGAAAAATTCTCTAGCGGATTGATTTGATCACATCATGCTGAAATTTTCAGGATTCTCTCTTTTTCTAACCTTCTTTCGACAAAAAAATCGGCGTTCAAATTGGTGATCTACACGCACACACTTTCATCGAAAAGTATTGGAATGGCCCATATACATTTACACATTAGACTGTTTCAAAAAGAACAATTAATTATTTTTTTCTTCATTAAAACAAAAATATTATAAGAAGTGAAAAAAAACATGCTGTGATAGTTTCAGCTCTTAATATTCAAATTAACAACTACCGCGTTGCAATTTTCTGGTTCTCATTTATATAACATTGAAATATTTTTTTTAAGCTTGGAATTTTATCAATTCTCAGCAAATCAGTGTGTTCGAAAATTTAGTAGGTAGGTTTGTTGGTTATTGATCGCTCTAAAAAAAGCGGTATTATCTTTTTCGAAGGATTTAATTTTGCTCAGATTATATTTGCTCAGATATAATTATGTAAACGTCTTATTTTTATAGAAAATCGTTTATATCTGGCCAGATCTGCGTATATCTCGTAATCAGTGGATGCCAAATCAGGTAATTAGTAGGAAAGTGAATAGCTAAGTAAACTTCGGCGTATCTTCGAAAATTGATAATGCTGCCTTATGGTGGTTACCAAAGGCTTGCCGAAGTTTGGTATGCCAAATCAGGTGGTTAGTTTTTTCTTGAATTGAAAATTTCTAATTTGATTGGAAATTAAAGTAATATTAAATGTTAGTTGAGCTCGAAGAGCTCGAAAATGTATTCAAAACAATTTTTTGTCAAACAGCGGGAAGTTTTGAGGCTGTCCCACAGGTTCAACCGATGGACCGATTTTTTACATTTACACTGAGAAAATTAAATGATTGTGTTTATTATCCTAAATTTTTAGCCCCAATCATCTAGGATGATAAAAACGATTTTAAATGCAAAGATAGTTAGTGTTATAATTTTTGTTAATAGGATTAACAATCATTGGATGATAACAGATACAATCAGGATGATTACAGTTACCATCAAGATGATTACAGTTACTATCAGGAATGGTAATTAATATTATGAAAATTCAATAAATTCCAAGTAGGGAAAGGGAGGGCAAAATGGGCCACCTGAAATTTTGGATGCCTCGAAATATTTGGGGGCAAAATGGGCCGCCCAAAATTTTTAACGTGAAAAGTGATTGAGGTGGAGGGGAGGGGCAAAATGGGACACTGAGGCAAAATGGGCCACTGGCAAATGTCCCTCCCCCCAATTTTTGACATGAAAAGTGTTTGGAGGTGGGGGGGGGGGGGTAAAATGGGCTGCCCAGATTTGTAAAATCGTAAATTTTCGAATACACATATGATGACAAACATACTCAAGTTTTATTTATAAAATTTTTACATAAAAATGATAATTTTTTATAAGTTAAAACACAAGTATTAATAGTATATTGTACAACTAGTGCGGTAAGTTGTCGATTGCCCACGAGAGCAAAGTTGAGCGCACGAACGAAGTGAGTGCGCTCATTTGCTCGTGTG
Organism: Microplitis manilae; assembly: GCA_030273425.1. Taxonomy (NCBI): domain Eukaryota; kingdom Metazoa; phylum Arthropoda; class Insecta; order Hymenoptera; family Braconidae; genus Microplitis; species Microplitis manilae. Next base: position 5,812,121 of record CP092729.1, read on the forward strand.
GGTAATCGGCAATACCGCACGAATTGAACACAGTTTTTTTTATCATGAATGCGATATGAGTACTATTTTGGTGCTCGCTGTTTTGTTCTCCAAGTAGCTTTTTGCTGATTCAACTGTTGCCGCGACATTTTTGTGGGTTAAACGATAATCTACGTGCGACTAGAAGTAAATTTGCGTGCGACAAGTTTACTTGTCGCACTCAAATTTACTTGTCGCACGCAGATAATCGTATAACGCACACAAATGTTGTGGAAACAGTTGAATGGGCAAACAGCTATTTGGCGAACAAAAGAGCGTGCGCCAAGATAGCACTTATATCGCATGAATGATAAAAAATTATTTATATTATTAACTCTTCATTGGCGTACTACCCTTCTTTTAATTTGACTTTCAAATTGTAAACAAATATTTTCTATTTAAATCCATAATTTAGTAATGTACGTTTTATTGTTTAAAATGTTGAAATAAGTGACTGTACAGTCGTCTAGATCAGCGTAAAATAAAAATTTCCAAGTGAAAGAGCTTCTGTCAACATCTTTGAATGATTGACTATACTCATCGAAATAAGAATCATCCAAGTACTGAGCAATCAATAAAATTTGGTCATTAGGAGAGCTGGGGCACGAAGGCCCCCTTAAGCCGGTTTTTTTCTTTTTGCGGCTTTTAACCATCAAATTCGTTGATTTTTCGTCTATTTCGGAAAAATCAGTCGAAATTTTGCAAAAAATCAAAAAAATTTTTTTTTCTGGGTCACGAAGGCTCCCTCCCCAAAAAATAATAAAAATATTTTTTTTTATTTTCCATCAAGTTATGACCTCTATAATGTTTTTATCATATTTTAGGCCAATATAAGATATGTGAGGTAAAATGGACCACTCAAAAAAAAAAAAATTTTAACGAAAAAATTAACTAGGCGGAAAATAAAAAAAAAATAATTTTTTCGTTACAATATTGTTTTTCGAGAGGTTCATTTTGCCCCACATATCACATATCGACCTGAAATATAATAGAAACATTATAGAGGTCATAACTTGACGGAAAATAAAAAAAAACTTTTTCACCTAATTTTTGAAGGGGGCCTTCCTGCCCCAGGCTCCCCTATTAACATTTAGTATTTTTTTACCCTTGTAAAATGATGGTTTCATTATAATCGAATTAATTGTTATTCTAATTATCTTAGATGGTAACTATTATAATTTCTGATGGTACCAGTTACTATCAGAAATTATAAATATAACTATTTAGGATAATAATCCTAATTAACTCGATTTAACATCCATGATCGTAATAATTATCATCCAGATAGTAACCATTACAATCTAGATGATTTACACAATCATCTAGATGATATTCACTACTATCAGATTGATAGTAAAAATTTTACCATCACTAGATGATAACTCGAATCATTTAATTTTCTCAGTGTAGGTCTACAGATTAATTATTGAGATAACTATTTATTTGAGCCAACTAAGTAGATTTATTTGACTGAACAAAATCTTTTATTTCATTCAAATATGTATTTGTTTATAGTTTACTAATCTTAGTTGAAAAAAATTTCACTGCGGCTGGTGGTGCTATCAATTACAGATTTGTTAACTATAAACAAATCACTATTTCATCCAAATGAACCATATCTTTGTCTCAAATAGAGACTGATTGGGTTCATTCAAATAATGGATTTATTTGCCTGAAACAAATCTCATTTAGCTCAAAAAAATTGTTCTCTCACTATACGCATGCGAATTTTGAGTGTCAATAATTGGAGCAACAGCTTGACAGTAATTAAATCGGTCGGGTTTTTAACCTGTCAATAATTGGTGTATCCGGGCAATTATTTTATCGTTTGCTATTAATTAATGAATCCAATTTATAATTATCAGAAAGGTTTGACTTGATTAGTCAAAAGACTATTTAAGACAATGTTAAAATAAAAATCAATAATATTCATCATTAATATAGTAAAAAAAAATTAAGTTATAATCTTGTCTCTTATGGTATCAATAATTGGCGCTTTCACCTTATTTCAGTTTGAATCTGTTTACTAATCTGGCGAAACTTTTAGTCTTATCACAAAATCTCATAGAAACTTTTTTCTAGGTCATTTTATTCTTTACAAATTATTACGAATCAAGTTTTTCGAAATACTGTATTGTTTTCTAGTTATTTTCATTTCAATGTCAAGCTCTTAAAATCAATTAGAAAACTATTTTTTTAAGAGCTTGACATTGAAATGAAAGTAAGTAAAAAACCATGCGGAATTTCGAAAAACTTTATTCGTAATAATTTGTAAGCAATGAAATTACCTACAAAAAAAATTCTATGACATTTTGCGATAAGAGCGATAATTTCGCCGGAAAAGTAAAAAGATCTCAAAACTTACTTTAAATTTGATTTTAAACTCGAATAATTTTTGAACAGTTGAATTTATCAAGAAATGATAAGAGATCTTTCTGTACAGCGTTCAATTACCTACAAAAATATAGATCGTTCATAAAAGTCCGTTGATTGATTTGTAAGCTACAAAATTCTAAAAAAAATAAAAAATATTTTTTTCGTGTTATTTAAATGAAAAATAGAAAAATTGATTAAGGCAATAATATTTTTATTAAAAGCTCGGATTGGTACCAAAAATATTATTTTCAGTTATATTTCCAAATTTTGGAAACCATAAAAAAAAAATTTTTTTTTTTTTAAGTACCCTAATATTTTTATAACTATATATACATTAGGGTGCTTTTTATTTTTCGAACATTTTTTTTTTTCTTGGCCCATATGAAAATTTTATTGTAGGCGACAAAAAAAAAATTTCCTGAAAATTTTAGCCCTTAATTTTAATTTTAAGAGGTCGCTATCTATTTTTAAAGTTTTCCCATTTAAAAAGCATGGGAACGATATCACATTTTTTTATAAAAATTCCTACCCAGGCAGTTTTTGAGCAATTCACTCGTTTTTGGGCTCGTTTCATAGGGCTTGTAGTCCTCTTTAAAATTGATTTTAGTGACATAGATGCATTTACAACAGTTCAAAAGTTATGAGACTTCAAACTTCAGAAATTTTTATGTTTACCAAAAAATAATAATTAATGGCTATTATTATTCCAGCTATCAACTTTCTAGAAAAAATGACATACAACTTTTGTAGTGTGTAAAATACTCTGAACGAAATACCCAAAAGAATTCAATATTATCAACGTTATTGTTTATTTTTTTTAACTTTTCTCTTTTAAAGGGTTTTAGAATTATTTAATTTTAATTTTATTCTCGTGACAAATTGAACTTTTGTACTTATCCTTTTTTTTTGTATTAAATTAATCGAGCTTTATCAATTCTTATGTAGTTTTATGATTAAAAAATAAAATAATATTTAAAAAACTGATAATAGATTTGTGACTTGTAATTCAATTTCAGTCATAAAGACTGAGATTTTAGACCGTCGAAAACTATCGGCGCTTCGATCGATACGTTAAATCATAGAACTACATAAAAATTGATGAAGCTCGATTAATTAAATACCAAAAAGAAGGATAAGTACAAAAGTTCAATTTGTCACGAGAATAAAATTAAAATTAAATAATTCTAAAACCCTTTAAAAGTGAAAAGTTAAAAAAAATAAACAATAACGTTGATAATATTGAATTCTTTTGGGTATTTCTTTCAGAGTATTTTACACACTACAAAAGTTGTATGTCATTTTTTCTAGAAAGTTGATAGCTGGAATAATAATAGCCATTAATTATTATTTTTTGGTAAAAATAAAAATTTCTGAAGTTTGAAGTCTCATAACTTATGAACTGTTGTAAATGCATCTATGTCACTAAAATCAATTTTAAAGAGGACTACAAGCCCTATGAAACGAGCCCAAAAACGAGTGAATTGCTCAAAAACTGCCTGGGTAGGAATTTTTATAAAAAAATGTGATATCGTTCCCATGCTTTTTAAATGGGAAAACTTTAAAAATAGATAGCGACTTCTTAAAATTAAAATTAAGGGCTAAAATTTTCAGGAAATTTTTTTTTTGTCGCCTACAATAAAATTTTCATATGGGCCAAGAAAAAAAAAAATGTTCGAAAAATAAAAAGCACCCTAATATACATATAGATAGATAGATAATTATAGATATGAAAATATATATGTATACATATATATATATATATATATATATATATATATATATGTAGCGTTACTTTACTAATTACGATCGATTGATTTCGGCAATCTACGCCAAACATCGATTTTTCCATATTCCGTCTCTATCTCATTCGTAGAGACATATAACAAGATACACCGCTGAACTGCGTACACGCATTCAAGCAATTTTCATTTCGTATATTTTCTTTTTACTGTGTTAATCACGTCGGGGTCACCAATTTAGTGGTTAAGGGTAAAAATTAATTATATTAAAATAAATTATTTAAACCAACTAATAATGTTGAATAAATGTTTTATTTAACCAACGTAATTAACACAGTAAAAAGAAAGTATGCAAAATGAAAATTGCTTGAATGCGTGTACGCAGTTCAGCGGTGTATCTTGTTATATGTCGCTCCGAATGAGGTAGAGACGGAATATCGAAAAATCGATGTTTGGCGTAGATTGTCGAAATCAATCGATGTAATTAGTGTAGTAAAGCTACATATATATACATAAAACATTGGTAAACAAATGAATAGATACACTCGGCTTTGCTCTGAACACCGAAAAAACCCGAATATGCTTATTACTACTACCGATACATCTCAGGTTTCTTAGCAACGAAGCTAAACAACTTTTTATTTATCATTATTAACTGTCATTCAGAGAGAAAAATTTTATTGAATTTCACATAAAAATATTGCAGCGCTTATAATTAATATCTTCTAAACTTCGTTAACTTTTCATTCATTATTTATCGCTCGTTTATTAAATGAGTTAATTACTTATCGTTATAGTTAATTTCTATTGCTCGTTCATTAATTTTATTATCAATTACTTATCGTTACTTAAAAGCAATTGATCTTTTGATCATTTTTTTATCAATATTTATCGTTCTTCTTTCCTGTTCGATTTAATATTTTTTATTATTTCATTTATATAATATATATTTTTTTTGTTGACATCATTTGTGCTTTTTATAATGGCTCAACAAATTCCTCCCCGCAAAAAAGGGTTAAATTTTCCGAGGACATTAAGAAGCAGCTGAAGGATTTGTTTGTCGGTGACAAAAAAATTATAAATGGCTATGCATTCAATATCAAAGATTATACCTATCGGCAAGGGAAACCAGTTGCGTAAGTATTTCATATATATTAGGCTGATTACAAAAAATGAACTATTTCCTTTTTTTTTAAATACCGCATTCAAATATCTTCAAAGTACCAAAAAAAGACTCTTGTGAAAGCCAAAGCTCTTAATTTTGATATTGAGAGGTCGCGCATCGTAGATTTATATTTTCTATTTAAATAACAAGGAAAAACTTTTATGTTTTTTTCTAGAATTTTTTAGCTCACGAACCAATTAACGGATTTTTATGTGAGATAAATATTTTTGTAGAATATTGATCGCTCAACAAAAAATTTCTTATCATTTTTTGATAAATCCATCTATTGAAAAGTCATTTAAGCTTGAAGTCCAAATTATAGTAAATTTCGAGGTTTTTTGATTTTTTCGACAAAACTATCAGACGTATCACAACATGTCATAGAAACTTTTTTGTAGGTAATTTTATTTCTGACAAATTCTAAGAAATTAATTTTATGATTGATTTCAAGAGCTTGAAATTAAAATGAAAATAACTAGAAAACAATGTGGAATTTTGAAAAACTTTATTCGAACTAATTTGTCAGGAATTAAATTACCTATAAAAAAGTTCTTATGACATTTGGTGATAAGTCTGATAGTTTCGTGTGATAAGTAAAAAGATCTCCTACAAAAATATATATTGCACATAAAAATCCGTCGATTGATTTGTGAGCTAGAAAATTATAAACAAATAATTTTTTTTTCCGTGTTATTTAAACAGAAAGTACAAATCTGCAATGTGTGAGCTCGAAATATTAAAAAAAGAGCTCTGGGTTTTATATGTATTTTTTTTCGGTACTCTGAAGATATTTCAATGCGAGATTAAAAAAAAAACCCGTTCATAAAGCACCCTCAGTGCTTTCGCGCTTGTGGTGTGAAATAGTGTATTTTTTTTTATCAGTCTAATAATATATAAAGTAGACTGTCAGAAAAAAAATTTTTTATGTACATCTCAAAAGTTACTTTAAAAAATAAATCCTCCTAAAATTTCTGTATCTCAAATCGGATTAAGAGAGACTTTGAATTTTGCTTTTTTTATTTTTTTGCTCGACGACAATTTTACGATAACAATTTCAATTTTTCAATATTATGAATTTCAATAGAATTCTGGAATGTTTGAACCGTCGGAGATATGCGTCTGCTCCTCCATTCTGCCCCTGTTTGGCTAGATCCACGTTGGATTTAGATGGTAATATCGGTGAGGTAAAAAATCCGCATAACCACTCAAAAATTGAGACCCTGGCTGAGGACAGAAAGTTTCATGCAGACTTGAAAAAAGCTTCGTCTAATACCAGTGAAGATTTGAAAAAAATTTTTGATGAGACCTTAAACAAGTTCGTAGCGTTTTACTATAAAAATTGACAGAATTTTTGAAATTTTTTTTAATAGCTTTACAAAAAAATAAGTCTTTTGGCAGCCGAAATTGAAGAAGATTTCTCGTAATATATTTATTATCGAAACGCGGAAAGTTATAATAACAGCAAGCACTGTTAAAAATTTACTATAAGCACTGAAAATTTGAGCTTAAACGGTAGGGTACGTTCGAAGATATTTCAAAAATAAAATTTTTTCAAAAATGTTTTTTTGCAATAACTTTTAATTCGCTCGATGGATTAATTCTAAAATCTAACCATCTCTAAAACTTTATAAGCCGCATCGAATGCCACCTCAACCATGAAAATCGGTTAATTCGTTCAAGAGAAACCGTGAACGAAAGAATTAAAAAAAAATTTTTTTTTTAGTTTTTTTGAAATTTCTCAAAAACGTCTTGATAAATCAATTTTAAAATTTGATCAGCTCTAGAACTTAATAAAACGCGTCGATTGCCACCTCAACCGTCTCAATCGGGGAATTCGTTCGAGAGATATCGTTGTAGAAAAAATGGTAAAAAACGTTATTTTTCGAAAAAAAGGCATACAAGGATTTCCGAGCTCGAAAATGTATCCACAACAATTTTTCGAGCTCAAAGAGCTCGAGAATAGCGGAAAGTTTTGAGGCTGGCCCGCAGGGTCAACTGACAGACCGAATTTTTTTTTAGTTTTTCGATGAAAAATCAAAGAAAAAATTTTTTTTCTAATTTTGAATTCCATACTCTTATAAGAAATTAAATTCCCTACAAAAATTTCCTGAATAGTCATGCTTGTAACTACAATGTAAAAAAAGTTACAAGCCCCTAAAGTTCGAAAAAAAAATAATTTTTTTATGTATAATTATTGTTTTCACTTTTTGATTATTAATTGGTGGTGCTTTTTTCTTCTTAATTCAATTTGCAATCGTCTATATAATATCTATTTTTATGCACAAAACTATTATTTTTTCATACTCATAAAGTTAAAGAAAAAAAAATTTTTTCTTATAGCAATAATTTATTTTATAAATTATATTTATTGTGAATAAACATTTCTTGCATAAAAGTAGATTTCATTTAGGAGATTGCAAATTAATATTAGAAGAAAAAATTACCAACAATTAATAACAAAAAAGTAAAAACAATTATTATACATAAAAAAAATTATTTTTTTTTTTAACTTTGGGGGCTTTCAACTTTTTTTATATTGTAGTTACGATCATGACTATTCAGGACATTTTTGTAGGGAATTAATTTCCTGTAAGGGTATGAAATTCAAAATTGGAAAAAAATTTTTTACTTTGATTTTTCCTCGAAAAAGTAAAAAAAAAAATTTTTACATGTATTTTAAATGGGAAAATGAACTTGTAAACCACCAGCTCAATTTTTGAGATATCGAACTAATTTTTTAGGATTTTTTTTAGGTCCGAAAGAAACTTTTGAGGCTATGAGACCTAAAAAAAAAAAATTATTTTTTTTGTCACACCTTAATATATATACATATAAATATAAATTTGTTAGCTAATAGTATTTTTTGAACCTTCTCGATGAATTAATGTGAGGCTATGACAAAATTCTTTGAAAATTCTGCTATGAAGAACAATGTAATAGTTACACGTAGAAAACAATATAGCAACTTTTCAAAATATGAGATAAAATTACTAAATTCGTATTATAATCTTAAAACGCTATTGAAATTGTTTAACTTTGACTTTCTTGAAAATTTAATTTTTAGTTATGTTTAGTAATTTTTATTATTTAAATATTGAATTAAATATAAACTGCATGAGTAAATTTCACTTCTGTCTATTATACACGGTTCACAAAATATTTGTATTATTTTTTAACACTGCCTATTTGTATTGAACTTCAACACAAAATTGGTGTTAAAATCTCAACAAAAAACTCGAGTTATAAGAGAAATGAATTCAAAACTTTTTATATGTCAGTGGCAAAATTATAAAATTTTAACTTTTTTATTTTGTTTTTGTACCATGGATATTCAGTAAATTATTGTTGTTATTATTTTGAGGGTATCAATAGAGACAACAATTATTATTTAACATTCAACTTTTTTTTAATGGTAAACAATGTTTTTTTTGGCCAAGATTTAAAAAAAAAATCAGTTAATATTTATAATACCAGTTGTAAATATTAAATTAATTAATTTCTTTTATAAGAACAAAAACACATTTTTATTTAGCAAAAAAATAATATTTAGATTAAATTAAATAATTCGTAGTTCAAACTAAATCTTTTTTATTAGTATCATTGAATTTTAAGCGTTTAGTAAATGGTAAATTTAATATAGTAATAATAAAATTTTTAAGTTGAATTGACATTTATAAAATGATTTCATTTTCATTTTTCTAATAATTATTTCGTGACTATCGATTGGCTTTTTAACATAAATTAAGTGTTAATTTTAAAGAAACACTTGCTGAAGGTTGATAATTTTAAGTTTCCTTCTAAGTATACTGTAAACAATCGGAGTGAATCCGCAGTGAATTTCGATTTGATTTTTTTCCGAATTCTCTCTGCCACTCGGAGTTCCCGAGACGTAAAAGAAATTACTCAGCATGCGCAGTGAATAGGGATTTTCTTAATGGGCGGAGTGATTTCGGAGAGACGCGGATTTTATTTCAATCCGCATTTACTCCGGTCCGGAGTTTTAATACTTAAATAAATTTATGTGTATAGAAACAGCGTTAATTAGGAACATAATTATTTCAATAAGTAATTGATTCAAACATAAATAATTAATCTTAAAATATTGTGTTTTTAATTTACATAAGTTTCTGGTAACTCACTAAATGATAAAAAGCTACAGAAACATAGTTTTTATAGAAATATTTGATATTTCTGTACAATATAACATATTATCTCGCAGTATAGCTAATATAAGTCATATGATTGTCTGTGACACAGTGGAATTAAAATTGTAAAAATTTTATTATCAGTAGCTTATAATTTTGAAGACCCTGATTCAGAAATCTAATTTGGAGTGATTCAATCCATGTTAGAGTATATACCTATATATAGTCAATTTTACCAACTTTGAATTGTTTTGGACCGTGTTTGAATTATTCCAAATTAGATTTCTGAATCAGGGGAACTATTTCTCGTAAATATATATTGAAATAGAGCTTGTAATTATTTCTGTATTCAATATAAATGTCAAAATGTCAACGAACGAACCTCACTATTTATTAGTAATTTTTTAATAATTACTATTTTTCGTAACTCCCCTTCGGAGTATAGTTCACTCCGAGGAAAGGAAATAAATAAAAAATTGTTTACCCTTCGATAACTCCTATTCTGAGTAAATTTCACTCAAAAAGGCAGTGAATAAATTAAAAGTCATCCACTCTGCTTTCACTCCGTGTTCACTCCGCAAATTTTTTACAGTGTAACACTTTTAAATTGTTAAGTAGTACATCGATTTGAAAATTTGCAATAAAACATTAAAGTGTGTTGATTTAATACAAAATAATCAACACAAAAAATTGAACACAGGCCGTTTTTAACGCAGATGCTTAATATTTTTTACTACATACAAATTTATATGGTTATATATATTAGACTGTCAGAAAAATTTTTGATTTCATTTTATTGTTAAACACACTTAGAAAGTTATTTTAATAAAAAAAAAATCCTCATTAAATTTCAGATCTGTATCTCAAAAATTCAACCAGTGTAGGAGGGCTGGTTCTCTTTCCCATTTAAAATACATCTAAAAAATTTTTTATTTTGTAAATATACGTAACAATGTGATTTAGTTCTTATGTCAAGCGTACGTAATATATATCATGACTGTGACGTCATACGAGAGTCATGCTTTACATCAATATGATGTCACAAATTTTTACATCATACTGAAGTCATATAGAACGTCAAATCGACGTCCAATTTACATAAGATGCCGTGACATTTCTATGACTTACGTATGACGTCAAATTAAGGTCATGTGATTACTGGGTCATAATCATTAGACATCAAACTTTAATTATTACAATTTTTCTTTTCTATTTATAATTTATGTATAGGCATCCAAAAACTCAACCTGTATCTTATGACAATAAGAAGTCAAGTATGAACAGGTCTCGTAGGAAAGTAGTGCCCCCTTTACCAGACAATATTGATCAATATGCTGACTTTCTGAATAATAAGCAATGGGATAATCTTCTTAAGTACAACTATGGAAAATTGAGCGTGAAAAAAGTGGGAAATGATGAAGATGCTTCGGTAGTTTTTTATGACCATAAGTATATGAAACTAGTATTAAAAAACGCTGAGAAAGGCGCGTTAGAATTTTCTATTGATTCCACGTTCAATATCACGCCGAAGTCAGTTAAAACTCGTCAATTTATGACGATGCAGATTTACAAAGGGAATCAAGTAAGTGGTATATTTAAAAAATAGGATATTACACACCTACGGCAGTAAAGTAAGAAATCTCTCAGATCACATGTAATTGTTGACCGAGGCGAAGTCTCTAGGTGTGTATACTATTTCTCGCCTCCAGGCGGAAAGCGTCAATTTTCGTCCCGCTGTGCGAAACGAAGTCGCCGCTTTCCGCCCGGAGGGAAGAAAATCTATTTTTTATGATACCAGCATCGAAACTTGAAGTTTCAGTTTTTCTATAACCAGTCGAAACAAGCTAATTTCAAGCCGATGCTGCAACAAGTTGCTCGCGACTTTGTAATTCATAAATACCTTCATATAGCGGACAGAAGCATGCGTGTTTCTTCCCTTGGGAATGTTTCTGCCCAGTGTTAGTTATATTTAATGTTCATTTGCAGCTTTATTACTCTCATTTGTTTACTTGTCACTTCAGTTTAATCATTTCATCTTTTAAGTGACAGTTTCGATTGACCACATAAAATTACTAAAAGGTCATTCGACAGCTGAAATGAAAGTAAATTTTTCATAATGAATTCATTATTGAACCGCTAAAAGTTTAAATAACAGAAAGTACCATTAAAATCCACTTTATACAGTTTGAATTATAATAAATTTGATAAATTATTAAAATTTAAGCATTAACTTGAACGATATGTGTGCCAAGTTTCATCTAGATAAATTCATAGTAGTGCAATTTGAAGCATTTTCTATTAACTACAAGATGCAATTAATAAAATTAACCTGCAATGTATCATTCAAAACATATTGAGAGTTAAAGCCGTTAAAATCTTTTTTTTTTTTCTTTTAACTGGGAAATCTGTAAACACCCTCACTTTTGAACTAACCGACCGATTTGGTTCATCTTCGAATTTGACCTATATTTTTACCAAAAAAAAAAAGGATGTTAAGTTTTATTCAAATCGGTTTGGAATTGTGGACACTATTGTGTCCACAAGCCGAGTTATACATAGATATATATATATAAATTTTTTTTTCTCACCTCCGGGCGGAAAGCGTCAACTTTCGTCCCGCAGTGCAAAACGAAGTTGCCGCTTTCCGCCTCCGTCGAGGAGAAAAATAGTATACACTCCTCGGGAAGTAAATAAGAAAGCCTCAGATCACATGTTTGTTGACCTCGGCTTCGCCTCGGCCAACAATTACATGTGATCTGAGACATTTCTTATTTTACTTCCCTAGGTGTGTAATATACTACACTGAGAGAAAAAAATACTGTTTTCAAGTATCTGCGTGCTTGAATCGTACCGAGTAAATTATTTGTTTAATCTTAGTAATAATGTACTTTAACCAAGAATATTTTCTTGATTTAAGAATTTTTATACTTATTTTAAGAAAATATTCTTGGTTAAAGTACATTATTACTAAGATTAAACAAATAATTTACTCGGTACGATTCAAGCACGCAGATACTTGAAAACAGTATTTTTTTCTCTCAGTGTAATTAGCTGATAATATTTTTAGAACCTCCTTGACGAATTATGTTAGGTTACGACAAAATTCTTTGAAAATTTTGCCATGAGGACCAATGCAATAGTTAGATTTCTAAGAAATCTACTAAAAAAATCAGTGAAAATAATATTTTTGTCTTATTTACTTTTTAGTAAGTGACTGTAAATCAATGATTTGTCATTTTGTAACAGTTTTCCGCATCATTGGCTTGAAATTAACTTGTTTATGACTGGCTGCTGACACTGAATCTTGAAGCTTTAATGCAGGTAAACATGAAAAATTCGGTGTGTGACTCAGGATAAAACCCGATTTCTCACGGCAGGTGATGTCAAGCCTCGCCTGCGGCTTGGACTGCCAACTTCACCCTAGTCTAAAATCGTCTTGTTTCACCCCTTGTCACACAATATACTATTGTCACACTTGCTCCAAAAGTTTAGTTTAGCTTAATCAATTACTCATGGAGTTACTGATTTAGCTTACTACTTACATAAAATATGCGACTATACTTTATTTAACAGATGTTTGGTTATCACGATTTATCAAATCTGTAAAACGAGGGCGTAAAGGTCGTGTAGCGATTGATTAATATAATGAGGCTAACTGGTTACTAGTTACTTTTGAATTCTCACCTCTTTTTATGAGGGTCGTTTTCTCATGTAGCTGAGGTTCCAGCCGATCAGTTGACAATATTTATAAACATAATAAAAGAAACTTTAGTCAAATTATAAATTAATTTTCAGAGCCAATAACATATAAAGTAATGAGAGTTTGATCACTTGGATCTATGACTCTATATCCGCGGACAAAATATCCCCGACAAAATATCCTCAGACAAAATATCCTCAGGACAAAAAATCCGCCGGATAAAATATCCATGGATAAAAAATCCGTGGACAAAATATACAAAAATTGACAAATCAAATGCGAATAAATGTTTGCGTACTGTAGGTGCAAAACAAAATACTAAATGGATAAATTTGAAATTAATTTTTTTTTTTTAGATAGGAATTTTTTATGAAAGTTAATTTTTTTTAAATTAATTTTATTTTAATTCAAAATTAATTTTTTTTTTTTTTTAGATAAAAATTTTTATAAAGGTCAATTTTTTGTTTTTTAATTAATTTTTTGTAGACCAGCAAAAACGCGGGTAATCGTGTTGCGCCCTTTTAACATGGTTTTTGTGTATGTTGAAAGTTTACTTGTAGTTTGATTACTGTTTCCTTGAATCCGGTCAACTGTCCAGCCGTAACTTGAGTTACATCATTAATTTGCAAATATGATAATGCGTGATAATAAGACATGTATTGTATACAAAATATTACATAATTCTAACTACAGGCAGTGGCTTTTATGTACGCACTGATGACTTCGAAAAGGACATCAGCGTATGAAGCTATTTTTGAATTTCTGTGCAACGAGCTATGTCCAAAAATAAAAGAATTACAGCCCATTATACATTTGGACTTCGAATTGGCTAGCCGTAACGCCTTGAAAAAAATAATACCAGGCGTCAAAATTCAATTATGTTTTTTTCATTACTGCCAAGTACTATTCATTTCTTTATTATTGTAGCTACGCTAGTGATGCTTCGCAATCTTTCTTAAATCTATATGTATAGCTGTGAGACTCCTACACTGTAAAAAATCAGGAGTGAATTCGGAGTGAAATTAAATCCGAATTCACTCCGCATTCACTCCGCCACTCGGAGTTCCGGAGTTTAATGTGTGAATGTGTGCGTGTGTGTGTTCGGGTGTGTGTGCAAATGTGTGTCGTGTGTGTGGATGTGTGTGTGCAAATGTGTGCGTGTGTGTGTGGATGCGTGTGCAGAGGTGTGCGTGTGTGTGTTCGGGTGTGTGTGCAAAGGTATGCGTGTGTGTGTTCGGGTGTGTGTGCAAATGTGTGCGTGTGTGTGTGGATGTGTGTGCAAAGGTGTGCGTGTGTGTGTTCGGTGTGTGTGTGCAAATGTCTGCGTGTGTGGGTAGATGTGTGTGCGAAGGTGTGCGTGTGTGTGAATGTGTGCGCGTGAGTGTGAAAGTGTGTATGTGTGCAAATGTGTGCGTGAGCGTGTGCGAGAGCGCGATTGTGTGTGCGTGTGTGTGCCCAAATATGTGTGTGGGTGTGTGCGTGCGTATCAGCTGATCAGTAATTTGATACGTGAGTTTTAACTTCGATTATATTTTTTTATGCGGGAAGGGGCCGTTCATAAAATACGCTTTTACTTATGGACGAGGGGGTGTGGGGTGTCGCTTACTGTGACAAGATGCAACAAGGGGGTCGGGGGGTCTAAGGAAACGTGATGTTCGCAGCTGATCAAACAATGTAGCAAATGTTTTCCTCAGTTTTTTAAATTTTAATTTTTTTGTTACAATAGAAAATCATTCGTTTCATATTTGTGAATACATAAATATTTCTATGTATATAATACTGTCATAATGGGAAGGGAGGTTAATCATTTGTGACGCAATACTGATAGGGCGATCGCAGAAAATGTGGCATAATCTAACGAAGAGGGGGAAGGGGTCTCAAAAGGTAGAATTTTGTGTGACATATTTTATAATGAACGGTCCCAAAGGAGGCATACTTTGGTCTTCTTACATTAATTCTTGTGCTTACGTTCTATGAGCTTTATCCAATAGCTTTCTATACAACTATACATTATATATTTTGATGCTCGATAGAATATTAAAATTACGAAATTAGGGTTTTAACCCTTTCCCGGTCGACCTTGAATCCCTACTCTTAATTTGAATTGTACGTCTTATTCTTAAAAGGAGAGAGCTATAGTTTATTTGCTAGAGAGGGGGCCGGAAAAATGGTAGAATGGGGTGCTCCTCTACACTACCACATCTAAACTTTCACTCATACAGACTTGCGACGGACTTTCATTGGCTCTATCCCCACATGACTCACACCTAGACTCACCGATACTCCGAGCCGGGAAAGGGTTAACCAATATTATTTACTAAATATACGCTAGTTAAATAAATTGAAGGATACTAAAAAATTTCCAATTTTTAAGTGATTTTCAACAGGCTATCTCGGATGAATATAGTCGTACAGCAATATAATTAAAAAAAAAAATATCGTAGTTTGAAGTATCTAATTTTAAGATCTGGTTTTGAAATTTTCGCTCGCCTTAAAAACATTTTACGGGCTACAATACATTTTTTTTCATAATTTTTCCATACAGTAGGCCGAAACTAGCAAACCAAGGCTCGGTAGTCGAAGATTGTCTGGCTCTTGAGCCAAAACTAGCAAACCGAGGCTCAGTAGTCGAAGATTGGCCGAATCTTGGGCCAAGATTAGCAGCCCAAGGCTCGGTAGTCAAGGATTGGCCGAGTCTTTGGCCAAGATTAACGAATCGAGGCTTGGGAGTTGAGGATTGGCAAACTCTTGAGCCAAGACTAGCAAGTCAAAACTCGGTAGCCCAATGTTAAGCTAAGACAGGTCCGGCCGTAAAAAATTTTTTTTCGACAAGGGTAAGTCAGTAAATGACCGACAAGTCATTTATTGGTAAGTCTGAAATTTTTCTAGCCCAGTGAATGACCATATTAGTAGTTTATCTATCGAGTGCGATCGTGTTTAAGACGCGAGTGTGAAGATTGGTGCCCGAGCCGAAGGTAAAATTTCGAAGGATTAAAAATTATTAAAAAATTAATCGTATCAAATGATTTTGTTTAATCAGGGTACTAAATGTAAAAAAAAAAAAATAAGACTAGAAGAATAAGATTTAATTTATAAAATCGAAGATTTTTTCGTTAACTTTATCATTTTATTTACTAAACATTGTTTGTTCTTTGAATTTAAAAGATTGTATATCTTTACTCAATTCAAAGATGAATAATAACAATTTAAAAGTGTTAAATAATTGAATTAATAATTTATGCTAATCAAAATTTGTTAACTACACAGAAAAAAATGATTTCTTGGGTGCAAAAAATTTTTTCTTGTTCAAAGAAAATTTTTACTTGACCCAAGAAATGTTTTGTATTATAAAGTGAAAACAAAAATTTTCTTGGCGTGAGAAAAAATTTTCTTGGAAAAAGAAAAAAATTTTTTAGGCGAGAAAAAAATTCTTCAACCAAGAAAAATTTTTGTCTTCAATTTATAATACAAAATATTTCTTGCGCCAAGAAATTATTTTTTTCTGTGTATTAAATGAAAATTTAACCTAGGCTGAGGCATTGGCCAATGGTCAGCTGCCAAGGTTCGGCTAATAATATTTCTCAAAATTCCCCTTCGGAGTGAAATTGACTCCGAGGAAATTAAATAAATAAAAAATCAGCCACTCCGGATTCGCTTCGCGTTCACTCCGCAAATTTTTAACAGTACAATAAACGAATTATACAAATATCCTTAAATCTATAAATTTCTACATTGTCTTCGAAAAAAATTTTTTCATCAATAGCTACTAATTGTGTCTGATTTAATGTTGTACACTTTTTAAGATCCTATTTCTATTTCCTGTACAATTAGTATTTCCCGAATTTTGATTGTTAAAGTCAACACGAACTTTTTTGCATTGATCAGTCATAATTTTACGCCAAATCATCGTGCATACTTTTTAATTACGACAAGTTATAGAGTTACCAAAAAGAACTTTATCGTAAAATTATTTAACAAAATTTATTGAAGCCTGTAGACCATTTTTAAGACGAGCAAAAGTTTGGAGAATTTTTTTTTTGTTCGTTTTTTCAGGATCGTCCAGAAACCATTTATGATAAAAAAAATTTCAAAACCAGATCTTAAAACTAGGTATTTCGAGTTACGAATTGTTTTTTTTTTTTTTTTTTTTTTTGTTATTGCTGTATAACCATTTTCATCTGAATTAGAGCCTGTCAAAAATCATTCAAAAATTGGAAATTTTCCAAATATTCCTCAATTTTTTTGACTAGCGTATTATAATTATTAGATATTTAATATTATTTATTGTTTTTCACTTTTTTTCGTATACAGGCTCTTATAAAAAATGCACAAAGACTTGGTGCGATATCTCGAAAATATATTAGCAAAACGGATCCCGATAATATCGAATCCATGATTGAAGAAATTTTGAGAAATTTAATGGCACTGGCATTGTTACCATCGGACAATATACCAGATGTATTATGCGCAATTATTGGTAATATTGATAATCCTGAGGTATTTGCCAAAATGCGAAAGTTTTTCGACTATTACATTAAACAGTGGATTAATGCTCGCAAGCCCGAAGAATGGTCACAGTTTAACAATATCCGAAGAACAAACAACTCTACGGAATCGTGGAACCGTGACCTGAATACAAAATTTGGAAAACATCCATCCATCTGGAAATTTACTAGTAATATATACACCAATCCCTGATGGACCCAATTTACCGTAATTTATTGTAGATCTACGGTTAATGGTACCAATAATAGTAGTAGTATAGGAACGATTACGATATTATTGAAACATTTCACGTGTGTTATGGGGGTGATTTCCATGATATATAGGGTTTATTCTCACTCACGTCTAGGATCCGTTCCGATGTAGATATATAGAATTTATTTGTATGTGCGTATGGGAACTATTGCCATCAGTATATTAATTTTTACCACAACTTAATTATCATACGATTTAAGAACTTTTACAATAATTCTAGTAAGTGTTCACATAGTTGTGGAAACTTTTTCCAGAAATTATTGGTGTACACCCCGTTATTCCAGATAATTATTATCATAACATACGGCTTTACATTTTATAAACGTACTAGGAACGGTTACCATAATTTTTTCTTTATGATATAGATTATTTACAAGATCTAGAGACTTTTTTTGCGTCAAAATAGAAATTCCCACTATATTTATGCATAAATAATAGCAATTTTTATTTTTAAACAATATAGGGGTGAGAGGGGCAAAAGGGGATAAGGGTAGGCAAAACGCGGTAACTCCAAAAATTTATAGAAAAATTTTTTTTTTTTTTTTCGTCTCATTACTATAAATCCGATATATTTGCGCATTTTTAGCCCTGCGCATGACGTCTGGGGCAAAATGGACCAGCCAAAAATTCAGAAAAAATGATTCTTTCATATTTTTATCGTCAAGTAAAAAAAAAATTTAATACATCAATCCATTTTTCGGCTGATTTTCTATAGCTGGTGCAAATTTGGCCACTAAAAATATTCGAGAATAAGATTTTGTTTTTTAATTGATAAAATTATTTAAATAATTCAAAATAATTTGTAATCTAAAAAATCAAAAAACACGTTTTTTGGGTTCAAAATAATGACAAATGAGAAATATAGAATTGTTTTTTTTTTATTAAATAACAATTAGTAATTAAGCTAATCGAGGGGGAACGATTTATTACACCAAAAAAAAATTTTTTTGAGTAATATAAAACCAAAAATAGTTGTCAAGAGAAAGAAATACATTCCTAATGATGAAAACAATTTAAAAAAAAAAAATATCATTTTTTGGAGGGGGGCTTCTCTGCCCCAGAAAAAATTTTTTTTTCTGCCTTCGTATCTGTCAATGATGTGAAATGTAATTTTTCTTTACGTATATTACACATCAAAGATTTATTTCAATGAAATTTGATCAACTTAAAGAAATTTTATTTTTTTAAAGGGTACCCCATTTTACCCGTCAAAAATAAAAATTTTATTTTTTAACGACAGCTAAAAATTTTGTCTATTTACCTTGAATATCATCAAAAACAAAAAGATTTAACGTATTTTAGTCCTGAAAAACTTACTGTTTCCTCAAATACCCCCTTTTGCCCCTCCCAACCCTAACTTAATGTTTTTTTTATTTTATTATATTTCCATAGGGAAGCTAGTAGAAGAACAAAATATAGCTTACCGAGAATACTTAGCCATAATGGCTTTAAAAAAAGGGCAACGTGGCCAGATTGAGAACCGCCGTAAATCCGCAAAAATTCAAACTCTCAATGAACAATTAAACTTAAAACAAATGACACCTATTCGATTTTTGGAGTGTGCAACGATACTTATAAATTTCCGTCAAAGTAAGTATTAGGATGTGTCCAAAAAATCGGCTAAGTTTTTTTTTTCGAATGGCCGTGGAATTCTGTCAGAGGATGTCAAAATAAAGTTTCTGTGCACTGTGAAAAATTCCTAACTAATTTTACTATGGGTGCATAGTAACACGGACTATAAGAAAACTAGTACAAAATCTATAAGTGTCCCATAGTAAACGTATGCGCAGACTACACGATTGTGGCCTATGCGCATACGTTTACTATGGGACACTTATAAATTTTGTACCAGTTTTCTTATAGTCCGGTGTTACTATGCACCCATAGTAAAATTTATTGAGAATTTTTCGCAGTGTGAAAATTTGAGCTCTTAATATTGATATTTAGAGGTCGCGAATCATAATTTTCTATTTTCCATTTAAATAACATGAGAAAAAAAAAATTGTAAGCTTGAAATTTTATACCTCGGCAATGGCTCATTTTACAGATGAGCTCAGGATATAGTTTTGTAGGGTATTAAACGCTCCACAAAAAAAGTCTCTTATCATTTTTTGATAAATCCGTCTGTTGAAAAGTTATTGGAGCTTGAAGCCAAATTTATTGTAAATTTCGAGTTCTTTTTAATTTAACGGTGAAACTATCAGATTTATCACAAAATGTCATAAGATCTTTTTTGTAGAAAATTTTATTTTCGACAAATGATTTTTTATAAAGTTTTTTTCAAATTTCGCATAACTTCCTAGTTATTTACATTTTAATGTTAAGCTTTTAAAATCGATCAGAATACTATTTTTTTTTCTAAGAGCTTGATATTGAAATGGAAATAACTATAATAGAAAGTTATGCGGAATTTGAAAAAGTTTATTAGAAATAATTTTTAGGGAATAAAATTTTCTGCAAAAAAGAGCTCGTGACATTTTGTGATAGGTCTGATAGTTTCACCGAAAAAGTAAAAAAATCTCGATATTCACTATAAATTTGAATTCAAGCTCCAATAACTTTTCAACAGACGGATATATCAAAAAATAATAAGAGACTTTTTTTGTAGTGTTTAATTCCCTACATAAAAATATCCTGAGCTCTTCTGCACAATGAGCCATTGCCGAGGTATAAAATTCCAAGCTTAAAATTTTTTTTCCCATATTATTTAAATGGAAAAAAGAAAATTATAATTCGCGACCTCTAAATATCAATATTAAGAGCTCATATTTTCACAGAAACTTTATTTTGACATCCTCTGACAGAATTTCACAACCATTCGAAAAAAAAAACATTAGTCGATTTTTTTGACACACCCTAGTAAGTATAATAATAAATCCAATATTTGAAACATAAAGAAAGAATCGCTAGCTGCTACAGTCACTAATTCATAGCAACAAGAAAGAAACTGTAACAGTTTCTTTCGATACCAGCTACAATTTCTGTGTAGAGGCTAGTGATTATTAATCTGTGGCTGTTAATGATTAAAAATCTCTTGCTATTTCTGAGTCAAAATGTTTCAGCATTTTTTAAAGTTCTAAAGCTGAATTAAACCTTAAATGAAGCTGACTGCACTGAATTGAACATTACGTGAAACTGACTATGCTTAATTAAGCCTTAAATTAAACTGTTTAGCCTACCAAATGTCATTAATTCGAACTGATTAGCTTGTTGGTGGTATTAAATTAAAGTTAAATTCAACTTAAACAAGCTTAAGCTTAAAAGTAACGTGAAATTCTCAAGCTATTTTAAAATTTAATAACCTACTATAGTATCAGCAAAATATTAAATTAAAGCTGAATAACCTGTAGTTTTTTCAGTTAAAAAGTAATTTAAGCTTTGAGCTTATTTTCAAGCTGAATAAACTGGTACTTCACCAATTTTTGGCTTCAATCGAAATTGAACAGCCTGCTTAAGTATCACAAAGACATTGAATTCAAGCTAATACCCTGATTAAGAAATCTAATTTAGAATGATTTGAGATTACGTAACTCTTAATCATTTTAAATCATTCCAAATTGTCTGAATTATTTTGTTTCCGAGTATAAATTTTGGAACGAATCATTTTAAATCATACTGAATTAAAAAGTAACGAAATATTATTTTATGATTTGAAATTATTTGAAATAATTTAAACTCTCGAATCATTTTAAATTAAATTGAATTAGAAAATAATATCGCAATTTCTGGGTCCTCGGATAATTTAAAATTATTTAAAATAATTTGTATTAAATCGAATTAGTAAATAATATTGCAATTATTTTGAATTAGTTCAAATTATAATTTGATAATATGATACAATATGAAATAATTTAGATTTCTCAAATCATTTCAAAATAGATTTCTTAGAGTAATAAAAATAATAATAATAACTTGTAGATAATATTGATGAGTCTGTAAATATTCAAGTTGATAATGAAGAAAATGGAATAGTTGATGAAGCTGCAAATGTTATCGATGAAGGTCAACATGATACTGTGAATGAAATAGAAAATGATGTTGTAAATGAAGTTGAAGAAGATGAAGTATCAAAGTGGGAAGGAGAATCTGATACTGGATTGGAAGATGAAGATCAAGCAGTTGATGAAGAAGAAATGGATGTAAGTGATGAAGAAAACCGGAGTATTTCGATTAAAGATGATATTCTGCAAAAAGTAATGTTAGGTACGCTGTAAAAAAATTTTTAAGTGAAAATTGTTTCTGAAAACAGCATGGTCATCTCGATGCAATATTTTTTTGGTGTGATACATCAAGCAATGTATTTTTTAAGATGGTGTGAGTGTTATTTTTCATAGCGTGCGGTGTTATTTGCTCAAAACTCATACATTGTCTGATCATATGATCTCTAGTTGAAAATAACTTTATAAATTTTTTTAATATTTAAATTAATTAATTAAATTTAAACTTCAACAATTATCAACTAACTTTCTGTAATAATGATTAAAAAAAATACAGTTGATAACTGAACCATTAAAAAAATATAATGTTAAGTATTATTGATATCGAGTTCCAATAACTTTTGAGTAGATGGATTTATCAAAAAATGACGAGAAACGTTTTTTGTAGAGCGTTAAATTCCCCGCGAAAATGTATCCTGGGCTTGTCTGTACAATGAGTTTATTCTATCGATTTCTAGTGGTGCAAAAAAAAAATATGTTGTTTTTCGACACACCCTAATATATATAATCTTTTGTCATATATATTTGTACGACCTTTCAAAGTATTTTATGGTTCGAAGTTTATAAATTAACAATTCTCTTAAAATAGTTATTATTATTTGACATGATATTAATGAAAAATTTAAACTTAAATAGAAATTTCTATGAAAGCATTTTTTATTACTATCTCGCCCAAATAAGAATTTGTTTTTATTATTTTGTTTTCGTTTGTGTGCCTATCGAAGTAACATTTACCCCATCGGTGGTTTGAACGTTCTGATTCACATGGCCAAAAATTTAACACCGTGTGTTGTGTAACTTTCACACCAGCAATATTAATAATTTTCACACCAAATCATTCACATCGCACCGTGAACTCAGAATTTATTACAGTGTAGATATTCGCATAAATATTATTCCAATGTTATCGTAATTTTTAGCATTTGCAGCTTATGACAAACCAACAGATCAGAGTGGAAATCCAAATAATACCGTAGAACCTAATGAAATAATAGTAGTAGCCAACGAAGTACCAGTAAATTGTGAGGAAGAAAGATTATTAGAGGACAATACTGATGATTTTGATTTTAATGGAGTGGAAGAGGAGCATAGCTATTACAGCCAAAATTTTGAAAAAAATGTTGAAGCTTCGACAAGTACTCAAAATAATGAAGAAAGTAAGAATAAACACTGGGGTGTGCCATTTTACAGCAACTTTTTTTTTCAACGCAATAACAGCTTCTATACTTGCAGCAAGTTAATGGAGCTTGAACCCAAATTTACGGAAATTTTTGAGATCTTTTTATTTCTCCAACAAAACTATCAGACTTGTAAAAAAATGTCATAATATCTTTCTTGTAGAAGATTTCAATCTCTACAAACTATTTCAGATCAAGTTTTTTGAAATTTTCCATAACTTCCTAGTTATTAATCTTTTAATGTCAAGCTCTTGAAATTGATCAGAACCCTATTTTTTTTTAAGAGCTAGATATTAAAATGGAAATAAGTAGGTAGGTATGCGAAATTTGATACAATTTTATTACAGATAATTTGTATGGGGTGAGATAGTCTACTAGAAAGATCTTATGATATTTTCTGATAAATCTGATAGTTTCGCCAAAAATGTGAAAAAATCTAGAAATTAACTATAAATTTGACTTCGAGCTTCAATAACTTTTGAACAGATGAATTTATAAAAAAATGATTAGAAACTTTTTTTGTAGAGCATTTAATTCCCTACAAAATTATATCCTGCACTTTTTTATACAATGAGCCATTGTCGAAGTATAAAATTCCAAATCCAGGAAATAGAAAATCGTTACGAGACACCTGTAAATTTTAATATTATGGGCTCTTATTTTACCTTCTCGTAAGTGTAGAAATAGTTAGTGCGTTGAAAAAGAGTTGCCCTTAAATGGCACACCCTAATAACCATACCGATAAAAAACTTCACTTGAAACCTTGGATTTTGATTAGATTTAATCGTAAAACAATAAATTTTTGTTCGATTAAATCTGATTGAAATTTTTCAACGTTTTATGTGTCCCTATTAGCATTGTTTTAAGAGAGTTACGGAAGGAAAACCTTTCAGCAAGTTTAAAACGAAAGATTTAAACAAAACTTGAACATACGGAAAAAAAATAGGTGCTGCAACATGACGCCGACCTGTTGTTGCAACCGGATTTTGTCCTGTTAACAAAACAGGATTTTCCTGTTGCAGCAACAGGACAAATCCAGTTGCATTAACAAGACACATCCTGTGGGAGCAACAGGAAAAAATCCTGTTGCAACAACAGGTCGGCGTCATGTTGCAACACCTATTTTTTTTCCTCGTGCAGGATGGATTTGATACACTGTAAAAAATCACCGGGGTAAGTCCAAGCGGTGTAGGTGTTAAAATCGTCGGTGTTAAATTTCAACACCGAAAGCGATGTGAAAATAACCCTACCGACGGTGTAAATATTCTGTACCGATGTTAAAGAAAATTCCCCGGTGTTAAAATAGCGCCGCCACTGCTGTAGATATTATTTACCGGTGTTTAAATATTTTAGTTTGTGAATATTTTTACTTACTCGATCACTATACTTGTTAATAAATGATATTTTTCATTAATTTTCATAAAAAACTGACATTTTTTGCGTTTTATAATCTTTAAAGTCAATACTCCAAGCGGACTCAGTTTACCCCGCATTTATACCAGTATTATTCCGCTTTTACACCGGTTAACCCGCTTTTACACCGGTTTAACACCGCCGAATTACGCCTTCTACACCGGTGTAATTTCATTTTAACACCAGGCGGAGTTAAAATGAGTCCATTTTTAACACCGCTCTTTTTACAGTGTACTTATACTTGCCAAAGACTTTTTCAAGTGTTGTTTATGATTCTTGTTAGAGAATTACAGAAATCTGTCGAAGTAGTTTGCAGCAATTCTTCATTAATATACAAACTACATATATACGTATGTATATACGTAGTTCCGTATGTAGAACATACGAACTGTATATAATAATCTTAGGTCAGAGTTACTGCGAAATTGTTTCAAAAATCTGGTTTTTTTAATCTCCAAGCTCGAATGCAATACCCATAGCAAATTCAGTGGTTCTCATTTATATTTAAAGCGCTACAAATTAATACAATCATCACTCGATGAAATTATATGCAACATTAAGTAAGCCCTACTGAATTTGCTATACTAATAGACGGCTTGCGAAGTAGCGAAAAAGGTATCTCCAGGTATCTTAAGCAATTCCGCAACGAGTCTGAGCTAATGCATCTTAAACAAGTATTTTGTCTGAAGCAAATATGACTACAGATTTATTTAATGTATCTTACGAAATTATCTTGCCTCATACTTGTCCAAGACTGATGATACAGACATTTTTAAGACTGGTAATATAGATTTACGTAAGACTTCCTAAATAATGCTACTAGAGATAGTAATAAATCAATGTTAATGAAAATTTTAAATTTATGTTTAAAGAAATGGAAGCTGATGATGACTATAAAGATAATGAAGAAATGGAAAATAAAATAAAAAACAGTTCACTGAAGAAAAAAGAAAATAAAAATAAAAATAAAAAACCCACTATTGTACAAGTAAATGAAATGATAAAATTAAAACTTATTAAAAATAAAAACGGGAAAGAAAATGAATGGAAATTGGAAAAATGAAGTGCATTCAAAAGTGACTCAGTTAGTTCAGTAAGACAAGATTAATCGACAAGTCAATGATATAAAATTCCAGAAATTCAAACTCAGTCAACTCCCGTCATATTTTCAATGCCATCATCAAGTATTTCATCATCACTACCAATGAAATTTTTTCATCAACTAAAAGCATCACGTCCACTGTAATCTGAAGCGATAACGTCCATCAAGTGCTTTTATTTTATTAACGCAATTTTATATTGTTATAAATTACTATTAATATTATTCATATTACTAGACTATTATTATCATTATCATTCGGTTATTGTTAATCGCGTGTTGGAACAAATTAATTCGTACAGTTATATAAATGAAATATTCTGACCATTTAATAGTGCCATCATTATAAAGTCGACAAATGTCGTTTTTCATAAAAACAAAACATTAATTATTATTATTATTATTATTATTATTATTATTATTATTATTATTATTATTATTATTATTATTATTATTATTATTATTATTATTATTATTATTATTATTATTATTATTATTATTATTATTATTATTATTATTATTATGTTATGACATTTTGTTATTATTATTATGTTATGACATTTTATTTGTTCATTATGTAAATAATATATTGTGTTCTCAACAACTGCCAAAATTTGGTAATTTAGTTAAAAACATACTTAATTTAATATGAATTTGACGTCCACTATCGCATCCAAAAATGATTATTGCATTATAGTTATACCCTCGCGGAATTGCCGTAACGGTATTCCTACGATATTTCCCATTACTTTTTAGGTATAGTATTATTACGGTATAAATGCGGTATGTTTGTGAAATTTTTTTACCGCATGCATACCTTAAATAAATTGTGTTTATACCGAATTTATATAAGAACTATACTGTATTTATACTGTGGTTATACCGTATTTTCGCTTTCGCTTTACCATATTTGTACGATGATTATACTCCATTAATATGGTTTCATGCTGTACTTAAACGTTGGTTATAATGTATTTATATGGTTGCTATACCTCATTTATACAGTGGTTATACGGTATTCATACGAATCATTTAATCGAGTAGACTCGAAAATATTGGCGAATTACGAAAAAAAAAAATTTTTATTCTAGTTTTTTATTGATTTCTCAGAAACGAATCGAACGATCGACGCCAAAATCTAATCAGCTCTAGAATTTGATGAAACGCGTCGATTGCCGCCTTAACCATCTTAATCGGTTAATTTGTTCGAGAGATATCATTGGAGAAAGAAATGATAAAAAACGGTTTTTTTCAAATATCTTCAAGACGGCTGAATCGATCGCTTTTAAATCCTAATCAGCTCTAAAATTCAATAAAATGCGCCTATTGCCACCTAGAACGTAAAAATCGGTTAATTAGTTCAAAAGATATCAGCGTTAAAAAGTTAATAAAATAACATTCTATGTTATTTTTTCCAGATAAATCGAAATTTACTGTACTAAAATGTGTCTAAAATCTTACAAACTTTTCTTCTTTATGGTCTCTTTTGATCATCATATAATGCGATCAAACTTGTTCTTTAGTTTAAACATATTATCAACGAAAAAATCGAAAAAACACAGTTTTTAATCATTTTCTCGGATATTTTACATATTATTGCTCTGACCTAAGCCAAAACTCATTTGAATCTTGATTTCGATCACTGACATTGATTTTTGCATCAATACATTTAGTTTATTGAACATAATCGGAAATTAAAGTTTAAAAACCGCTTGTTCATTAATGATTTTCGATTCTTGAACTTTTAAAGTTTAGCATAAAGCGTGACTTGTTAGAATTTGAAAAGCTCATAAAAAAACGATCGCATACAATAAAATGTAGTCACATAACTATTTTCGAGCTTCTTGAGCTCGAAAACAGCAGGAAGTTTTGGGGCTGACCCGCAGGGCCAACCGACGCCCGGATTTTTATTTTCATACATGGTCACGCATGGTCAGGTAAGGGAACCCATCAATCATGATGGATATGCGAGACCATGCAAGTGTTTACATAAGTAACAGGTAACAACTCAGCCCTACAATTGAATATGACTTTGCATGATCAGGCACAAGATCATCATGATTGATCATGCCCGAAGCATGATTGGTCATGCCTGAATCATGAATGATCATGCATCGTCATGGCTTTCAATTTTCACCAATGTTTTTTTTCTGGGAATCACTACACTAACACTAAGAGTGCTGTGTCAGAATGAGAAATTATAATTCTCGTGCTTACAAACTGTAAGACTTAAAACCTCCCGACAAAAGTCCTTAACACCCACAATATACTACCATCATTGGTAGTTTGCCGACAATTGATTCTAAAAAGAGTAACGGGCAAATAATAAGTTGGAATAGTTCAGTTTCTTAACTGGACGATCTACAGACTTGAACTTCAGATGTTCCTCACACTTATGGGATCCTTCCATTACTAATATTTTGCTGAAAAAAAACTCTGCTTTTTAGTTATAAAATCTACAAACATAAACTCTGCCAAAAAGATTCCTCTAAAATAAGTGTCTACTATTGATAAAATTTTACCGAAAATCAACTCTAAGCGGGAAAGTAATAAGGTTAACTACCATTGTATTTAGGCTGCGGGAAAGTTGCCTACAAAATTGCAGGTCAAACCTACGGAGGGAAACACTTGGACCCCGAGTTTAGGGTTAACTACTTTTGTACCCTTTTATTTCGGCCAAGAGTAGGTTGCCTACCCAATGGCAGGCCAAACCTATGGAGGGAAACACTTGGACCCCAAGTTTAGGGTTAACTACCCTTGTACCCTTTTATTTCGGCCAACAGTAGGTTGCCTACCCAATGGCAGGCCAAACCTATGGAGGGAAGCACTTGGACCCCGAGTTTGGGGTTAACTACCCTTGTACCCTTTTATTTCGGCCAAGAGTAGGTTGCCTACCCAATGGCAGGACAAACTTATGGAGGGAAACACTTGGACCCCGAGTTTAGGGTTAACTACCCTTGTACCCTTTTATTTCGGCCAAGAGTTGGTTGCCTACCTAATGGCAGGCCAAACCTATGGAGGGAATCACTTGGACCCCGAGTTTAGGGTTAACTACCCTTGTACCCTTTTATTTAGGCCAAGAGTAGGTTGCCTACCCAATGGCAGGGTAAACCTATGGAGGGAAACACTTGGACCCCGAGTTTAGGGTTCACTACCCTTGTACCCTTTTATTTAGGCCAAGAGTAGGTTGCCTACCCAATGGCAGGCCAAACCTATGGAGAGAAACACTTGGACCCCGAGTTTAGGGTTAACTACCCTTGTAACTTTTTCTATAAGCCAAAGGTAGGTTTCTTACCCAATGGCAGGCCGAACCTACGGAGGGTAACACTTGGACCCCGAGTTTAGGGTTAACTACTCTTGTACCCTTTTATTACGGCCAAGAGTAGGTTGCCTACCCAATGGCAGGCCAAGCCTACGGAGGGAAACACTTGGACTTAGAGTTTAGGGTTAACTACCCTTGTAACTTTTTCTATAGGCCAAGGGTAGGTTTCCTACCCAATGGCAGGCCAAACCTACGGAGGGAAACACTTGGACCCCGAGTTTAGGGTTAACGACCCTTGCATCTTTTTCTATAGGCCAAAGGTAGGTTGCCTACCCAATGGCAGGCCAACCCTACGGAGGGAAACACTTGGACTTCGAGTTTAGGGTTAACTACCTTTGTACCCTTTTATTTCGGCCAAGAGTAGGTTGCCTACCCAATGGCAGGCCAACCCTACAGAGGGAAACACTTGGACCCCAAGTTTAGGGTTAACTATCCTTGTACCCTTTTATTTCGGCCAAGAGTAGGTTGCCTACCCAATGGCAGGCCAAACCTATGGAGGGAAACACTTGGACCCCGAGTTTAGGGTTAACTACCCTTGTACCCTTTTATTTCGGCCACGAGTAGGTTGCCTACCCAATGGCAGGCCAAACCTATGGAGAGATGCACTTGGACCCCGAGTTTAGGGTTAACTACCCTTGTACCCTTTTATTTAGGCCAAGAGTAGGTTGCCTACCCAATGGCAGGGTAAACCTATGGAGGGAAGCACTTGGACCCCGAGTTTAGGGTTAACTACCCTTGTACCCTTTTATTTCGGCCAAGAGTAGGTTGCCTACCCAATGGCAGGCCAAACCTATGGAGGGAAGCACTTGGACCCCGAGTTTGGGGTTAACTACCCTTGTACCCTTTTATTTCGGCCAAGAGTAGGTTGCCTACCCAATGGCAGGACAAACTTATGGAGGGAAACACTTGGACCCCGAGTTTAGGGTTAACTACCCTTGTACCCTTTTATTTCGGCCAAGAGTTGGTTGCCTACCTAATGGCAGGCCAAACCTATGGAGGGAATCACTTGGACCCCGAGTTTAGGGTTAACTACCCTTGTACCCTTTTATTTAGGCCAAGAGTAGGTTGCCTACCCAATGGCAGGGTAAACCTATGGAGGGAAGCACTTGGACCCCGAGTTTAGGGTTAACTACCCTTGTACCCTTTTATTTCGGCCAAGAGTAGGTTGCCTACCCAATGGCAGGCCAAACCTATGGAGGGAAACACTTGGACCCCGAGTTTAGGGTTAACTACCCTTGTACCCTTTTATTTAGGCCAAGAGTAGGGTGCCTACCCAATGGCAGGCCAAACCTATGGAGGGAAACACTTGGACCCCGAGTTTAGGGTTAACTACCCTTGTACCCTTTTATTTCGGCCAAGAGTAGGTTGCCTACCCAATGGCAGGCCAAACCTATGGAGGGAAACACTTGGACCCTAAGTTTAGGGTTAACTACCCTTGTACCCTTTTATTTCGGCCAAGAGTAGGTTGCCTACCCAATGGCAGGCCAACCCTACGGAGGGAAACACTTGGACTTCGAGTTTAGGGTTAACGACCCTTGCTTTTTTTTCTATAGGCCAAAGGTAGGTTTCCTACCCGATGGCAGGCCAAACCTACGGAGGGAAACACTTGGACCCCGAGTTTAGAGTTAACTACTCTTGTACCCTTTTATTTCGGCCAAGAGTAGGTTGCCTACCCAATGGCAGGCCAAACCTACGGAGGGAAACACTTGGACCCCGAGTTTAGGGTTAACGACCCTTGCTTTTTTTTCTATAGGCCAAAGCTAGGTTGCCTACCCAATGGCAGGCCAACCCTACGGAGGGAAACACTTGGACTTCGAGTTTAGGGTTAACTACCTTTGTACCCTTTTATTTCGGCCAAGAGTAGGTTGCCTACCCAATGGCAGGGTAAACCTATGGAGGGAAGCACTTGGACCCCGAGTTTAGGGTTAACTACCCTTGTACCCTTTTATTTCGGCCAAGAGTAGGTTGCCTACTCAATTGCAGGGTAAACCTGTGGAGGGAAGCACTTGGACCCCGAGTTTAGGGTTAACTACCCTTGTACCCTTTTATTTAGGCCAAGAGTAGGTTGCCTACCCAATGGCAGGCCAAACCTACGGAGGGAAACACTTGGACCCCGAGTTTAGGGTTAACTACTCTTGTACCCTTTTATTTCAGCCAAGAGTAGGTTGCCTACTCAATGGCAGGCCAACCCTACGGAGGGAAACACTTGGACTTAGAGTTTAGGGTTAACTACCCTTGTAACTTTTTCTATAGGCCAAAGGTAGGTTTCCTACCCAATAGCAGGCCAAACCTACGGAGGGAAACACTTGGACCCCGAGTTTAGGGTTAACTACTCTTGTACCCTTTTATTTCGGCCAAGAGTAGGTTGCCTACCCAATGGCAGGCCAAACCTACGGAGGGAAACACTTGGACCCCGAGTTTAGGGTTAACGACCCTTGCTTTTTTTTCTATAGGCCAAAGGTAGGTTGCCTACCCAATGGCAGGCCAACCCTACGGAGGGAAACACTTGGACTTTGAGTTTAGGGTTAACTACCTTTGTACCCTTTTATTTCGGCCAAGAGTAGGTTGCCTACCCAATGGCAGGCCAACCCTACAGAGGGAAACACTCGGACCCCAAGTTTAGGGTTAACTATCCTTGTACCCTTTTATTTCGGCCAAGAGTAGGTTGCCTACCCAATGGCAGGCCAAACCTATGGAGGGAAACACTTGGACCCCGAGTTTAGGGTTCACTACCCTTGTACCCTTTTATTTAGGCCAAGAGTAGGTTGCCTACCCAATGGCAGGCCAAACCTATGGAGGGAAACACTTGGACCCCGAGTTTAGGGTTAACTACCCTTGTACCCTTTTATTCAGGCCAAGAGTAGGTTGCCTACCCAATGGCAGGGTAAACCTATGGAGGGAAGCACTTGGATCCCGAGTTTAGGGTTAACTACCCTTGTACTCTTTTATTTCGGCCACGAGTAGGTTGCCTACCCAATGGCAGGCCAAACCTATGGAGGGAAGCACTTGGACTCCGAGTTTAGGGTTAACTACCCTTGTACCCTTTTATTTCGGCCAAGAGTAGGTTGCCTACCCAATGGCAGGGTAAACCTATGTAGGGAAGCACTTGGACCCCGAGTTTAGGGTTAACTACCCTTGTACCCTTTCATTAACGCTGAGGGTTCCATTGTAGCTAAGAGTATCTCCTTCTCATTTTTCAGAACCAAGCGCTTTACGAAGTAATAGTCTATTTTTACTGAGGGATACATACTTGTCCTCTATATGACATGTTTTTGATCGTAGCGCCATCAGTACAGGAAAAAAATAATTATTCTCGTGGAAAAGTAGTTTTTACATTTTTTAGTTATTATTTCAACCCATAGATGGCTCTCCATTACAATTCTCTTTGACGCCATATTTTTCCAGGGACATTGCAGCCACGGGACATTGAAGCCCCGGGGCATTGACATACACCCAGTCTTTTTTTTTTAACTTTTTTTTTAAAGTAAAAAAAAAAGTTTTTCAAACTGTGTTAATAATTAAGAAACATAGTATTATTAATGTTAGCTCAGTTGTTTTTTTTATATACAGAGAAAATTGGACTTAAAAAATCTACGAATTTTTATTATTATGCTGTCGACCGAACTGAAACAGAATGTTGTGCCACCAAAAATTATTATACTGCACTACAAATAATATTATGCACTTGAAACTTATTGATAAATTGCCATTACAATTATTTGTCAAAATAGAAATTATAGTAGATGATTGAAAAAACATTTTCAGAAGCACACAATAATAGTTAATATAAAGTACAATAATTTTTTTTCGGTGACTTCGATATCCTGTTTCAAGTTTGGTCGTCAGCATAATAAATGAAAAATCGTACATTTTTTTATTTCAATTTCTTCTGTGTACAAGATAACATTTAAGTCAAATAAGTATAATTTATATTTTTTAGTATATCACTCAGGTGATTTTATAATAATATTCTAACACAGACGTCTGATTATTTATCGTTAAATATGAAAGTTTTGTTTTGAATTATTTGTCAAAAAGTAAAGGTTTTAAGATTTTTTTTTTTTTTATACACGAAGAAAAATGGACTTAGAAAATTTACGAATTTTTTTTTATTATGCTGTCAACCAAACTGAAACATAACGTTGGGCCACCAAAAATTATTATACTGCACCACAAAAAATATTATACACTTGAAACTTATTGATAAATTCCAATCGAGATCATTTGTCTAAAATAGAAATTTAAGTAGATTATTGAAAATTTTTAGAGGCTCACAATATTAATTTATATAAAGCATAATCATTTTTTTTTTTTTTTTTTTTTTTTTGATGACTCCGATTTCCTGTTTCAAGTTTGGTAATCAGCATAATAAAAAAAAAAATCGCACATTTTTTGTTTTCCTTTTTCTCCGTGTACAAGATGATATTTGAGTCAAATAAGTATCGTTCATATTTATTATTTCACTCAAGTGATTTTGTTATAATATTTTAATACAGACGTCTGATTATTTATCGTTTAATATAAAAGTTTTTGTTTTGAATTATTTGTCAAAAAGTAAAAGTTTCAAGATTTTTTTTTTTTTTTCATACACGAAGAAAAATGGACTTAAAAAATTTACGAACTTTTTTTTTATTATGCTGTCGACCAAACTGAAACATAACGTTGTGCCACCGAAAATATACACTTAAAACTTATTAATAAATTCCAATCGAGATCATTTGTCTAAAATAGAAATTTAAGTAGATTATTAAAAATTTTTAGAGGATCACAATATTAATTAATGTAAAGCATAATCATTTTTTTTTTTTTTTTTTTTTTGATCCGATTTCCTGTTTCAAGTTTGGTCGTCAGCATAATAAAAGAAAAATCGTACTTTTTTATTGTAGTAGTTACTAGGGTATTCTCCCCGCCGCTATTGTTCTCGAACAATGGTGTCTGGGGCCCTCGTCCCCCTCGGGGGGAGGGGGACTGGGCCAGACGCCATCGATCGGAAAAGCGTGCGTGGGAGAATACCCCAGTGTCTTTTTATTTTTTTATTACAAATTTTTTACAAATATTTCTTATGTCTAATGGTTACATTTTTTATAAAATTTTTATAAAAGTTTTACAATTATTTCTTACGTCTATTGGTTACATTTTTTTTATAATATTTCTTATAATATTTTTTTACATTTTTTATAAAATTTTTTACTTTTTTATATTTTTTTTTACATTTTTTAATAATTTTTTTTAGAGTATTATTTATAATATTTTTATCCATCATGTTCGAAAAATATTTTTTTATCTTCAATATTTTCAAAGAGGGGGGCCTAGTTTCGCGCTTTTATAAACACAGATGTTTTTATGAGTCACCAGCTTTTGTGTTCGTTAAGAAATGATGCAAACAAATATCAGGGGACTAGAAAATATTTGGAAGTTGAATGGTAGTGTGACTCTCTCAATAGTATGTTCGTCTAATACTTGTGGCCCCTAAGAAGGACGCTGCGCGTGTCATATAACGTTTTTTATGAATCAATAAGGGTGACTCATTGAAATAAAACTTGGTTTTTAAAGAATGAAAATGAAGATTGTAGTCGTGGCTGCGAGCCAATGGATACAGTTTAAACATCAATTTAAAACGTTTACACTGTGTTCCATGGGGTTCGTAGCCTCGCCTACAATCTTTTTGAAGAAAAAAAAAAAAAAAAATGTTTTTCGAATATGATTAGGTATTATACATATATATATGTTTAAGGCACATAAAAACTTAGAAATTATATATTTAA
This sequence comes from Microplitis manilae, assembly GCA_030273425.1. Lineage (NCBI taxonomy): Eukaryota > Metazoa > Arthropoda > Insecta > Hymenoptera > Braconidae > Microplitis > Microplitis manilae. Next base: position 5,847,016 of record CP092729.1, read on the forward strand.
TGCTGATGAAAAAAACAAAAAAAAGATATTTAATACTACTGGAATATAAAAACAAAAGAAAAAAAATAGTTAAAAAAAAAAAATATATATATATCAAGTGCATTTTTTTTAAAATAAACCAAAATCATATAAGTAATGAGTGCGTATAGTTGAAAAAAAAAAAAGTTACATTTGCTTACGTACTAAAAAGACTTCTTACGTGTTTTTCTTTACAATTTTGAATACTTGAACTCGATGACAATGAACACTTTTTATTATACTTATTTTTAATAATGGCACGGAACATTTTCACAACAATTTGATCATTTATTTTTGTACTTCTTCCAAACTTTTTAAGTAGCGACTCGTAACAGCGACCATCACTAAGCCAATGCAACAAAACAATGCAGTAGTGCCCACAAACATTGCTTGATAGATCTTGAAGTTGGACGCGGTTCCACGTATATGTTCGGCAATTTCTCGTAAAGCGATGTGTGATTTGCTCATCAAACGGTGGTAATCCATAGCTGTCGAAGTAGAATCCTCGCCCATCCTGACTAAGATGTATTGCGACCCAGTGGGTTCCGGGTCTTGTATGATCGTCTGTGTTGCAAATGAGTGCACATGGTCTTGTCCACACCCATGGTACTTCGTCTGCGGCGAAAACACCGCCGACCGTGACATTCGTATTCGGTAAGACTTCAAGTAACTCTGACGTGTTCATTAAACCTTGCTGCTTCTACTGCACACGTCTTCCCCCTTTTGATAAGATGGCGGCGGTGATGTCGCTACTAGCGACCCAACGTTTTTACGGATTACAGTGCTGCCTCTAACACACACGTCACTGTTTCTACCACACACGTCCTCCCCTTCTTGGTAAGATGGCGGTGGCGGTGAATACGTTGGTGGTGCGCTACTAGCACAATTATTAGATGGCTGTACTGTATTACCTGACATCGGTATCACGATTGATTTAGGTCTAGAATTTTTTGATGTTGTCCTCGGTGGGGGTGCTGGTTTAATTTCTTGAATATTTTTTTATTTATTCTCACCTGCAGTAAAATAATTTATCCAGTGTTCGTCTTCGTCATTTTTTATATCATCAAATTTGTCTGTTAATGTTAACTCTCCAGTTAAAATATTATTTTCAATCCATGCTTTTAATTTGAAGGCATTATGAAGTGCACATGAATACTCATGCTTTGTATTCTTTTTTATTTCACCGTGATAAAAGCACAAATAATTGTTTAAAGGTAGCGTGTAAAATTGCGGACAATATTTTTCCAAGTCAATAACAGGTCTTGAAATAATTGTTTGTAAGAAATTTTTTTTTTCTTCACCACGGACGTATATCAATACCGTATTCGTTGTAGCTTCAAATAACAAAGACTTGAGAGATTCAAAGGGCGTTGTCCCTTGACACCAGTCTAAGCGATGATAAAATGTCGTTAGCCAGAAATTACGCCTACAAACTTTTGTACTTAAAGCACTTTTTGGTAACGGTGGTCCTATTATCCAATGGCCTATATGTCTGCCTATAACAGGTAGTATAGCTATTTCTTTTGGTATAAATAAACCATCGGGTCCGGCCAAACCTTGTATGTCTATAATCAGCTCGTTTAAATGATGAGTCATTTTTATAATATTTTTATTCACTCACACACCAACTAAAAAAGGATAGATAGATATTACACTCACGAAATTTCCAAGCTAACTGACTGCTTTGCATTTAACCATATTCTTTTTATCCATTGTAGTCGACTATTACTTGGCGGGAAGAATCAATTTCTAGTATATTATCGTACTCAGCATAAAGTATACAGTTTAAACTCGTAGTAGTTGCTCTATCAAAATGTACTTCAATTCTTAGGCTACCGTTTCTAACAAGATTCCAGTGAGTAGCAAAATGAGCAGATAGATCAGGCGTCAAGTCGAATGCGAACAAGCAATATCCTTTGGAGTAATTTTTTCGTGTAATGTTGTTACCATTGTCAGAAAAATGTATACCCGTGCCGGTAAAAAGAGTGTTGTATGCTTCGGCTTCTAAATAATCATTCTCAGAAAATTGTGGTTGTAATGCTTTACCTGGTACTTGCTTACCGTCAACATAAAGACAAAAAAAGTTGATACCATGATTATCAAAATTAAAAGGGTTTAATGTTCTGTCACCATTGTATGCACGATTATCAACAAAACCAATAATCACTCTTTTAGGTAGCTGCCCTAATATAGCATTATCTATTGTTTGACTTAAAATACCTGCGTGTAACACAAATGATTTTATTTCAACACGCGTTAGGGGGTACTTTGCCGTTGTTTGTGACAAAGCCTTGGCGTGACCCAAAAGTATACCTGGCGCTAGTTTAGCTTTTCTTACAATAAGTGATGCCTCAAGTAAATGTATTTTGTAATTTTTATTTGTACTGTCCATAAGACGAAATGAATCTTTTGTATGTACTAAACGTAAGCGCATTTCTACACCGTTTAATAAAAATTTATCTTGATTAAAAATATCACAATGTAGATGCCCAAGTAAATCAAATTTTGCACCGTTTTTAGTAATCCCCGCACGTTCTTCTAGACCTTTGTTACTAACATTGTTGTCATTTTCACCAATACCTCCTACAGGATGATCAAACGCACCGCTAGTATCATTAGACCACAATGTTAAACCTAAGTGTGAATTCTTCGCATCACTACTGTAATTTAATAATGTTTCAATGTATGCTCGGTAAGCATATGCATTATTAGGCGGTGAAATTAATTTTTGATTGAAAAATACATCAATTTGATTGAACATTGAGTGTAATAAATTATTTACAGGACCGACTTTATCGGCCGCAGCATGAGTTCCGTCAGCAGCAATTATTTGTGCTCGTATTTTTAACATTGTATGAGGTAAATCGATGTATTCATCACCATGCCCAGGTATAACAAATTCAATGGGCGAGTCGTCTGTTATTGAAGAAACTGGATTGTAGTGCGTCCATTGTGAATATTCGATGCTTGTTTGTGTTGGTGGTATAGTAAATAAGTCCAATTCTGACTTGGCACACTCGCTTGAATGAGAATGTAAAAAAGCCATTATTATATATTACTGTCAAAAATATCTTGCACTGAACGCTGTTTCTTTTTTCTGGAACCACTTTTTTGTTTTAATTTTTTAATTTTATTTTTAATTTTTTTCCTTGTTTTACTGATTGTCTTTTTACGATATTTTTTAGTACGTTTTTTTTTGTGTTTTTTTCTTACGGGTAGCACGCTTGCGTACGCATCGGCGCTTCAAACGAGACTGAATAACTTCCCTGCTGTCATTATAATTATAACCGGAGCCTGTCATTATTTTATCGATTTTTTCTTGGGCCTTACGTTTTAAATTCAAACCAGCATCCGTCAAACGATGTTCTAGGGCGTCTCTCAGCGGTATACGGCGTGTTGAAACATCACTAACAACATTTAACCCCGCATTGAGTGCTTCTTTACCGACAGCACGAGCAGCTTTACCCAAAAATGGTAATATGCGTCGAAATAAACCACCCAAAAAAGCACCAATACCGTGACCACGCTGGTAAGGTGCACCTACGTATACGCGGCCGAACCGATTATATTTTTCAGTGTAACCTCCACCAGCCTGTACTTGATAATATTCAACGTAATGATTCATTTTTTTCAATCACTAATCAACGCGTTTAAAATGAAGTGTTACGTTTAATGGCCCGTATTCAAATGGTATAAGATTACCTTTACCGTCTCTTATATCTATTTCAATTGTTCTAAATGATGATTGTAATAGTGGTATATAATTTGCAGGTGTAAAATTAGTTGAGCGTATACTACCATATACATATTTAGTTGCTGTATTAAATGGGACTATACGTAATAATGACGATTGCATATCACCTGTGACGTAGGGTGCACAAACATCACAATAGATGAAAAAATTTTCAGGTAGCGCACGAGCTAAGCTCATAGGCCGTTCACCTATTATTTCGTAGTCCTCTGGTTGTAAGTCTGGAAAAGGAACGCCTTCAATACCAATGGCCACACCATTGAAACCCAACACTGTCCATATTTTCGGTGACAAATTTAATAAATGAATTTTATCTTTACACTCGTCCCTTCTACAGTATCTGCGTATAGTAACGTATCCGTTTCTTGAATTGTAATGAAATTCAAAATGAAATTTTATAGTCGGTATACGATTGAGCGCCCACATAAAATCATCAGGATTCTGATAAATACCGCGTTTTACGTTATGCTGTCCTGTTTTTCGTAATTGTTCTTCTGTTTCATAACCACCAATAAAAGCAGCATATGAATCATTATGATCACGTATGTGTAAAAAATTACATGGATATTGTATTTCAGTTAATGCCATAACCCATTTACCAGTTAATTCAATTTGATGTGGTAAATAAGTTGTAAATCTAGATGCTGTATTAGATGGAAAATATTCCATACTACTGTCGCTAGGTAAAATCATTGTAAATTCGTCCGTAGGATTTGTCATTTTACATTTGTAGCAGGTATCCAAGAATTAAATTTATCGGGGTAACCTAACCACTTGACAAATACTTGTTTATTACGTCCTTTACCTTTACTTTTGATAATTTGTTCAATTTCAAATTCTTCTTCGTCAATATTTTTGTTCACTAAAGTTAATTCTTGTTCATAAAAAAACCCATCAATGTCTTCACCTTCTAAATCACATAACTCGTAAATAGGTAATAATTGACGTCGTTTAACTTTTTTAATTTTAAAAACTTCTTTAGTCCAATTTGATTCATAACCTTTCTCAAACGTAGCTTTTGTTTTACTGATTCGTACTAAATCATTGACACGATATTTAAAGGGATGAATTTTTTTACGTTTATTATTGGTATTTTTTCGTTTAAAAGTTGATATTATATTATTACGCGCTTCACTTACATTTTCCAGCGTTACCGACACAGGTGTCATTTTCGTCGATGAGTGTCGTGTATTATTGTAAGCTTTTATAAGTAATGGTAGTATGTCTATGTAACGATTAGTTTTTTTATGAGTAAAATAACGCCACATACGTTCTTTTATTGTACGATTTACACGTTCAACAACAGCGGCTTTAACATCAGGATTACGTGCGACTCGAAACTTAATATTACGTTGCGTCAAAAAATCTTGAACATTTTTGGCTACAAATTCTTTACCGCGATCAGTTTGTAAAACTACAGGTTGACGGTTACTTTCAGAAAAAATTTTTTTAAATGCATTTTCTACGTATAATGAAGTTTTATCTTTTAATGGTTCAGCCCATACATATTTACTTAATACATCGATTACTACAAGTATATAAGAATAATTATCATTATAAGTTTTTAATGAACGTAAATCAACGAGATCGGCTTCCCAAACATCATCAATATTTGACACATCATAATGTAACCGTGGAAATTTATAACGAATTGGTTTATGAAGTGTATAAGTATCTTGAGCCTGTAACCAATTTTTAATATCTTCTTGAGGTACTTTATTTTTAAATTTTTTCAAAAGATTCGTCCCACCTGCATAACCTGTAGGTTGCTCTACATCATAATACGATTGTTCAAAATTTAACGTAGACTCAGCCATCCCGTTTTTTTTGTTTGACTTCTTGTTGAATAACGCGATGGTTGGTGTGGTGTTTCATTTTGTGGTATTGTCACTGAAGTATTGGATGGTGTATCCTCATCCTCATCTTCGGTTATAAGATCGCTATTATTCAATAATGTATGCGGCGTTCTTGGAACACCTGGTGTTGTTGTTGTAGGCGTCGCTGTAGGTGTTCTATTCAAAAAAATTTTGTTACCAACCAATGTTTGTGGTGTATTTATATCTTGAAGTAGTTGACTAAACTCGTGTCTTCCTACTGCTTTGAAAGTTTTTCTGAACCTGAGGGCGTCATTGACTAAATCCACAATGTTTGCACCTTGTACTTCTTTACCATCGATAGTAACCGCACCACGGTTGTCCCATTTAATACGTTTACTGCCGCTTATATTTAGGTAGTCTATCAATGCATTAGCATTTTGTCGATGTTTTTTAGGTACTTTATCTAAAATAGCTTGCTTTGAATATACTGTATTTGGTTCAAAAGCATTATGAGAATCATCAGAAGTTGTAAAGTCAGTATTCGTAGAATATTCGTCTTTTGTTTTCTCCAACAACGTTTCTGAACCACTTGGATTTACAATAAAAAATAAAAATCTTCTTAATGCTTCATTGTAGGCTTTCCATTTTTTGTCAGAGTCATTATTGTAAGGTGAATTTAAAATATTTGTCAATTCAGCGTCTAAACGTGTTAAAGGCGTACCAGGCGTTTGAGAAGACGGTAATATTTGACGAGCCAATTGAGAAAGAATTTGACTAGCAGCTTCAGTATTGCTGGCTTTAGTAGAATCATTTTTCTGTTTTTGTACCTTCTCCAAGTTTTCTTGGGGTACAAGTACCATTTTCCTCGCATGTTCCATTAAATTATTTTTGAAATAAGTGCACTAATAACTGGTGCTAACAATAAAGGCAAAAATGCTCCACCTTTTTGGTTGATAATTTTTCGTTTTCGTGATACAGGATTTAAATTTTGACTTAATTTGCGAATAACAGTTTTATGTTTTTTCAATTTTTTTTTTTCCTCGGGTTTTAAAGTAACGTTACCGCGACAAATATTTAACGCACATTCACAAATAGATCTAATAAGATCACGATCAGCGTGACGTAATAATGCTTGACGTTGCTTCGGTGATGCAAAACAAATAGCGTGTAGTAGAGCGATATTTTTTTTACCGTGAGATTTTTTAGGTGATTTATGTCTTATTCGCGCCATTACATCCGCACAACTGGTACCAAATCGTCAGTATGACCTGTTTTTATATCTTTAGGTATATAAACGTAATTATAAGGATCAGTGGGAAAAATACATGTACGTATACGACAATTTTCAGGTGTTGATTGCTTCAAATCTATCATTAAATAACCGTGCGGTTTTGATGTAGCATCAAAATATGCCTCTTGTAGAAATTTAGAATTTTCCGGATAAATTTGTCGTGCAAAATGTAATATTTGGGCTCTGTCACGTGGATTTTTGAAAATTATGATATAATTTGTATTTAATGAAATGTCCCGTTGACCTTTTCCTTGATGAAATAAATTTTGTGAAATAAATATAACACTTAAATTTCTATGATGACTACCTTTAGTAAAAAGATCAACTACAGCAGCGCCACCACTGTTTGCTGCTTCTCGCATTAAATCATCAAGAATCACTAATTTTGGTAAATTGTCATTAGTAAAGTCATTTGAGTTTGGTAAGCCTTCACGAAAGTCTATGTTGATGTAATCAGTGTATCCTGACTGCCACTCTGCATAGTAAAAAATTATTTTATTGAACTTAATATCTACAATTTGATCGAGTTCTTTGAGAAACCTTTTAACAAAAACAGTTTTCCCACAACCCGTAGGGCCACACACAATAGCTGTAAATGGATGTTTCCAACGTACATCCATATCATTATTTTTTTTTACGTTCACTACCTATGGCACCGTATTTACCACCATTCCCGGAACCGCTGTACTTTTCACCATTCAAACTTCCTGGTGTATACTTATTACTACTTGAGGACGACGACGACGACGACGACGACGATGAATACTTTTCACCAAATTTACGTAAATTTTCAGAAGCTGAATTACGCGACATAATGATATTGACTGTGCAAAAACGTATTGTAGAATGATGAAAAAAAATTAAACGACATCTATTTATAGGATTAGGGGAACAAAAAAGGGGTCCACAGGGGACTCGAAACACTTATTGATTTTTTAAATAAATAAACGTATTTTAAAGAGTATATTTTTATTTAAAAATATTTACACTACAGCAATTTTTAACATGAGCTTGAATAATTGAATACATTTTTTATTTTTTTATTTTTATAAAATTATATATTACAACTATGAATTTCTTTGTCTTTTATAACCATAAGGATATGATATACTATCACTAACCCATCGTCGTTTAGTTGAAGTTACAGTTACAGTTTTTATTTCGTCACGCGATATTACCTGGTGGTCTTTCGTACGTCTTATAGAACGTGTATTAATTTTTATATCATCTATTTCTTTTCGTATGAGTTTACATATTGCATCAAAATTTATTTTATTATTTGTACTAGAATTTAGGCGTATACCTTTTATTTTACAGCATTCAGAAATTTGACCAGTTTGAGGATTTTTCACACGGTATCCATAAAATTTAGGGCCTCCTGACACAAAAGATTTTATGAAACTACCTGTACCATAACTAGTTAACTCATTTGTCAAATTTCCCAAGAAATTACCTGTCGGTGGTTCGTATTCATTTGAATTTAAAGTACTTCTATAGATGACTGAGTCTGTATCGTAATATAATACACGCTTGCCAAGTATACTGAGATATTTGAATAGCTCGAGACGCGCTTGAGCTGTTGTATATGCAGCAATAACAACATTGACGTTCGGTGAGGATTCGAAATCGTCATTACGATAACGCCAGTTAATAATCATTATTGTTTCAGTCACATCAAAGACCGATGTAACTTCTATTCGTGGGTTGAACATTAATTCATCGTATCTACTTTTTTCTCGTACTATTTCACATTGATTCATATTTTCACGTTGACCAAACTTACCCCACAATGAATTTAACATAATTTTTGCTAAAGCCCTCAACCCGGGGTTATTTTCTATATTTTGTGGGTCTAACCGTATACGTTCCACTGCATAAAAGTCATCAAGAAATTTTTGCTTTTGTTCTTCAGTAATACATTCTGAAGGGTAACCCGATGCTTCTGTTTTTTGCTTATAACTCGGATTTATGTAATCTGTAAAAATTCCCCCTTCATTAGTTATAGGATCATATTTTGTACATGTATAATGCCATATTTCATTTATTTTATTAATTTTATAACCGTGTTTCAATGCTTCTTTTAATTCGCACGTAACCCATGTACCTATTAACTCGCGTTCCTCGTCTGTATGCTCACAATCATCTTGATTCATAGTGTCACAACACGTTCGACAAAGCGGAAACATAAGTTTACCGTGAGATTTTACAGGTAAAACAGGGTGATACAATTGTCCTGGCGGTAAAATTGAACATTTTATCAGGCCTTCTACATGATTTATATCATTATTATTTTGAATGAACAAATTACATTCTTCGCCAAAATATATTGTAGGATGCCCCACAGGGTATACACCAGTTTTTAAAATATACGGATATAATGAACACACATCAACATAATTTATTTTTTCATTTTCATTACATTCATAATAAATCGCTGTATTTCCTGTACGACCTCCAAAAAATGCATCACGCGGATCTAAAGGTTTATATGACAAAAATTCTGAAGAATTTATAAACTTCATAATTTCAGGGTTTGATTTTTTTAAGGCTAAAAATTCACATTCCCATATTTCTTCTAGTATATAACCATCGTTTTGTATTCTATTCCGGATATCAAGTGTGTTTGTGTATCTTGTATTTAATGTTTCATTCGATAATTTATGAATGAATTTATCTCTATTGTGTGGAAAGCAGTTGGGACAACCATGCCAGTAGCACCCATGAAATTGATAAGCATATTCCGAGTTATTTGTAGGATCTTTACGGTAGCCATCTAATTAAACACCTGAATATGTTCGATACTCTGATTGCCTTCCGGCGTGTATAATTAATGTATCTAATTCTTTTTCTTTCCAAAATAACCATTCTAGAGCTACTCTCGATTGATTAACACATCTACGGTATCCGTTTGCAGGTATAAGGCCAATTTGTTGGTCCTTTAAAATATTTTTCTTGAAGGCTCCCATACAAACAGACGCTATTGTTATATAATCCGTAAAGGGGCAAATACTCCAATATTTTAACATCAATTGACGAAAGTACGAGCATGCTCGTCTTAATATAGTTACATCTATTTGACAATATTTTACAAGTTCAATGTTAAAATTAAATTTATAATTATTTTTTTCTAAAGGATTATACCATTCATTAAATTCACACTGCGCTTTGTTCGTCATAGTGCTATACCCGTAATATTTTTTATCTGGCAATTTACCGACATAATTATAATTTATTTCTTTATTAAAAAAATGTGGAAAATAGCCTTTTTTAATATCACCCGAAAAATTAAATGTCTTGGGTAATGAAGATAACGGCATAAAAAAATAATTTAAACTATCAATAAATTTTATATTTTGAAATTTTAATAATAATATTTTAGATCCACATAAAATTAGATCAGGATTTAAATTTCTTTTATGAATGAAAGAATATAGTATAAATTGTGAATCATATGCCTTTGCATTGTGAGCTATACAAATGACGGAGCCTGTATTTTTACCTGTGTCTAAAACATAATTTATAAAATCTTCAACAGGATCTTTACGTTGATCAATCGCATTAGCTGAAGTGCTAGGTACAGAGATCACACTATCATTGAAAATTATTTCACGTATTCCACAAAAATCACATACAATTTTTTCAGCCTCATTATTTTGTGAATTTATATCATTACAATACTCGCACGTTTTTTGTACTACACACAAATTAGGAACATGAATAGTAGTATTATCATTGTTATTTAATTTATTTTCTTGACGGCATTCAAAGTCATAATAAATAAAAACTACACGCTTGGAAATTTTTTTAGACTTTTGGTTTGGGTTATTTCTAAGTGGAGTAATGTAGCATCGGTGCGCCATATGTGTTGATATAAGTTCATTACACTTTTTACATTTATTCGTATCTGTGAGGCATTTGTGAATTTGATTGATAAGTTTAAGCTTATTACATAATTTACAAAACTTATATTTCATACAAATAGAATTTTTAGCTATATTGTTTACAGCTAAGGGCTGCCTTATATGACTGTTAAAACAATCGTCACCATAAAATCTTCTATTACAATCATTACATACAATTAGCTGTTTAGTTTTATCACATATATTTGTACTAAAGCATGCATCGCATCTATATTTACATTTATTTTCGCCAAGAGAATGATAAATTTCCTGGCTATAATTTTCGTTGCATTTTTCACAATAATAAGCTCGTGAAAAAATTGAAGACGGTGATTTAAGCACATCAAAATGACCTTTGAAAGAGTTATTATTAGATATCGACTCTTCACGATAAAGTATATTTAAAATACCGCAGTAAGAATGGTTTGGAAAAAATATTTTACCATCAAAAAATAAATGAGTTTTTGGATCCTTAACTAAACTAAAATCATAAATCACAATAGCTAAATTATACATTATTTTCATGTATTGTTGGAATATATGAATTTCAGGCAGCCCACAACCTTCTCGTGGAATTTTAATACCAACATGTTGTACTAATTCGATTGCCAAAGAAGTTTGGGCTTGACCTTGTGGATTACGTGTTATTCTTTTATATTCTACTGTATCAAATAAAAGAGCTTTTGCTACAACAAGAGCTCGCGGGAAGCATAAATTATCATTATTATTTATGGGTACTGTACCATTTATTTTTCCTGTTTTTCTACTTTGGTTACCTGCACCTGCACGAGATTTAGCCACATTTATTTTTATTACAAAAGAATCGTCGTTTGAAGCAACAGAGTTACTTTGTGCTATCTTGTGAACTAAATCCCATATATCCTTGAATGTTAAATTTTCAAAAGGACGCATCGATAGCCATGCTTCGTCCAACTGCATTTGATTATATTTGAAAGTTAGACCTACACGATCTTGACCACTTAAATTTAGTTTATTATTTATAATATTGTAAATTTCTCTAAAAGCCGTTTGAAGCCACTCTACGGGGTTTACGCTTTCATCCACAGGCTTTATTCTGCACTCTATAGTTTTCACAATATGCTTAAAATATTTTGAAGTGTGGTCCGAAGAGTTCAAAATTAACAATGGTGAGTTTTGCTCTTCTTGTTGAGACGGATTTATTATACCACTTGAACCTGGAGCTGGTGAAACTTGGTCCTTACCAATATTTTCTATTCGAAAAAAATAGAAATCGTTTTAAAAATGACAAAAATAGAATAAAGGAAAGTTATGGAAAAAAAAAAAAAAAAAAAAAAAAAAAAAAAAAAAAATTTACTTTAAGTAATTACCAGTTTCTTTTAACTTCACAAGATCTTGCAAGCTTTGGTTATGTATATAACCACTATTACTTAAATTTTTACCATCACTTTGATTATCACTTGATGTATTAATATCGTCACTCAAAGTATTTTCACTTGAAGTATCTTCACTTGGAGTTTCATCACTATTCGAATTATTAACTACACGATTATTTGTAGCATCATTATTATTAGTAATATCAATGTGTTCCTCATCGTTATTACGTTGTGATGCCATCGTGTGTTATCGGGTAACTGTGTACACATTCAAACTGTATGCAAGTTATATATAAAGTGGTTTTATGTGAAGTTATATTTTATTCGAAAAAATCTAATTTTCATATGAAATGTATTTCTTTTGTGGATCTATATATATATATATATATATTTATATATACAGTGACGCCTACATCGTGAAGATTCTATAAAAAGACATAGGGGTAGTTCTACCAACAAAAATCATTTTAATTTTATTTACTTTTTTAAATATTAACTTTTTTTCCTTGTACAATTTGTTTAAAAAATTATTGAAAAATTACAATTTTTTCTAAAATATTATACATCCAATAGAATATACCTAGGTTGCTCTAAGGTATCCCTTCCACACTGACCGCTGCTATTGTTACCTGCGAATATAAATTTCGGCAGAGTCAAACAGCATTACAGTCAGAAAAAATTTTCGAAACCTACCGGATCGAATCTCTGAATTTTTTTTTTTTTTTAAAATAAAAAACAATGATCAAAGTAAGTAATTTTATTTTATTATTATTATTTTTTTATCATTTTTTATTTTTTCGACTTTTCTTATTTTCATGTTTTTCATTATTTAATTTTAATGCTTTTTTATATTTTTACAGAAAATTATGACTCCTGCCATGAGGGAAGCACTGCGTGAAGCAGTAAGTATTCTTTCATATTTCCAAGTAATATTCATTTATTTTATTTCCAAGTAATATTCATTTATTTTATTTATTATTATTATTATTATTATTATTATTATTATTTTTTTTTTTTTTCAGAACTGGGAAGTGCGAGTCAGTCGGAACAGTGACCGGATGTACAATACTTACATCCGGTGGGAGGACGAAGAAGGTGAAGCCATGGAGGGGTTCGATATCTTCGGTGTAGCGATGCTACACTATATCGCCGAGAACTGGCGCCGTCAGTGGGAGTGGGAGCAAGAGGTAAATTTTTCAACCATCATTTTTTTTACTATTTTATTGTTATTGTTATCGATAATTTATTAACGATTATCTTTTTTCTTTTTTTCAGTCCTACAAGCTGTGGGCAATGCCTATTGGAAAGCGGCGAAAAGACGACGACGATGACGAAGAAGAAGAAGTAGAAGAAGATGAGGGGCGCCAATCTTCCAAGCACAGAAAAAAAATTATTAAAAATTATGAAAAATAAAAATTTTTTTTTTTTTTTTTTTTTTTTTTAAATTGTATTATTATTATTATAGTTATATGCTACATAAAATAAAGAAAAACAAATGAAGGAAACCTTTTTTATTTATTAGTATTGCAACCCATCCTAATCTTAAATTCTTAATTATTTATATCAGTTTTTCAATTTTAAATATTAGTTTTTTAATTTAGAAATTTTCAATTTTTAAACTTTATTTAAAGTAGTTTCTATTTTTTGTTTAATATTAGTTTTTAAATAAGTTTTAATTTTTAATTTTTACTTATTTTATTTACTTTTTTCAATTTTATAATAATTTTTATTTAATATTAGTTTTTGATTTTTTCATATTTTATTTATTTATTAAAAAAATATTAATTTCTACTTTTTAATATTACTATTACAAACCTCTTAAGAGGTTCCTACATTATCGGTGGGTGGTGTGTCATTTTTCTTTAAATAAGAGAATTTTAAAAAATTAAAATTATTTTTTTTTTTTTTTTAAGTTTATTTAAAAAAAAAATATATATATATATATATATATATATATATATATATATATATATATAAAAATTTTTGTACAAAGTTACAAGAAATTTTGAAATAATATTTGTATTTTTTTTTTTTAATTAATTTGATCGTCATCATTATCGTCGTCAGCGTTCTAACTTTCAGACGTAGGACTAGAATCAAACAATCGTCGGCGTGAAAGACCAGCTGAAGAAAAAAAAAATCAATTAGTTTTTTGAACTATACATATATTTTTAAATAGTAAATTCATGAAACTTACAACGTCTAGTAAGATCGGATGGCCGACGAGTTTCAATCCATTCATCACGACGTGAAGCCGGCGTTTCAACCCATTCAACATCATGCGAAACCGGTGTTTCATGTGCAGATTCCTGAGATGAAAACAAATCAGGTGAGGACGGCGTACGCAAGTCAGGTGAACCACCTTGCAACCCGGTTCGTCTAACTACGCCTGAGGGTGGTATTCTTACTTCAGGAGAACGCTCAGATGTACTGGGCATTGGCCCCGGTACCCATCCGTTCCTTCTCATCCTACGTAACTGCCTTGCACTGGATGGTGACGCATTTCTCCATGGTTCTTGAGATCTTGAGCTCAGAGGTCTTACTCCTGATAACTGACTATAATTATCATCATTATTAGCATCATCATCATCATCGTCATTGTAGCTCTGGGGAAGCTCTTCATCTGTCATTAGTGTATACTCGGTTCCAACGCTTTCCGTGTCGTCATCGTACCGGTTGCTGGTATTTGGTGGTCGAGCTAAATCTATTCTCACCAAAGGCACTGTTTGAACCATTCGCGGTTTAACTACTCCTACTGGTTTCGTCGACTTTCTAGGTTTAATGAATACTGAAAAGTTATAAAATAATTTAATATAAAAAATCAAAAAATAATTAAAAAATTTTAAAATAATTACAAAGGAATTTTCAAAAACTTACGTTTCTCATATTCTTTAAATGTGAGCGTTTTGACGTCTTGAGGTATTTCCATTTCAACATCGAAATACTCTGAACTCGTCTTGTTGATGTCCCGAATCTCCATTGTAATATTTTCTTGAATACTTCTCACTAAATCGCCTTCAAAGTCACAATGGAAATATTCGTTGGCACATAATGTTATATCCTTTTCAGCACTGATGATGATCGCATTGTCTAGACAGGTTAGGCGTTGCATTGTTACTCTTGTTGTTGTGTAAATCTATCCAATATATTTCAAATTCGTATGCTGCTACAATTATATCGTCAGAGCGCCACTTGCATGAAATTAATTCACTAAAAGGTGATGGCTCAACAGTATACACAGGTAAACGAGTGGTTGAGAAACGATAAAACAACGACTGATTATCGAATTTCATACAACGTAACAAGAAATCTAATGTTGATTTATTCGCACTGTATAAACCACGATTAATTATTGTCTGCCAAACTAAACTTTTAAGTTTTGGTGGTGTCTTGATAAGTCGTGTTCTATATCTTAGCGAAGAATATTTTACATCGGCTGTAATATCAATTTGACGTTGAATTATATATTTATTATTCTCAACACAAACAAAATCATCAACGTTCTGAATAAACGGCACTAAATTTTTCACTGTTTTTGGAAATGAAATATTTTCAAAATTACTAATTCGATCAATATGAATAGTAAGGTGATGCTCAAACTCCACAAAATATATTGCAGGACGATGTTTACTTCGATGCACTAAAAATGACACTGTGTCGAATCTTTCTACCCCGTCTTTTTTTAATAATTTTTTAAACGCCATCTGAAGGAACTACCCGATCCTGGTCCCACGCTCGATTTCTTTATACATACTGAAAATAGAAATTCTAGAAAAAATTATACATGATAAAAACTAGATCAGTCACATATACACTCATACAGGTAGACCAATATATATATATATATATATATATATATACTTCTTCACTGGACGCTCAACTTCTATTATTAGTTATTCCATTGTAATACAAATGCGCTTCTACGACGGCGTTTTAATGGTGGTGGTACTTCGACTTCTAAGAAAGTCTTCTTCAACACACTAACCAGATAATTGAAAATTTTTTCCAAATCGTAATCTTTTTGGTTTTCAAGTATTATATTAACTTTTAATTCTTCGCTCTTAATTTCTTTTGTCTCTGTATAATTACCAGTCAGCTTAACAGTTATATCCACATCAAATGGTTTTTTCTTTTTCAATAGCATCAAATCGGTATCGATCCTTGATGACTCTTCTTCTTCTTCTTCTTAAAAATTATATATATATATATATATATATATATATATATATATATATATATATATATATAAGAAACACATAAAAATTATTTTTTATATCATTTTTTATTTGGAAAAATAATTAAAAAAGTTATACTTACCCTTTGTTACAGTCGTGTGTGACGCCATGTTTTATTTTAACAATGGAGAATAATTTTTCCGTCTAACTTACCTGTTATTGATTTTTTCTAAAAAACGCTAACCCCTCCACTATTATTTAAATTAAGCCACCCCCTCCATTTTGTCACAGAAATATATTTCAACAATAAAAGTCACTGATCGGGTCCCTATATGAATTAGTTATAATCGACCAGCTGAAGCGTCAACATGGCTACTTTAAATAAAGAACTTGTGCTCTCTGTATTTTACCCGTTGAATAAGTCTTTTACCAAGACTTTGGGCGTTGGCTACGAGTGGCAACCACAGAAAAAAGAATTTCATCTAGTTGTACAACTAGTTGCTACCTCACCGCGGTCGGTTATCACGTTATCTATCGGTGAATGGAAAACATTGTGTGATAGTTTAGACATTATTACAAATTATTTTTATCATACTAACAGTTTGATCGCGCCTTCTCAACGTCCAAAATGTGAACCTCTAAAAATTAGTGAAAATATTACAGTTTCTTTTACCACAAGTTATGACACTCAATCAGTTCTGATATCTAGTAAAAATAATAACGCTAAACTTTATATGATGTTTATAACTATTAGACAGTTAAAACATATAAGCAGTTGGGTATCTCTAAAAGTAGACAGTTTAAATAAAGTACCAACTGATAAATATAAAAGTGCTATTGTGGACGCTGTCGCTGAGTGCACCTGGAAAAATATAATGAAACACGACATGGATAGGATGCCAGAGCCTAAAACGGTAGCCTGTTATATGACGGATAATTTCCAGGCTTTATACAACACAAGTATCACAAAACTAGATACTCAAAATATCAGTACTTCGACATTTTACGATTTCTTTGGTGAACTTATTACTTTCTACGTTTTTGAATTATCACGTGATGCTTTGAAGATCATACCTACACTGAAATTTCGCTGGGGATCAGAATCAAATAGCGAAAATTCATACACAAGTCAACAATTTGAAGTAAGAACTCCAACTTTTACTACATTCAATTAAAAGAAAAAATATACATAAAACTCCAAGATATCATAGTTGGTACTAGTACTACGAGCAATATGTTCAACATCAAAGTTTAAATATTTCTATTTTTATAAATTAAATTTTTAACTGTGAGAAAGTTTATATATACAATGAAAAACGAGTTTTATTCAGTATTTCTACATTTTTATATAAACCACTTGTAGAATAATAATTTTTTAATACATTATTATTTAAATGTCTGTTTACATTGCTTCGATAGTTAATTTTTGTGACACCACAGGCGCCATTGTCGTAGTAGCCACCAGTAGAAGTAGTAGATCTATTGTGTCATTCAGTTGCTAACCGCCCGCTGCCATCTTTTATAACTTGTGAGTCATGGATATCGTCATTACAATACAAGGTTTTTGGGGTAACAAAGGTACATTTATACCTAAAGAAATTTGTGCAGTATCTATTCGTGAAACCTCATTTATTGCTCATTGGATTATAAAATCATCAGAAAATTACAACGATCTAACTAAAAACTGGCGATCTGCAAACAACAATCTTACATTGATGCAACATGGAATCGAGTGGTTTGATGGTGATACAGAAAGAAAGTGTGTGTACAATAATATCAGACAACTAGTGAAACTATCAAATAAAATTTATACTGTTGGTTTTTATTCTACTAACTTTCTCACAAGTTTACTTAATCGTGAAATTATTAATATTGAATCTGATATCGGTGGAACTTCATCAGACCTACTACCACCTAAAAGTGGAATGTGTTTTCTTCATACTCTCAAACGCTATACAAATCCTCATCGTAATTTTGATTGTGCACTCAACATCACGCTGCGACTTAAAAAATTCATCAAAGAGAGATGTGCACCAAATACAAGTTATCTACTGCCACTTTCTAACGTTAATAGTGACAGCAATGAATCATCAAATGGCTATCTACAACCTAAACGACCATCGACGCCAGTATACGTTTCAATGAACAACCTCAGTACTTCAACCAACGCCCAAACATCATCCTATCAGAATTATCCTTTTGGCTCCAATAATTCATTAACATATAAAAATTTATGATATAAACTACAAAAAAATATTAAAATAGCGACGATAATTTTGAAAGTTCTACAAAATAATAATAAAAATATAAGAATGTAAAAAATAATAATAATATAAAAAATATTACTAAAAAACTAACAAAAATAATAAAAAATATTATTCAAAACTAACAAAAATAATATAAATATAACTAAAAAACTAACAAAAATAAAAATATAAAAACTAAAATATAAAAAATATTACTAAAAACTAACAATACTAACAAAATTAACATCAGAGTCACTGGGGTATTCTCCCACGCACGCTTTTCCGATCGATGGCGTCTGGCCCAGTCCCCCTCCCCCCCGAGGGGGACGAGGGCCCCAGACACCATTGTTCGAGAACAATAGCGGCGGGGAGAATACCCTAGTAACTACTTATTGTTTTTATTTTTCTCGTGTATAAGATAATATTTGAGTCAAAAAAGTATGATTTATATTTGTTATATGACAATTGAAAGTCATTACATTAAATAATTAATAAATAAATAATATAAATAAATTTATATTTTTGTGTCAATCTAATTAAGAACGAATTGTATTTTGTTTCAAGTTATATTAATAATAAAAATTTCCAAACATTATATTCGAATTATCTACTGCTTTTCAATTTTAATTAAATCGTATCTATTATATATATATATATATATATATATATATATATATATATATATATATATATATATATATATATATATACATATATTTATATATATATTTGGATGGTCCGTTTGGAACGACTATTTTTTGTCCCTCCTACTTCAAAATATTGCTGTAGATACTGAAAAAAAAAATTCCTGCAAGTTTCAGCCTGTAATTTTAATTTTAAATCCTTTCGTTTGATTTTGAAGTTATTCCATTTGAAATACATGGGAAAGTCAAGATTTTTTGATTAATTCTCTATAGCTTAGCCGCATTTCGAGTTATCGGGTCGTCGTTTGTAGATTTTTGTAGGTAATACTATACTCTTCGAAAGTCTCCGTAGTAATTTTACTCGAACTCTAGTTTTTTTTTTTTCGTATTGCTTCTGAAAATAACTTTTTCAATAATAATGTAGATTTTTAGTTGATATTGACTAAATAACGAAACTTACAGTAAAATTACTGATAATAATTTTTGAGGAAATTTGATTCTCTACAAAAAAAGCCCTCTTTTTCATAAATGGGTTGAATTAATTTCTAATTAAGAAAAATATTTGAAATGATTAAAAAAAATTTGAAATAATTGAAAACAATTTGAATCGACTAATACATAGATATACACGTAGCGTGGATTAAATCACTTTTCTTATTCAGGGATAAAAAAAAATTATGTTTACTGATTTAAAATTAAAAGGCATTTGTACGAATTTCAGAAAATATATTTTATTTGAAAAATTATTGAAATCTTTATATCGCGCGAACGAAGAACTTGAGCCACTTGACTGAAACGACCTTTCTTGTAGAGGATTAAACTTCCTACAAGAGCTTTTTGAGTTCGAAAACAGCGGGTTATGGGGCTGACCCGTAGAGTCAACTGATTTCCAGATTTTTTGAAAATCAATGTTTTTTTGTTTTCTTTTATTTCTTTTATAATATATATATATATATATATATATATTCTGTCCTAAACTACCCTAATAGCCACTTTAGTTTGACATCGATAGTAATTTGACGTTGAAATAACCTGAAATTTGCTGACAATTTGACAGCAAAAGTTGGAAAGAAAAATATGCGGTTAATTTTCACTCAATTTAGAGGTAACTTTTTACTAGAAAAAAAAAAAGTCGCTAATGTTCATTCTTACACTTTCAAAAAGTAAGCAAATTTATAGAAAAAAAATGTTTACAACTTGAGGGTAAAAAAATACTTAACAATTTTTCAACTCAAATTGATGTAACAATTTGCCTGAAAATTGACGTCAACTTTTGAAATGAATTCGCATTCTAATTCGGGTAGTAAATTTACGTCAAATCGTACAGCAAGTTGTGTATAAATTATTGTCGAGAACAGAAAATTCCGAAGTTGACGGACCGTTAACGAAAAATCCAAGAAAACTTCTTTAAATTAATTGTTTTACCCTAATAGTACAGTTTGCCTGAGCAAAAGTTTGCTGTACAAAAGTTTGGTCGAATTTTTTGTCAAATTTCCGTCAACTTCAGACTTTTCCATTTTTCACGACAATTTATATGCAACTTGCTAATAAATTTGACGTAAATTTACTTCAAAAGTTGACTAGAAAAAAGTTGCCGTTAATTTTCAGACAAATTTTCTGTCAATTTATTGTTAATTTGACTTGAAAAATTGTTAAGTATATTTTTACCGTCTAATTGTAGACAATTTTATGTATTAATTGGCTTATCTTCTGAAATAGTAAAAATGAACATTACCAACTTTTTTTTTCGTAAAAAGTTACCATTATATCAAAAAAAAATTAACCGTTAATTTTTATTTTTAACTTTTGCTGTAAAATTGTCGGCAAATTCGGGCAGCAGATTTCAGATAATTTCAACATCAAATTATCGTCAATTTCAAGCTAAAGTGGCTATTAGGGTAAAGCAAACTGTGCTATTAAGGTAGTCATATTGAATTTTCATTTTCATTGAAGATTATGCTTTAATTTTTTAAATTATCAGCATATTGATTTTCAATATAAAATTAATGAATTTTATTAAAATTCCCCAACAAATTTTGCTAGACTGTTGAATGTTGAAATTTGGCTGCGTTCATAACTACTGCGGCTTTAACTTCATACAAAAGTATATAAATAAAAATACTTGTTTATTATTATTATTATTATTATTATTATTATTATTATTATTATTATTATTATTATTATTATTATTATTATTATTATTATTATTATTATTATTATTATTATTATTATTATTATTATTATTATTATTATTATTATTATTATTATTATTATTATTATTATTATTATTATTATTATTATTATTATTATTATTATTATTATTATTATTATTATTATTATTATTATTATTATTATTATTATTATTATTATTATTATTATTATTATTATTATTATTATTATTATTATTATTATTATTATTATTATTATTATTATTATTATTATTATTATTATTATTATTATTATTATTATTATTATTATTATTATTATTATTATTATTATTATTATTATTATTATTATTATTATTATTATTATTATTATTATTATTATTATTATTATTATTATTATTATTATTATTATTATTATTATTATTATTATTATTATTATTATTATTATTATTATTATTATTATTATTATTATTATTATTATTATTATTATTATTATTATTATTATTATTATTATTATTATTATTATTATTATTATTATTATTATTATTATTATTATTATTATTATTATTATTATTATTATTATTATTATTATTATTATTATTATTATTATTATTATTATTATTATTATTATTATTATTATTATTATTATTATTATTATTATTATTATTATTATTATTATTATTATTATTATTATTATTATTATTATTATTATTATTATTATTATTATTATTATTATTATTATTATTATTATTATTATTATTATTATTATTATTATTATTATTATTATTATTATTATTATTATTATTATTATTATTATTATTATTATTATTATTATTATTATTATTATTATTATTATTATTATTATTATTATTATTATTATTATTATTATTATTATTATTATTATTATTATTATTATTATTATTATTATTATTATTATTATTATTATTATTATTATTATTATTATTATTATTATTATTATTATTATTATTATTATTATTATTATTATTATTTCTTTTTTTTAGTTAAATGCTCAGGGGGTTATCCCCGGTAGTCCGACTCTACCGAGGGCCTCACCTGAGCGCCAAATCGTTACTGCTGCGATGCTTCATCAACAAGATGATCAGCATGCGCAGCAGGCCAAGTTTCGTTGCCTTAGGAGACGGAGGGATCCGAGTATCACAGCCTTTTGCATCCGCGATGCCAAAAACTCAACTTGCGATAAACAAGTTGGGATTTTAGCCAATGCAGACACAAAAGACTGTTTCATCCCTCCTAGGACGCCAACAATGAGTACGACAAGCTTGACACGGTAGCCTGGGTAAAGTTTGCCAATTTCAAACAGGAGATCCTGATATATCTCGTGTTTGTGCTCCTCTTTTACCGTGATGTTATACTCAGCCGGAGCTGAGAACTCAATAACATAAATGTTACGAGCGGTTTTATCGAAGAGCACAATATCAGGTTTATTATGATCGATTTTCCGCGTTGTTGCGAATGGCACGTTCCAATAAATACGGCAACGGTCATTCTCAACAACTTGCGGAATATCTCCTGGCAGGTAAGGCAGCACTGGTGTTTTATCGATACCGTGCGTGTGTCGAAGATGGTAATAAAGTACTCGCAGAGCAGCATTATGGCGCTGGATGTATGCATTTCTTGCCAGCACAGGACATGCTGACAAAAGATGCATAAGCGTCTCTGGATGCTGTTTACAAACCCTACACAAAGTGTCGGGTAGCTGCGTCTGGAGCACTTTAGCACGGTATTCGAGAGTGTTAATAACACCATCTTGGCAGGCAAAAATATATCCTTCGGTCTCGGACATCAGGCCAGCTGACTTAAGGAAGGAAAACGTCAGCTGTGTGGACAAACCATGATCACGCACGTGTTTAAAGAACACGCTGTGCATGGACTTGTCCATATGCGTACTAAGCAGTTTTTGTTGCTCAGCATTCCTGATGACCGTCTTAAATTCCTCCTTAGGGAGTTTAATAAGCGGGTTTACTTTTCCAAGACCGAGGGATTTTGCCGCGTACATTGCTGCCTTATATAAAAACGCTCCCTTATGCCTATTTTCATGACTATGAACAATTTGCATAAGGAAATCGTCTTCATCTGCTGTGAAATTGACAACCTCGTATGTTATACCCAAAACCAAACGATCATGCAGACACTCCAAGCTCTGTAGACCTCTCCCTCCGATATGCCGGGAAAGGTATAATCTGGTGACTGAGGACTTAGGGTGCATGCTCCGATGCATATTCATTACTTTGCGTGTCTTGATATCGAGATCTCTGAGCTCTTTTCGGGCCCATTTCAGGACACCGAAAGAGTACAGAAGTACCGGGACAGCAAGCATGTTTGTTGCAGAGACTTTGTTTTTCTCGGAAAGTTCTGATGACCAGATTTTCCGGAGTCTCCGCACATACTCGCTGCAGAGAGTCGTTTTGATTTTCGAGACGTCCTGCATAGGACTCCCGTCAATCCCTAGATATTTGTACGACTCTCCGGCGTCAAGATGGTCTATGACGCTCCCATCTACTAACTCGATATCTTCACGCACATCGGAACACTTACCCTTCACCAGATTAACGACCGCGCACTTGTCCAACCCGAAAGCCATGCCGACATCCCGTGTATACTCTCCTACGATATTCAAGGATGTCTGAAGGTGTTCCTCATCAGGAGCATACACCTTCAGATCATCCATGTAGAGTAAGTGGGTGATCGAGTATTTTCGATCATTTGGTGGACCCACTGAGTATCCACGAGTGCGGCGTAGCGCAACAGATATTGGCAGCAGTGAGATGCAAAACAGCAGAGGGCTCAGAGAATCTCCCTGAAAGACTCCTCGTTTGTACTGTACAACTTCGGTTACACGCTTGTCGTTACCACATGAAATGTGGAACCGTGTTCGCCAAAGCTGCATCGTACGCTGAATGCATCCCACTGTATCGCGATTGACCCCAAGGCATTTGAGCAAAAAGAGAATAAGCTCATGAGATGTTGAGTCGAATGCCTTGCGGTAGTCAATCCAGGCCATTGACAGGTTGCGCTGATAGTAGATCGCGTCTTGAATGACGCATCGATCCACTAACAGATTCTCTTTGCAACCTGACAGGCCCCTTTTACTGCCACGTTGTTCGTATATCTGCTGCCATACAGGGTCTATCTCCTGAAGAATGCGATTATTCAAGATTTTGGTGAAAATCTTATAAACCGCATTCAAACAGGTGATAGGCCTGTAGTTTTTCGGGTCAGACAAGTCTCCTTTCTTCGGGATGAGCACGGTTCGCCCTTCTACAAGCCAGCATGGAATTGGTTCATTACCTCTGATGAACGCTGTAAAAATCCGGGCCAAATGACTATGGGTAGAAGTTAGTTTCTTCCACCAAAACAAGTTTATGCCATCTGGACCCGGAGCAGCCCAGTTCTTACCATTGTTCAGAGCTGAACGAACTTCTTCCACGCTGACTTCAGGGCTCTCTTCATCAGCATTGCCGTTGCGATGTTGTCGACAAAATGCCTCGAAGTCGTTGAGAGCTGGAGTGTCGCGATTCACGTTCGGCTGATCACCGTACAACTCGGACCAGAAAGCTTCTACTCGCTCGACGGATGGGGGATCACCAGAAACAGAGGTCTTAGGTGTCAGAAAGCGTGAAGGACTTAACCGAACCAAAGAGTTATCGGTAAGCCGCTTCAGCTTTTTCTCTAGTGACTTTTTAGCAGTCACTAGAGCCCGCAACCTGTTAAGGGAACCTTCTTTGATGTTAAGAAGCTTCGCCTTATTCAGTGTGTGATGCTGATATCGTAATTGAGCCGCAATACGGCGGACTTTTAGTGTAAATGCTTTACGAGCATTTACAAAGTCAATCACACACTGAATGCGGGAGACATGTTTCCGGAGATCATCAATCTTCAGTGATAGCTGTCCAATGCGCCCTCTCATCTTAGCCTCAGGAGAAGAAACATTTCTCCTCGCTGGAGGTAAGAGTGAGGAAGCAGCATCATAGACAGCTTGATTGATGATGAGCAAAGTAGAGTCTTCCCGAATCCGAGCAGACAGTTCGTGGTTTTCCGTGTCAAGTAGATGTTTTGGGTAGTGTGTCTTTCTAGAGACACACACTTGCCGTGTGTCAAATTCATTGTTGGTGTCTTCGGAAGAACGGCGTCTCTCCTGATGTAGCTGTGCTGGAAATGACAGACGGTGAGATACCCGTCTGTTTGTCAACAGTGATCTTCGTGTACGCCGGAGATGAGAGGCATAATCACGGAGATGTTGTTGTGAGAATTGGCTATGGTTAGGGTGCATATCGCACCAAAGTGCATGCATCCTAGCCATGTAGCCTCTCCGCTCCGGTTCACTGTTATTATAGCACATCAGGAGATCGGCTCGTAATTCCTCCGTCCACCTAAATGCAGTCCGTTGGTCGCCAAGGTCGTCATCGTTCGGAATCTCGGTGCTCCGCCCAGCTAGTGGGTTGCCCTCATCCGAGAAGGGCAGGTTGTGGGGAGCACTTCTGGGTTCAGAATCATCTTGAACTCAGGTATACTTTACATTATGGAGTTAACCTAATGCAAAGGTTGTTGTGCGAAGGTAGGTCAGCAGATCGTAGGCTGACCTACATAGCCCACGATGCGCCACAGGGTAAACAAAATCCCTGCTGGCCGCACAACATGCACCGTGGGCTTTATTATTATTATTATTATTATTATTATTATTATTATTATTATTATTATTATTATTATTATTATTATTATTATTATTATTATTATTATTATTATTATTATTATTATTATTATTATTATTATTATTATTATTATTATTATTATTATTATTATTATTATTATTATTATTATTATTATTATTATTATTATTATTATTATTATTATTATTATTATTATTATTATTATTATTATTATTATTATTATTATTATTATTATTATTATTATTATTATTATTATTATTATTATTATTATTATTATTATTATTATTATTATTATTATTATTATTATTATTATTATTATTATTATTATTATTATTATTATTATTATTATTATTATTATTATTATTATTATTATTATTATTATTATTATTATTATTATTATTATTATTATTATTATTATTATTATTATTATTATTATTATTATTATTATTATTATTATTATTATTATTATTATTATTATTATTATTATTATTATTATTATTATTATTATTATTATTATTATTATTATTATTATTATTATTATTATTATTATTATTATTATTATTATTATTATTATTATTATTATTATTATTATTATTATTATTATTATTATTATTATTATTATTATTATTATTATTATTATTATTATTATTATTATTATTATTATTATTATTATTATTATTATTATTATTATTATTATTATTATTATTATTATTATTATTATTATTATTATTATTATTATTATTATTATTATTATTATTATTATTATTATTATTATTATTATTATTATTATTATTATTATTATTATTATTATTATTATTATTATTATTATTATTATTATTATTATTATTATTATTATTATTATTATTATTATTATTATTATTATTATTATTATTATTATTATTATTATTATTATTATTATTATTATTATTATTATTATTATTATTATTATTATTATTATTATTATTATTATTATTATTATTATTATTATTATTATTATTATTATTATTATTATTATTATTATTATTATTATTATTATTATTATTATTATTATTATTATTATTATTATTATTATTATTATTATTATTATTATTATCTTTTTCTTTTTCTTTTTCTTTTCACCTTCATTTTGTCGTTTTATGAAAACTTGCCACTTTACTATTACTTTCTGGGAATTCCGAAATGTCGTATGTAGGTAACGTTTTACCAAAAGTCAGCTTGCTTTAAACATTGATTCGGGTTGATTAAGTGACTGAAATTTGGGTGCATCTACTTTTTTTTTTTTTTTTGTTTATAACTGAATATGTTTTCGGAATAACGGACGCCATTGTTTCCCTCTGTGTTCCATTATAAGTTATCAACGCAATTAGAGAAGAGAGTAATTTTTTTTCTTAACTTATTGTATTGTAATTCATTCTGAGCCTAATTTATGGCAATTTAATAAACACAGAAAATATTAACTGAAAACAAATATTTTACCTATAAGCGGCTGAGGTAGCCATTTTTTAACTACAGTCTAAACAGTTTACGTTACGACGATTGAATCTGTGCACTAATTATCATGTAAGTAAAAAAATTTAACTAAAAATAGATTGGTAGATCAATATTTAATTTAAATTTATTTTAATACATTTATAAGACATAAAAATTAGTTGTGTTGTTGAAATTTAAAAGTCAATAACTAGGCTCAATTTTAAAGGTATGGTGGAGTTGTTGACCCTAAAATTATAACTTACTGCGAGCGAGGTTATCTATTTAATTACATATCTTTAAAATATAAAAATAGCAACATTTATAATTTTCTTATTCTTCTTCTACCATTATTCATAATACCGCGATAAGTTAACATTTAATATATATTTTTAAAAATAAAAGATCATAATTAGATCTTGAAAGTACATATATTCTTGGAGTGATAAAATTATTGTAATAAAAATAATGTCAGATTTGATTGTATTTAAATTGTTATGACTCCTTTCGTTGAATAATATTTTTATTATCACAAAATTAATTTTTTTTATTGTTTTTTTATTCAAGAGTTTAGAATAAAAGCCAACGAGCTACGATTAAAAATAATGAGAACAGGCGCTAGCTAAAGTGACTTTAATGATTTATATTTTCAATATTGAAAAAGTATGTTTTAACCTAAATTTTTTTTTTTAATTTTATTTTATTTATTTGAAATAATTTGAACGCTCGAATCATTTGAAATTAAATCAACTTAGAAAATAATATTACAATTTCTGATTTCTCGGGAAATTCAAAATTATTTGAAATGTTTGAACTCTCGAATAATTTTAAATTGAATCAAATTAAAAAATTGCATCGCACTTTTTAGTTCCTCGAACGATTTAGAATTATTTGAAATTATTTAAACTCTCGAATCATTTCAAATTAGTTTGAGTTAGAAAATAATTTGAAATGATCGGAGAGTTAAAATCATATCTAATAATTTTAAATTGTCCGTGGAACGAGAAATTGCGACATTATTTTCTAATTTGATTTAATTTTAAACGATTCGAGAGTTCAAATCATTTTAAATAATTTCGAATTGTCCAAGGAACCAGAAATAGCGATATTATTTTCTAATTCAGTTTAATTTAAAATGATTCAAGAGTTTAAATTATTTTTTCAATTTTTTCAAATTATTTCAAATCAGATTTTTATAATTTTAAAAAATTCGAAGTTGAGAATTTCAAATTATAATTTTATGAAGATACAATATGAAATAATTTAAATTTTTCAAATCATTTCAAATTAGATTTTTTAATCAGGGAAATTTCAATACAGCAGTACATTTACTAGACTGTGTCAGAAAAAAAAATTTATTCTTCATTTTAATTATATACATCTCAAAAGTTACTTTAATAAAAAAAAAAATTCTCCTAAAATTTCTGCTCTATATCTCAAAAATTGAGCTGGTGCGAGGGGGGGGGGGGGATTCCCCTTTCCCGTATAAAATACATTGAAAAAAAGTCGTTTTTTCTATTTTGTAAATAATTATGTTAAAAAACTTTTTTTCCGATTTCAAAATTCAGAGATCTTATAGGACATTGAATTTTCTACAAAAAAGGTCTCTTTTGTCATACGCTTAAAGTTGATAAAAAAAAAAGTTATGGGAGTAGAAACTTAAAGGGAAAAAGTCGAATTTTTAGGATGAAAAAATTTTTGTTTTTTATTCGTTAACTAGCAGGATTTTTTTTTTATTATTTTGCAATTCAAGTTCTTATAGAGAATTGAATTATCTATGAAAATGGTCTTTGGAGTCGTTTTAACAGAGCTCATATAAAGAAAGTTACAGAGCTGAGCTCAAGAGTTGAGATAAATTTAATTATTTAGAAAAAATTTTGTATTCTTATATTATTTTGAAGGATTATAAAACTAAAGAACATAAATACAAGAAACCTTAATTATCAAATTCAATTACAATAGAATTTTGTAGAATTAAAGAAAAAATGAAAAAAAATTTTCCTTTTCTCATCCTCAAAATTCGACTTTTCCCCCTTTAAGTTTCAATTTCCATAACTTTTTCTCTATTAATTTTAGCGTATGACGCAAGAGACCTGTCTTGTAGAGAATTTAATTCCCTATAAGACTAATGAATTCAAAAATCGGAAAAAAAATTTTGACACACACTTCTCATAAAAATAAAGGGAGCTAGAAAATTTTATAAATTTTTTAGTGATTTTTGGAAGGCTGTATTTTCGTAAAAAATGAACGTATCGAAAAAAAAAAGCAAATTGAAGCTTGAGATCTCTAGTTGGAAGATCATCCAGCAAAATAATTTTTCAAGCCACGGTTTTTCCGGAATCATAAGGAATAGCTTGTACAGAGAAATAAAAAAAAGCAAATTGTAACTGAATAAATTTCCTAAACGAGTAATGAATTGGATTATTAAAAAAAATTTTCCAGGCCCCGTAGACTAGAAAAAAAAAAATCCATAAAATTTAGAAAAATTTTGCCTCGAGCTATTTCTTATGATTCCGCAAAAATCGTGGCTCACAAAATTATTTTTTACTGGAAGATCTTAAAGCTAGAGATTTCAAGCTTCAACTCTCTTTTTTTATTTCTTCGATACGATTATTTTTCACAAAAATACAGCTTTTCAAAAATCACTAAAAAATTTATAAAATTTTCTTGCTTCCTTAATTTTTGTGAGAAGTGTAGTTGTTTACAAAATAGAAAAAACAAATTTATTTCAAATAGGAAAGGGCCCCCCCCTCTCGTGTGCTAGCTCAATTTTTGAGATATCGAGCTGAAATTTTAGGAGAATTTTTTTTTATTAAAGTAACTTTTGGGATGTATTAAATTAAAATGAAAAATATTTTTTTTTGCACACCTCAAGCGCGAAAGTGCTGAGGGTGCTTTATGATCGCTCTAAATTTTTTGACTCATTCACTCACATTAAATCATCACTAGACTTTTTCGATTATACTAAAATGGGTCAAATTGGATACCAACACAAAGACAATTTATTAAAGAATAATTTCGACCCAACATTAAGTCGATTAATTATTCCATTAATTAAATATAAATTATTTTAATCTCAGTGACACGAGTCGTCAATTGTCCTGTATGAAACTTAGTAAACCAAATAACTCCCGATAGACACAATCAATCGGCCTAACTTTTTTAACTTCCCGCTAAGAAAATCGACGATTTTCGAAAAATTCGGGAAGTTCTTGGTTTCACCCCGATTTTCAAAAATCGGGTTTTCATCATATGTTGACGTTTGAAGGTGCGAGGATGCTACTCAGACATTTTCAGAGCGATGTCTGTATGGGTGTATGTATGTGTGTATGTGTGTGTGTGTGTGTGTGTGTGTGTGTGTGTGTGTGTGTGTGTGTGTGTGTGTGGATGTAAACCTCTCATATCTTTTTAGTGAATGAACCGATTTACATTTTTTTGGCGGCATTCGAAAGATTTCTTCTCAACTTAGATTTTCAGAAAATTTTAGATCATTCAGTCAAATAGTCTCTGAGATATTGAAGAAATACGAAAAAAAAAAAAAATTTTTTTTTCGTTTTTTTTGGATATTTTGAAAACTGTCGGATCGATCAATTCCAAAATCAAATCAGCTCTAGAACTCGATAAAAGCTTTCGATTGACGCCAAGAACGTCTCAATCGGATAATCTGTTTGAAAGATATCGTCGACGAAAGAAATAGTAAAAAACTGTTTTTTGCGAATATCATCGTAATGACTAAACCAATCAATCAGCTCTAGGCCTCAATGAAACGCGCCGATCGCCACCTTAAACGTCTTAATCGGATAATTCATTCGAGAGATATCGTCGACGGAAGAATGAAAAAAAATCGTTTTTTTTCGTTTTTCGTGATTATTTCGGAAACTATTGAGTCGATCAATTCCAAAATCTAATCAGCTCTAGAACTCGATAAAAGCATTCGATTGCTGCCAAGAGCGTCCCAATCAGATAATTCCTTCGAGAGATATCGTTGACGGAATAATCAATGTGAAATCTGTATCAGCTTTTTTCATTGAATAACATCATAATTACTGAACAACATAACTCAAAACTAATATGTTCTTGTTTATGTAAGTCATTGGAAGTGACTTCTAAAAAATCATCATGTTCGCTCGTTTTACAATATACTTACTCCATATAGATACAATGTATTACGTAAACTTATTTTTGAGCGAACTATTGAACATAATTGTAAATAAATATGTAAAAAACGCTTATTTATTAATTATTTTGGAGTCTAAATTTTTCCATTTTAATATAATACGTAATCCTTTTGAGCTTGGAAAGCTCATAAAAAGAATAACAAAGGTTTTTTCGAGCTCGAAGAGCTCGAAAATGTATTTATACTAATGTTTTCGAGATCTTAGAGCTCGAAAACAGCGGGAAGTTACGGGGCTGGCCCACAGGGCCAACCGATGCCCAGATTTTTTCCATTATCTTTGTATTCTTGATCACAAGAACCCTATTGAAAATCACTGTGTAAATCCTTTTAGTTAAATTTTAAATAATTAAGAACGTAAAACTGATTATTCACGAAAAGTTGAGCGGCCATTTTTATTTTTACTATTGTTATTATTACAGAAGTAATTTTTTCTTTTTTCTTTATTTCTCCCCATCAACTACTAGCAGCAGCACTAGCGCAAAACAGTAGAATTGAAAGAAAAGAGCGACATCTCTAACAAAATGCGGGATATTTAAGAAAAATTTAAATAAAAAAAGGAAAAAAATTACACTGGAATTAAGAAATAAATAAATCAAATCAATAGTTTAAAAGTTGAATAAAAATTCATAATAAAAGAAAATATAAGTAATGATTCAAAATAAAATGAAATGAGCGATTGAGGTGTGCAATTTTGGATTTTCCAAACTTTTTTTTCATATTATACTCTGATTTTGGCGACTTGGTGTCTAAGCATTACTTGCGATATATATCCGACTTTGGAGACATATTTTCATATTATACTCTGACTTTGGCCACATCTAATATACATAGATTTTGTCATCTCAAAAATCTACATGTTATACATCGACTTCGGCGACATGTGCGATATATATCTGACTTCGGAGATATATTTTTATATTACACTCTGACTATGGCGACTGTGTATCTAAGTATTACTTCCAATATATATCTGACTTTGGAGACATATTTCCATATTATACTCTGTTTTTGACGACTTTGTATCTTAATATAACTAACGGTATATATCTGACTTCGGAGACATATTTTTATATTATACTCTGACTTTGGAGACTTTGTATCTTCGTATAACTTGCGACATATATCCGACTTCGGAGACATATTTTCATATTATACTCTGACTTTGGCGACTTGGTGTCGAAGCATTACTTGCGATATATATCTGACTTCGGAGACATTTTCATATTATACTCTGACTTTGGCCACATCTAATATACATAGATTTTGTCATCTCAAAAATCTACATGTTATACATCGACTTCGGGGACATGTGCGATATATATCTGACTTTGGAGGCATATTTTTATATTATACTCTGACTTTGGCGACTTTGTATCTTGGTATAACTTGCGATATATATCTGACTTTGGAGACATATTTTTATATTATACTCTGACTTTGGAGACTTTGTATCTTAGCATTACTTGCGAAATAGATGTGTCTTTGGAGACATATTTTATGTCATACTCTGACTTCGACGACATCTGATATATATAGATTTTACCATTTAAAAAATCTACGTGTAATATATCGACTCCATGTGCGATATATATCTGACTTAGGAGATATATTTATATGTTATACTCTAACTTTTGTATAATATTGTATAAAAGAAGATTGGTAAAGTCGTAGGTGTGTCGTATTATGCATGAATTTAACATTGAAAAAATTATCGCGCCATATGAATTAATAATTTTTTAGAATCATTTTTCTTCAAATTACTAAATTTTCTGAGAACTTTATTAGTAGTCTTTTGTTTTTTTTTCTCTAAACTATACTCCGGAATTTTTTATTTATTGTTTTTAAGATTGTATATTGATTGATTAGATATTGTAATGTAAATCGCAAAGTATTGAGCAATTAAACAATAAATTAAATGTCTTTAAAACTACCCGGCTGGAAATATTTCAAATTGAAAAAAAAAAAATAATTTTTTTTCTCGGCCGAAAAAAGACTCAGGTAGTGAACACGAGGCTGAAACTCACTAGTTTGAAAAAAGACCGACAATAAAGCTTAAAAATGGCTGACGTTAGAGACGAGGATGCAAACTATTATTATTATTATCATTATTATTATTCGATTTGATTGCATTGAATAGAAATAATTTTATTTATCAAATAGTTATATATGGCCATATATTAAAATTTCTAGTATCTACATAGCTATGCATATCAATACCAACTAAATTAAAAACAAAACTCACTTGATTTTTGATTTTTTTTCTTTACTGTTCAATTATTTTGGTTATGCAGCTATCATCAGATATGTGATTAATTCATTTGCTAATCTAGTAGGAATTTTTTTTTTTTCGAGAAAAAACGGTATAATTATCAACTAACTGTTATGTCAAAAAAGTAGCTTGTACTGTGATATTTGAACAAATTATTATTATTTGATTTTCGGCCCTAGTCTTTCGACCAATAGACCGGGATCACACTGAGTTATTATCTGAAAGGTTTGTTTGAAATGAAGATGTTCAATATACGAATTAAACTACTATATATTATACAATTTACAATTTTGATGATGTGAATACAATGAATTTAATATTTAAAACATTAGGTGGCTAGTCAGCCGACTCTAATTTACAATAAAATGGTTGTGATAAAATTCGTTTTGAATACTAGAGAGGACTATAGAATTTTGAATACCATAATTTCTTTTATAATATTTCCGTGTATTGGAAATATTTCTATATGTTTTGGCATACATAAACTTAAAGATTACAGTACCTGAAGTTGTGGAGACTGGAGTATACTTTTGGTTTACACTGAGTTTACTTTATTATTCGCGGTTACAATTTGTTTCGTTACTATTAAACACTAACAATATAAATAATAGAATAAAGTGTGAGAACACTTGTACCATTAAATCAAAATATGAAGTGTGAGAACACTTGCAAGTAAATACTAGTACGGAACTAGTGTAAGTGTGAGAACACTTGTACTTGAATTTTCTCATCCTTACTGATCCAGGACTGAGAACTGTGACTTAACTGAGAAATTGAGACACTGCCGTAAAAACTGCGAGATTGAGAGTGGTTGATGTGTGTCAACACTTTTTATAATTTTCGTCAGGTCCTAATTGGTGTATTGTTTGGGGGAAAACTGTGTCCAATCGGAACACAGTTCCTTGGGTCCTTTCCCTTTCCCTAAAATTTTCCGCTAGGGAAGTGGTAAAGGGCACACCACGATGCAGGCCTATGTGTGTACGTATCCACACATACACCCACATGCACAATATTTTATGCATAATAATATTTTAATTTATTTATTATAATAGAAATTTATATCTTATTTTATAAATTTTCCTTTTGATAAATTTACTTTTATTTATTTGTATGAATTTTACTTATTTAATTTCTATAAATTTACTTCTTTATTTATATAAAATTCTATATTTATTCGCATGAATCTTTTCTTATGTAAATCCTATTAATTGCTTTATTTATTTATGTAAAATTTCATATCTATTTTATAGTCTTTACTTCTTAAAAATTTTGTAATTTATTTAATCATTTATATAAAATTTTGTATTTATTCCTAAAATTTTATGTATTTGAATTTTATCAATTAGTTTAAAAGTTTTATATTTATTCTTACTATTTTTATCTATTTGAGTTTAATTAATTAATTTAATTATTTATACGAACTTTCATCAGATTTTTTGTTAGTTAAAAATTATTTTGAATAGTAAATTTTTTTTTTTGTATTAAATTCCCTTAATGACTATTTCGTCATTTAAAAACAATTTTGTCTATTTGTTCTATGATCCCGAGATGTCTCGTTGAAAGTGCACTCAAAAATGTAAGGGCTTATAAGATTAGGTATTTTCGTTTATTTTATTTATTCAAAAATGAGTCACTGTTAAAATTTCATTTTTTTCCTTTTTAAATATTTCAAATACGTCTCCGTTGATAATTTTTTATTGCTTTCTAAAAAGAATAAACTTGGGCCTTTTCGCTATGGTGACCTGAGGGGTCATTAAAAACGCATTTGATTGTTTGCTCTAGTACTTTTTTACGTGTGTCAGAGCAAACAAGTTCACTAATCTTAAAATATTTTTACAACTAAAATGTCTTATTGCTCTAGAGCTATTAAAGAAAAATAAAATTTGGTCGCCACGTAATTTTAATAATAATAAAAAAAAAATAAAATTTAATATAAAAAGTTCAGCGTCTAAGCTGGACGTAACATAACCATGCACGCTTTAGTGGGATTTGAACCCTCATCCTGACTAACGAAATACCGAAGCATTAACGATTAGACTACGCTACCGACTGTGACTACTGAGTTCACTTGTGCTATATGAGATTAAAAGAATACATCACTTTTAAAACGCCAAAATATAGTTGAAAATCTATAACTAGTAATAACAAAATAATTCCTTATTTTTTTGTGTGCTTTACAATCCGGTATGTCAGTAATTGTGATATGTGTAATTTTGGTTATATAGTTATGTATGAAATTGTTTAAAAAGTATATAGGCTCTACCCTTTATGGAAAAAGCTTATAAAAAACTTGTATGTTAAAATATAAAAAATATATATTTTCTATACAAAAAAAATATATAAATATATATCAAATACGTAGAAAAAATAAATTTCAAATAGCTGACTTTTGGCCGATTTTCGTATATATTTTATATATTTCAAATATATTAAAAATAAATCTTAGAATATATAAAAAATACATGTATAGAAATATAAAAAAAAAAAGGTATGATAACATAAAAAATATATTAGTCATGTATTTTAAATCTATAAGAAATGTAAATTTGAAAATATAAAAAATTAATTCTGAAGTTAATCGACAACATGAAAACGAAATATAAAAAATGTATTTTTTATATAATTTTTTAAATAATTTTTTTTACCTAGGTTGTTGGTTGCATTAAAAATATATTTTTTGCATAAAGATTTTCTATTTTTTCTTCTACGTTTTTATATAAAAAAATATACTACAAATATATAAAACATGTATAAAAACATATTTTTTTTATATTTTAACATATATTTTTTTTTTAATTTTGTTCATGGAGGATATCTACACATTTACACTGACTACGGAATAATAACGAGCTTCCGTCACATATATTCTTAAGAAATAAACGTTTAATATTATCATCTGTTAATGATAAAAAATTTTGCTCGTATAAATTTATAGAAACCGATTTTTTATTTTTGCTCATTAATATACACTTATCCAAAAAATTAAAGGAACAAGAAAATTTTATAAAATTTTTAGTGATTTTTGGAAGTCCGTATTTTAGTGAAAAATAATCGTATCGAAAAAATAAAAAAAGCAAATTGAAGCTTGAAATTTCTTGTTTAAAGATATTTCAGCTAAATAATTTTCTGAGCCACAGTTTTTGCGGAATCATAAGAAATATGCCGAGACAAAATTTTTCTAAATTTTCCGGTTTTGTTTTTTAGGTCTACGGGGCCGGGAAATTTTTTTTCGAAAAAACCGATTCATGGCTCGTTTAGGAAATTTATTCAGCTACAATTTGCTATTTTTTGTTTCTCAGTACGACAATATGCTGCTGAGATATCAGCCTTCAAATGAAAAAGGGTCTTTTTGTCTTTGATTATCGATATCTCAGCAACGAATAGTCGCACAGTAATTTAAAGGGCGGTTTGAGAAACTTGAATAAATGCCCTACAAGCTCTATTTTCGATTTTTTTGAAAAAAAAATTTTTTTTATCCTTAATATCAATTTGAAAAACCCACAAAAAATGGCAATTTTCTGGTTTTTTATTCAACTCATCGCTACTTTGTAAATATCGATAGAAAAATAATGTTGCCAGGTGATTTTACAGCTGAATGTACCCCAAAAAACCCTGGAAATTTTCAGATTGATCCATCGAATCGTTTGTCCAGACCGATTGCTCAAAGTTTTATAAAACAATTAAAGGAACAAGATTTGTTTCTCAATTTGTGTAATCATTACCAAAATGAAAAAATTGATTTTTTTCGGATTTCCTTTCATTTTCACGTGAGTTATTCGGTAAATGTAAGGTTAAGAGAAAAAATGATTTTTTTTTCAAAAAACGAGATAAAACAAGAGTTTTTTCAACATTTTTTTTTTTTTACATTTTATTCGGGTTTTTTTTTTTTTTTCGTTTTTTAAGAAAAAAATTTTTTTTTTCTCTTTACCTTGCATTTACCGAATAACTAACGTGAAAATGAAAGAAAATCCGAAAAAAATTAATTTTTTCATCTTGGTAATGATTACACAAATTAAGAAATAAATCTTGTTCCTTTAATTGTTTTATAAAACTTTGAGCAATCGGTCCGGACAAACGATTCGAAGGATCAATCTGAAAATTTCCAGGGTTTTTGGGGGTACATTAAGCTGTAAAATCACCTGGCAACATTATTTTTTTTATCGATATTTACAAAGTAGCGATGATTTGACTAAAAAACCAGAAAATTGCCATTTTTTGTGGGTTTTTCAAATTGATATTAAGGATAAAAAAAATTTTTTTTTCAAAAAAATCGAAAATAGAACTTGTAGGGCATTTATTCAAGTTTCTCAAACTGCCCTTTAAATTACTGTGCGACCATTACTTGCTGAGATATCGATAATCGAAGATAAAAGGACCCTTTCTTATTTGAAGGCTGATATCTCAGCAGCATATTGTCGTACAGAGAAACAAAAGGTAGCAAATTGTAGCTGAATAAATTTTCTAAACGAGCCATGAATCGGTTTTCTCGAAAAAAAATTTCCCGGCCCCGTAGACCTAAAAAACAAAACCGGAAAATTTAGAAAAATTTTGTCTCGGCATATTTCTTATGATTCCGCAAAAACTGTGGCTCAGAAAATTATTTAGCTGAAATATCTTTAAACAAGAAATTTCAAGCTTCAATTTGCTTTTTTTATTTTTTCGATACGATTATTTTTCACTAAAATACAGACTGCCAAAAATCGCTAAAAATTTTATAAAATTTCCTTGTTCCTTTAATTATTTGGATAAGTGTATTTTCACTCAACCACGAACTGTCATATAAGTTACATCAATGATACCGCGAAAGAAAATTTTATATTGTACCGAAACATAAACTATTCCCATGAAAAATGATGTCACTCTAACTATTTAATAATCAAATGATTTCACTATATCTTGTATAAAATTATAACTTAGTTAGTTACAAAACATATTATAAATTAAAAACATAATTTTCCTTAAAATTTTAATATACATTTTCAAGTACCACAACGAAAATTTCTTATGTTCTATTCTTGTAAGTTGCATGATATTTTTTTTAAATATTATAATTTTATTTAATGAAAAATACAAAGTCAGAGTATAATATGAAAATATGTCTCCAAAGTCAGATATATATCGCACATGTCCCCGAAGTCGATGTATAACATGTAGATTTTTGAGATGACAAAAACTATGTATATCAGATGTCGCCAAAATCAGAGTATTATATGAAAATATGTCTCCAAAGTTAGATATATATCGCACATGTCCCCGAAGTCGATGTATAACATGTAGATTTTTGAGATGACAAAATCTATGTATATCAGATGTCGCCAAAATCAGAGTATAATATGAAAATATGTCTCCGAAGTCGGATATATATCGCACATGTCCCCGACGTCGATGTATAACACGTAGATTTTTTAAATGGTAAAATCTATATATATTAGATGTCGTCGAAGTCAGAGTATAGTATAAAAATATGTCCCCAAAATCAGATATATATCGCAAGTAATGCTTAGATTCAAAGTCGCCAAAGTCAGAGTATAATATGAAAATATGTCTCCAAAGTCAGATGTATTTCGCACATGTTCCCGAAGTCGATATATAATATTCAGATTTTTGAGATGAGAAAATGTATGTCTATTAGATGTGTCCAAAGTCAGAGTATAATATGAAAATATGTCTCCGATGTCAGATATATATCACAAGTAATGCTTAGATTCAAAGTCGCCAAAGTCAGAGTATGATATGAAAATATGTCTTCAAAGTCAGATATATATCGCACATGTCCCCGAAATCGATGTATAATACGTAGATTTCCGAGATGACAAAATCTATTGTTACATTCTGGCTTATCTATTAATTAGACAGAATAATTTTAAATTAACCAGGTTGACGTCGTTAGGGTGTCGATAGACCCCAGGTGCGTCAGCTGTTGACCTTCTTATATTTTATTCTAAAAGTTTAACGACTTACCATGGTGGAGATTATGGGCCCCATAAGTCGGCCCAAATAATCCCTTTCTTTCGTAGTTTCTTTTCCTCCGCCGGTGCGTATTCGTCCCTGCCGGTGGCCTTGAAATATGCCTCAGAATAATACCCGTAGCGAGGGTCGTGGAATGGGATGCTTCCGCTGGGTGGATGGACGGATGGAACGTCCACTGGAATCAGCTGCCAATTGTCGCTGATGCCGGTCCAAAAGGCCGGGTTTTCCCTTGGTGCCTCGTCTGAGGTTGAACGGACTGAGCTCTGGGAATTCAACTCCTCCGCGAGGACAAGTGATTGTAACTGGTTGATCAGATCACCAGAACCTGATGGTTCAACAACACATGAGCTCGACGGCTCGACAACACACGAGCTCAGAGGCTCAACAACACATGAGCTCGGAGGCTCAACAACACACGAGCTCGACGGCTCGACAACACCGGATTTTGGTATCTCAATCGAATCGTTGGCAACCACTCGCGGTATTACTAACGTTACCGGCTCGATAAGGACTTCCTCGGATCTTACTCTCGGTCGACCTTGTGTAAGGTCCGCGATGACACCTCGAATCCCGCGACCGAGCTGCACTGCACATCCTGACCTGCTTCATCGGCCTCGAAGCATGAATTTTGGATTCGGAAAGGAAGCGCTTAGGCTGCCGGTATCAGCGCCCAGAGCAGGTGAGAGTATTAGGCTGCCGGTAGCAGCGCCCAATACGAGGTATGTGATTTTTGGACTGCCGGTAGCAGCGCCCAAAGTTAAATAAGGAGTGCGTATTTTAATAAAATACGGATATATATATTCTGCCTCAAAGTCCGAGTGACAGGATCAAGACAGCAGGTTTGTGTAGAGTTCTTGGCTCTACTAGATCTTCTGATCGACTGCCTTGATTCTGTCGCTCCTTGGTATTATACATTATCAAAAGTGTTAACGTTGCATCTCAGGTTTCCTATGAGAGAATCGTCGTGGCCCGGGTCTCATGCATCGTCATCTGTTTAGACTATCCGCGAGCCACGGCGACTCTCTGATCGCAAAAGATTTCCGTTACATTGTTGGCGATGAATAAAATAATATCGCCAACAAAGTAACGATTCATTAATTTATTATTTATTTGTAATTCTAAGAAGTGTCGAACCGTTTATTCGCCCACCGTGGCGAATAAATAATTCGAGACTTCAAAAAAAAAATTTCCAAAATTTTTATTTAAATTTAATTAGAGCCAGAACGTAACACCTCCCGACTTAAGTAAGTCGCGGCGCTTTAATAAAATCGGTGCGACTTCTATTAAAATAAATTGGCTCGATATAAATTTAAATTGATTATGAGACTGACTCTATATAAATCAAAGCTG
The DNA here is from genome assembly GCA_030273425.1 of Microplitis manilae. Taxonomy (NCBI): domain Eukaryota; kingdom Metazoa; phylum Arthropoda; class Insecta; order Hymenoptera; family Braconidae; genus Microplitis; species Microplitis manilae. The sequence continues at coordinate 5,888,319 of CP092729.1, forward strand.
AATGTGTAAATGACTCTATATAAACCAAAAGTTAAAATCAATTTTGAATACTGTAAAGAAAAGTTCTAGGCTATTGAATTTAAATCTATACCTGAGACACAACGTTTATAACGTTACATAAACTTAGTAATATGAAACTAAACGTTAGTATCTAATAATTTTAATTACCTCCCAACTCGGTCGTTTGGTATTGAAATGATTAATTCTAAATATAATTCGTACAGATATGCTTCCGCTTTGCGGTAATTTATAAATTACTTAAGAAGTAACTGCTTAAGTCGAAATTCATAATGAAAAATGAGATAGCTACCTCCCGACTTAGGTCAGTTAGCAACTTCAATATTCATCTGCATTTATAATAAACAAGTAATTAAACCTAAATTCATGGTTGTAAACATCCTTTTAGTTATATGGTACTAATATACTGCGTATAATTATTGAGAAATATAAATTTTCCTGATAATAATAGATATTAAAGTCCTTAAAATTAATTTATTGTATTCAAGACAGTTCTCTTAAATTTCTAAAATGTTTATATGAAATTGGCACAATCTGGCTTTCGCGTTAACTCGCGATTTTTACTCACAATGTTCACTCGCGGTTTTCCGCACGGTTTCTCAAACGAGCTAACATCTCACTGTTTGTACACTCATGGAGTTTGGACCTCAGTGGTTGATCTTCGAGTTGTCGATTTAGCTCTGCATATGTTATTTCTTCAGGTGGTGCAGACTTATGAGTTTCAGGTTCTTCATCTATAATTGATATACTTGACCTCGGACGAGGTATGGGAACCTTGCTTCTTTGACTCTCTACATCCAAGTCGTATCTTCTGCGGTGATGGTGATGCAGTATGAGATTCGCCAATGTGTCCCATATTGCTGTTACTAAGACTAAGCTGCAGCCCCATATGCCATACAATGCGTATGCATGGAATATCGTGTCAAAAATGAACTTCAGAAGTCGCAATACCAACATAATTGATAATATGCCAGCGGTAACGGATCCGAAGTCGATTAAACTTCGCCAGATTCTCTGCCCTGTGGTGAGCGCTAATTTTTCTAACGCTTCTTCGTCAAATAGTCCCAGCACATTGATGCTTCCTGCAGGTATGTCCCTTCCAGCTGCTCCCATGGCTATGGAATTAAGCAGTGCTGGTCTTTCAGCCGGAAACATTATCCGGTTACGTAATTTCTCCAAATCTTTCGGAGAGTAGATTCCCGATGTTGCCAGATGCTCTGGGTTTTCATAGTTCCAGGTCGGGACTGTAAGTGGTTGAAGTTGTTGTGGTGTTGGTGCCCGAATACCTTGAGGCGTCAAGTGGTACCACGCTCCATCAATGAAGTACCCTGTAAGTAAGATAGCGTTGCACTCGATGATAGTCCCTCTTTTCAGGAGTATCCTTGACTTTGGAGCTAGGAAATAACTTTGATTATTGTACGTTACCGGAAGTTCTTGATAACAATGTTCGTCCTGACGTACGCGCACGGGCACAGGTAGACACTTTGTAATGTGCACCAGTTCACCCGCAACGGTGGTATAGTACCCTGGGCTTTTCATAAGTGCATAACCGAACTCGTCTGGGGCCAGTGATGACAAGGCCAATGCATTCATCAATATTGAACGCTCTAACTCACAACGTCTAACAAGGACGTCATGGTAGAGGTTTTGTATCTGCTGCCTTATAAATTTCTCGACGTATATAAACTTGCTATTTACATACGCGAAAATATCCATATCTTCGGTCTTAATCGCCTCTATTTGCATGGTGTAGTCCGTGGTTTTAAGGACCACTATGAAAAGCTTCGGGTGCTCCGTTTTGATAACATTATGCCCGCACACTTCTACCTCACCTCGCTGGGCCAGCGCGAAGGTGATATCTTCTGTGGTGAGTGAGTAGACATCTGGATGTCCCTCTTCTCCAATTATTCTCGTAGCCGATCCCTGGTAAAGTAACGCGTATTTCATCAAACACGAATCTTTTGGAGTCTCGCTCCAGAACGCGGTCATACCTTCACTGGTAACGCAAGAAAGTTTTTGCGCGTCACATCGCGTTCCCGATCTTAAAATCACTTGGTTTGTTTTAGTGTTTAGCGTTGTTTCATAATCGGAAAGAGATATTTCGAATAACCCGTCGGCCACGACTTTTTCCCACGTACCCCACGAATCACTAAAGACACCTCCCGCACATGTACCGTCCATATGATGATCGCCGGCTAATATCGCCTGTCTAAAGTTTGTAGTGTTCATTTTCAAGTCGATCATGTGGACTCGATCGTAAAGCCAGATTGCACCTGTATCATGAATTTTCTTACATCTAGTATAATCCATATCTAAATAGTATTCTCTACGCCCGTTTAACACGGAGGATGTATGGGAGTGCATTCCGCAACGTTGCACTACTCTATTTATCAATATCTTACACTCGATCACGTGAACGTGAATTATTTCAGCCGGTTGTATTAGGCTTACGATTACCTTTTCGGTTTCAGCTTTCCTTGCGGGGAAATTGCACTCCCCTACATCCAACAGTGATAGCGTAGTCATATTCATCGACGACCCGCTGCAGTCATATCCAACCAGGCCCAAGGAAAAGGGAAGGAGTCCCAGCAGTATCACCCATCCGGTCATCTGAAAATTATATACGAGATATTCTTAACTTGTTGAGGTGAACTCTTTTCACCACCCCATCTATATCTACTTCGGCCGTCTCGTTTTGACCGATCGCGATTACATCATGAGGACCGGTGTACTGCGGGTCTCCTTTACTTTTCCTTGGTTCCCATAGTACAAATACCCTAGTTCCAGGTTTAAACTGGTGTGGATTTATTTTCCTATCGTAATAAAATTTTGACCTAACTTTAGCCTGATGTAAGTTCTCACTGGCAGTCACTTCAGCTTGTCTTATACGTCTAAATAATTGCTCTAAATAACCTGCATATGTCTCATTAGGTTCTTCAATAGTTTGTATGCGAGAAGGGAGACGGGGTAATTTCCCGAATACTAGTTGATATGGAGTGAATCCTGTACCCTCATGTTCGCTTACATTATATGAAAATGAGGCTATGTCTAGGCATTCATCCCAGTCTTCATTCTCGCCTACATAATTTTTCAAGTATTCATGTAATACATGGTGAGATCGTTCCACCGACCCATTACTCTGAGGTCTACATGCAGACGTATGATATTGTTTGATTTTATACTTTTTAGCAATATTTTTAAGTAAACTCGAAAGGAAGTTTGTTCCTTGATCAGTAAGTATGGCCTTAGGAGGCCCGAAGTAGCAAAACCAACGATTTACTAAAGCTTGTGCTACATCTACAGCTGTTGCTTGCTCTAAAGCGATGGCCATCGAGAACTTAGTCAGGAGATCCTGTATAGTTAATATGTACTTATTTCCAGACGCAGAAGTATGCGTTGGGTACATAATGTCTAAACCGATTTTGTCAAACCCAGCATCAGGGGTATCCGTGAGGACCATTGGCTGCTTTGTCTTAACTCTAATTAACTTTTTCAGTTGACAATCCAAGCATTTTTGAATATAATTGATAACATCTTGTTTAATTTTAGGCCAGAAAAAATTTTGTCGTATTCTTTTATACGTTTTGGTCATTCCTTTGTGACCTCCCACGGCTGAACCGTGGTATTCCTCTAGAATTTCTAATTTTTCATCCTCATTTGGGATACGCACGAGGTTAAGACAAATAGTTATTTTAACCTCAGTGTCCGTAAATGCATCAATTAATTCCTCTTGGATTGTCAGCCAATTTATATCATCTATTTTACTAGTTTTTGCCACACTAAATGACTCTAAACCTAGTTCCATTACTATATTGTATACAGAAGCCAATGTCTCTCGGATGTCCTCGACCGATACGAGGTCAGTATCTCTGTATTTAGGCGCTGCTATTATACAGCGTTTATTTCCCTTGTAGGGTATTACAGTAGCTCTACAGAAAGTTAGTTGTGCGGGAATTTCCAAGACGTCAGCAAGTTCTTTGCTTCCTTCGTCCCGAGGTTTCCCTTTTACATTAGTAAATATGAGTACATTATCTGATTGCATTGACAACCGATCACGCGTTTCGCGAACGTTCGGAGCTATTTCTCGCGTCATGGGTGTAGTATGCTTTCGCCTAGCTCGTGGACGAACCGGGGCATACTCTCCCTCATCGCTGTCTTCTTGATCCACGTCTTTGCGACCTTGGACGTTATCGTCTTCCGATTCCGACGTTTCTCCATCGGTTTGGAGACGCTCCTCTCCGATATCATCTTCGTTACCGTTAGCTTCGTCGTCCGCGTCCACGTCTTCTATCATTGGTTCGTCGTCCGAGTCGGGAATAATATGGTGACGACTCCGATCTTCGTTATCCGAAACCACTACCTCCTCACCGTCGCTAGAATCGTTCGCAGATTGATGATCATTTGCGGACGATTGATTTGGTTCTGGTACAGGTGGGGCTGAAGGCCATTCGCGGGGTCTAAATACAAATCGGACTGGAGGAGTCCCGTGCTCCGGCTCGGTGTCATTATTTTCCGGATCGTTAAAAACGCGTACTTTGCGTCTAAGATTGTACTGCTTCCGCGTCCGTTTTGCCCCTGGGGTAGAGTCATCTTCGCTGGTTTCATCTGGAGTCGTTGCCGTTTTATCTGGATCAAATTTCCGTATCGGGCCGACCCGTGCTTCAGGAATAAACTCCTCTGGTTCGTCAACCGGATTTCGAGAGAGAGAATCAACGTTTGAATTTACGCGACCCGGCTTGTAAACTACCTTATACATGTAGTCTTCCATGCTTAATCGCCACCTCACTATTCGGGAGTTTGGTGATGATACCGAATTAACCCATGTGAGGGGTCTATAGTCAGTTACTAACGTGAATTGACTTCCGTAAATGTACGGCCGGAATTTATTCACCGCGTAGACTATCGCGAGCATTTCCTTTTCAATGGTCGAATAGTTACGTTCGGCTGAATTTAATAAGCGAGATGCGTAAGACACAGGTTTATCTTTATTTATTTCTCCTTGGCTTAAACACGCTCCGATTCCGTAATCACAAGCATCAGTTGTGATGATAAACTCTCGCGAGAAATCCGGAAATTGTAAAATCGGCGACTCTACAAGTTTCTTTTTCAGCGTCTCAAACGCTTCCGATTGACTCTGACCCCAAGCGAATACTGCATCTTTTTGCAGTAGGGATGTTAGTGGCTTACTTATTTTCGCGTAGTTGTCAATGAATCTCCTATAATACCCGGTTAAACCCAAAAATTCACGAACTTTTTTAACATTCGTAGGTATCGCGAATTTTTCGACCGCGTCGGTTTTCTTAGGGTCCGGTTTAACACCGTTTCCTGATATTATATGCCCCAAATAATTAATTTCTTTCAAAAATAAATTACATTTATCGGGTTGCAGTTGCAAACCCGCTTTACGTAGACAAACAAACAACTCTTTGATTTTGGCGACGTGGTCCTCAAATGTTTTAGAGTAAACGACTATGTCATCCATATACACAAAGACACCTCTGCCAAGCAGTCCCACCAATACCTTGATCATTAATCTTTGAAATGTCGGAGGGGCATTTTTCAGCCCAAACGGCATTCTTACAAATTCATAATGCTGGTTTGGCGTAGAAAAAGCTGTCTTGTGTATATCGTCTGGGTGAATTTTGATTTGGTGGAAACCACTCGCTAGATCAAAGGTTGAAAAGTACTCTGCATCGCCTATTTGGTCAATTATTTCGACAATATTTGGAGTAGGGTAAACGACTGTAAAAGTTTTTTCGTTTAAATCACGAAAGTCGATTACCATACGCCATTTCTTATTACCGAAAGAATCTTCCTTTTTAGGAACGATCCAAATCGGGGAACAATAACCTGATTCTGAGGGTCTAATAATACCCTTTTCTTCCAATTCTTTGACCTGTCTCGAGATCTCCTCCTTATGTATGGGAGGAAAGCGATATTGTTTCTTAAATAATGGATGGTCATCCGTAGTTATTATACGATGTAAAATCTCGTTTGTAGACCCGAGATTCTCTCCAGATAAATAAAATAAATCTTGATTCTCAAAAATCAGATTTTTGATTTCCATGCGCTGCCGATCCGATAAATCTTCGGTAACGTGCACGGAGTTGGTCACTTCTTGTGCCCGCTCCGGCGTTTTATTATTTTCAAAGATCGTGAATACCCTTGATTCTACGTCCCCTGAACCTCTTAATTCCTCCCCGATTTCCGACCCAATGTCTTTGGATAATCGTGAGTCACGAATAGCCCTGATAGGCTCAACAAAATTATCTGCATCAATAGCAGTTGATTGAGGCTCGCATGGAAAATCATTAATTAAATTTACTGATTTTAATTTAGTGGTAATATCGCTTTCATCCCGCCACAAGGAAGATTGTAAATCGACCACAGGCCTGGGAATAGAAATTTCAGTATTAGAATTATTGTAAGCCCGTAAGAGCGTACTACCGTTATTATTAGTTTCAAATGTGCCTCCGATTTCGAGTTCGGATGCACAGTATATTCGAGGTACATAGCCATAGTCAGATGAATCGGGAGTGGTTTTAATTTTAATCACGGTAACAGATCTTGGAGGCAATTTTTCAATTTCCGTTTCAAAGAACGGGATTTCGACATCGTAAAACGTAAATAATTTGCGATCGAAGAAGAATCTAGCGCCATACTCGTTAAAGAATTTCGCACCCAAAATAGCGGGATGAACTGTGGGGAAGTCGTCTTCCACCACATTAAATTCGATACCGTAACCGAATAATTCTACGTGGATTTTACCAACCGTATATACTGGGTCTCTATTTATGCCCAATAGCGCCAATTTATGTTCTTCGTCGATACCTTGCGGTTTATTAAACGCACCAATTTTTATAATATTTACCTCCGAACCCGAATCAAGCATGATCGTTAAATGATTTTTTATATCATCGCTTTTGACCAATATTGCTGGTACCTCGGTTTTCCTTAAGTTAATTACGACTGTCGCGACGTTGACTGGTGCGCGATCTCGAAAGGATTTTTCGGCGGGCTTTGAACTTGTTTCGGACTCCCGCGGGACCCGTCGTCGTTCTTCCCCGGGAGTTTGGAGTTTCCCGACGGCCCATAACGCGTTCGCATAAGCGCTGCAAATTTAAAACAGTTTGCCAAACTGTGATTCACTTGCCCGCAGCATGGGCACTCGTCCCGGTCTTTCTCGGGTTTTCTTTCGTTACCGCGAGGTTTGTTTTTATTACCGTCATTCCGATTTCTCCGGTCAACGTTATTGTATTTGTTATTAAATTTATTATCGTTATTAAATTTATTATTACTGTTGTTACTCGACCCTTTTTTCTGCAAGCAATCTCTTTCGAAATGACCGCGTTTATCGCAATAGTTACAGCGAAGATCTCTATTTTTTTCCACCTGGCGCTCTGGCCTAGGTGGCTTAGACCTGTCAGGTTGATTACTTTGTATATGAGCTATTGTGACCGCAACCGGTGTTTGAAAACGCTTCGCGTTGTCTTCCTGATTTTTAAACGCGGCTATCGACGACGCGTATGTTTGCTCCAGCGTATCGTGTGGCTTGAGTAAGCATTGGACCTGCAGTAGGGGTGGAATACCATTGAGGAAAGCCGAAATCGCGTCTTTCTCAATTTTTAATTTTTCTGCTTCGGTTAGTGTACCCCTTTCGGTTGTTTCCGCGTGCAAAATGTCGCGATAAATCGTACGAGCGCGGTTTACGTAAGAAACCATATTTTCTTTGGGTCGCATGATAATATTTTCTAACTCGGCCTTGCATTGGTTTGCAGAACGGTGACGATCGAAAACAGTGCGCAAGAGGTTCTCGAACTCTTTCATATTGCTGTATTCCATGTTTTCCACGGCGATCCGAGCGTCGCCTTTAAATTTTTGCCGAACAAGTGTCAAAAACATAAATTCGGCACTCGGTGCTAGCATGGAACAAGCTCGACTACACGATCTTATAAAGTCTGAAACTGCGGCGCTAGTACCGTCAAAGGTAGGTACGTAGGACAACGCGTCCTTGATTGTAATGTTTGCGTTGCATGTGAATTCGTTCGGCCCGCTGTTTCTTAATTGCGACATTTCCTCCTTGAGTTCCTGGATGACACTTGGTGCCCTAGTCACGGCGGCCGTTTTCAATTGCTTGAGCTCCGAAGCCCAGGTTTGTAATAGTTTAGAATCGCTTCGCAACTCATTTTCCCGAGCAGCGACAGCGTTTTCTCGCTCAACCAGATCGCGTTCCCGTTTATCCAGTTTCTCCGTTAACTCACGCTCCCGGTTGTCTAGCGTAGCTTCGCGTTTGTTTAATCGCTCCGTTTGAATTATTTTAGCCTGCTCAAGAAGCTGACTAGATTCTGCTTCACGCTCTTTCAATTCTTGTAACCTACGTTCAAACTCGACCTTGAGCTCATTGGGTTCACCCTGATTTACTAACTCGCGTGACTTCAACTCAAGTTCGCGTTCTCCGAAAGAAATTTCTAATTTCCGTAATTCTGCTTCGATATCGCGCAGTTTCGTCTCTTTTTCAATATTTGCTTGGTCTCTCTCCGAAAGGTGACTTAATCGGTCATTAAGTAGCCGTTCCCGGGCCTCAAGATCTGCTTCCCGATCATCGTGCATTCTACACTGTTCGTTTAGTTTTTCCGACAGTTCGAGGAGTTCCTCCTCTGTCGTAGGTCTACGTTTATCCATTTTGCGAAATTATTGATTGTTTAAGCTTTCTCAATTGTCGCGTTAATTATTGAATATTTATGAGATCATAAAAAAAAATTGTCAAAGCAATCGTAATTATTACTAAACAGTAAGAAAATAAATTAATTAATAAGATTAAAATGATTTTAATTAATTAAAAAAAAACAATTGATTTGGAAAAAAAAACGGATTAACTTTTTCAATTGAAAATAATCAATTTCACACAATTTTGTGCAGACCCGATAGCTTTGACAAATTTTTGATTCTTAACCCACAATTGAGAATTCTAAACAAACCATATTAGGTATCGCACTAGTGAACGATGGACAGAAATGTCAAAGAAAATCACAAAATATTCATGTGCGATCCCGACGGCAAGAATTTATATTCATTACTGATATCATACTCCGACGGAAAATTAAATCACTTTCATAAAACACCGTTACGTCATTTATTTATCAAGTTAAATAATAAAATAAAATAAAAATTCACGGGAAATAATTTAATAATTCAAAAATCGTTCCCGTTTATAAGGAGTGATCGCGACGATTTAAATAATAAATTTTCTGAGAAAACATTAAACACTTTTTGATACGAAAAAAAACACTCGCGTTCACTTTTTATCAAAATTTCCGTAGCAACACTTTGTTTAAATTAAAATAATAAAATAAAAGAAACTCAACAGCATCCTGGTCACAGCACCAATGTTACATTCTGGCTTATCTATTAATTAGACAGAATAATTTTAAATTAACCAGGTTGACGTCGTTAGGGTGTCGATAGACCCCAGGTGCGTCAGCTGTTGACCTTCTTATATTTTATTCTAAAAGTTTAACGACTTACCATGGTGGAGATTATGGGCCCCATAAGTCGGCCCAAATAATCCCTTTCTTTCGTAGTTTCTTTTCCTCCGCCGGTGCGTATTCGTCCCTGCCGGTGGCCTTGAAATATGCCTCAGAATAATACTCGTAGCGAGGGTCGTGGAATGGGATGCTTCCGCTGGGTGGATGGACGGATGGAACGTCCACTGGAATCAGCTGCCAATTGTCGCTGATGCCGGTCCAAAAGGCCGGGTTTTCCCTTGGTGCCTCGTCTGAGGTTGAACGGACTGAGCTCTGGGAATTCAACTCCTCCGCGAGGACAAGTGATTGTAACTGGTTGATCAGATCACCAGAACCTGATGGTTCAACAACACATGAGCTCGACGGCTCGACAACACACGAGCTCAGAGGCTCAACAACACATGAGCTCGGAGGCTCAACAACACACGAGCTCGACGGCTCGACAACACCGGATTTTGGTATCTCAATCGAATCGTTGGCAACCACTCGCGGTATTACTAACGTTACCGGCTCGATAAGGACTTCCTCAGATCTTACTCTCGGTCGACCTTGTGTAAGGTCCGCGATGACACCTCGAATCCCGCGACCGAGCTGCACTGCACATCCTGACCTGCTTCATCGGCCTCGAAGCATGAATTTTGGATTCGGAAAGGAAGCGCTTAGGCTGCCGGTATCAGCGCCCAGAGCAGGTGAGAGTATTAGGCTGCCGGTAGCAGCGCCCAATACGAGGTATGTGATTTTTAGACTGCCGGTAGCAGCGCCCAAAGTTAAATAAGGAGTGCGTATTTTAATAAAATACGGATATATATATTCTGCCTCAAAGTCCGAGTGACAGGATCAAGACAGCAGGTTTGTGTAGAGTTCTTGGCTCTACTAGATCTTCTGATCGACTGCCTTGATTCTGTCGCTCCTTGGTATTATACATTATCAAAAGTGTTAACGTTGCATCTCAGGTTTCCTATGAGAGAATCGTCGTGGCCCGGGTCTCATGCATCGTCATCTGTTTAGACTATCCGCGAGCCACGGCGACTCTCTGATCGCAAAAGATTTCCGTTACATTGTTGGCGATGAATAAAATAATATCGCCAACAAAGTAACGATTTATTAATTTATTATTTATTTGTAATTCCAAGAAGTGTCGAACCGTTTATTCGCCCACCGTGGCGAATAAATAATTCGAGACTTCAAAAAAAAAATTTCCAAAATTTTTATTTAAATTTAATTAGAGCCAGAACGTAACACTATGTATATTAGATGTGTCTAAAGTCAGAGTATAATATGAAAATATGTCTCCGATGTCGGATTTATATCACAAGTAATGCTTAGATTCAAAGTCGCCAAAGTCAGAGTATGATATAAAAATATGTCTTCAAAGTCAGATATATATCGCACATGTCCCCGAAATCGATGTATAACAAGTCTGTAAGCAAAGTGAGCGCTGATTCAAATAATATGCAACTTATTTAAATGAATAAATTGATTTTAACTAATGAAATCCGACGGGAACGTCACACCACCCAAACTAAGAAAGCCGCAATGCTTCCGAAGATGCAGTGCGACTTGTATAACATTTAAGTTTACGCTTATGCTGAAAGACAAGAAAACACAAGCTATTAATGATTCGATATAAACCCAATTCCCTCCTTTCAACTGCTTCTATATAATTCAAGATTGTTAATTGTCATTCCATTGACCTGGACTCGAGATGTAGCGTGATACATTTAATTCGTTATAATCTAAGTTCTTAAACTACTTGACGTTATTTAAGATATACCTATCTATCTATATATATATATATATATATATATATATATATATATATATATATATATATTTTTTTTTTTTTTTTTTTTTATGATTAATAATCTATATGACTTGTTTAGCAAGTTAACACAAAAAGACACAGAGAGAAAAAAAAATTAAAGGTAGTTTCGAGCGTTTAGCTCCTTGATTATGTGAATTATTTGCGTAAGGAGTACTATATATAGCTATCTCCTAACCTAGTCGTTTGATAATGATATAAAAAAAAAAAAAAAAAAAAAAGATAGTACAATAAAATGTATATATGATTAAACTTGTCTTATTACTATTTAATTTTCGAAGTCTGCTCTAACTTACTCTAGCAATCGCCTCCTCCGCGTTTTATTATATATATATATATATATATATATATATATATATATATATATATATATATATATATATATATATATACAACATAACGCGCCTTGTCATCACGATAGCGTCCGCAATTCTTAACGGATCTTAATGAAATTTTATACACTTATTTATTGGACGATTACCTTGATCAAGTTCGAAGATGAGCCCAATCGGTCGATTAGTTTGGAAGTTGTGGGTGTTTGAAATTTTTTTTGATTTTCATAAAAATGAATTTTCTGGCTTTAACCTTAAATAGCTTTTGAATCAAAAATGATGACTAAATTCTGTGAAAAGTATCTTAAAATTTGAACGATTAGCTTTAATTTTCACTGCAATACTTGATTTTTGGAAACATCTTTTCTAACAATTTGATGATATCAAAAATTTCACAAAAAATACAAAAAAGCTTACAAAAAAAGTATTAATTACTATTACACTATTGTAGCTTTATTATATTCACATCTATAAGAAATCGACCTTTCCATTCCGGGTAAGGCCAGATGGCTCATTTTTTTAATTCTAATTTTGTTCAAATTCGTATTTTGTTTTCACAGTATACATCGTTAATGCTTGTTTTTATTAATCATCATATAATTTAATTGTTCTTTGTTATTGTTTTTGTATGTAGTTATACGTTGTGTGCGATTTATTTTCGTTTATATTTAAGCCAAATGAATATTTATCTGGTTTGTGCTTTAAAGTTATTCTTTAATCGTTATTGGTGAACTTAGTAAATAATATTTTTTCGTTATGATTTATTCAAGTTTTTAGTTATTTTAAGTCATTTTATCTGTTTTGTTTATCATTAATTGTTATCTGGTTCACAATTTTTAGCAATTCGATTTTTTGTGATTTGTTTTTCTTAATATTCGTTTATAATCATTCAATGTATAATTTCAATCTTTTATTATTGTAAATATTATGTTATAAGCAGTTAGTTTATTTTATGTTTAAAGGTAGTTTACGTGTTATCCAATTTTAAATTGCACTGGATATACCTGAAAAAAAAAAAAAAATTGAATTAGAATGACAAAAATAATGGCGGGAAAAGAAAAAACATCGGTAATACCGACATCGGTGGGAACACAATTGCGAGGCTCGAACACGGTTTATGTTCGTGTATCACGGTAAAATATATCATGACATTGTCACGATCGGAGAGAGTGAAGGCGACGGGCGAAGGGTTTATTTTAATTAATTATTTAGTAAACTACCCACAATATTCATTCTATTACTCAACCAAGGAGCCTATTAAGACCGTCACGTGGCTAGTGTGAGAATGTTTAATATTTGGCAAGTTTTAATACTAAATAAGTCTATTTCGTACCGAGCGAAAGTACGATAGACAATCCCGTTCGTTGACCTGCGTGGCTTAAGGGTAGGTCAGGGATTTTAAAGCGAGAGGGAAGTAGGTAGGTGAATATGGGCCCTCGAGAAGTCCCTGTTCTTTTACGTCTGTCTCTTTCTGTACCCGTTGACTTGAGAATGTCAGAGTAAGAGGTATAAATAAGAGAACGATGATTTAAAAAAAAGGAAGAATCTGTATATTCTTTTATAAAATTAGAATGTTGTTTTACATGTGTGTACTTAAATATAAACAAACATAATTAACTTACCACTCAGCTTGAAGTGGCTTACAATCTCGCTGATCACACTCTCTCTCAATTCACCACTTTGAATTTATGATCGCGGAATTGTTTTTATTTGATTCGCTGGGACCCTGCCCGTGGCTTAGGGATTTTACTCAGCGGAATTTAATGCACTGTTCGGACTCGGAGCTACTGGGGTGCCAAGCGGATACACTCCCCTATCTGTCGAGTACGAGTATGAATTCAATTTTATTTTGGATTTCGATCTAGGAGTCTGGATTCCTAGGCTATAGACCGTCACGAGACCGGAGATCCTGGTGAGTCGTATCGATCGTGATTTTTGCAAGGTAGAAATCTAGGTATTTGGCCAAGGAGCCCGATTGCCCAGGCGGTGGACCGTCACGTGGACAACGATTAAGATATTATCTCTGATTCGCGGTACTAGTCGGACTTGGGCCGATAGATCTAATCGGTACTTTTTGTTCAAATCTGTAGAACTTCGGAGAGATTACTTTCGATCGACTCGAGATTCGGCAGAGTTTGGTTCTGATTAGCGATTGACTGCTGTCGTTAGATTTTCGGCAGTTTATATACTCTAATTTTGATGGAAAAGTCATACGTTTTCTTATGCAAGCAACCGGTCCTTCTCATCATTTTAGGCAACAACATGATGAGTAAGTACATGGATCCGGTTTAGGTACCTTTCTAAAAATTAGAAAAGTCCATATATGGAAATAGAATCATATCATTTTTAGGTAAACAACAACGGATGAGTAAATGCTCTATTGGAAGTACATAGATCCGGGCATGACTTTCGAAATGTCATAGGTGACTCGGAATATGGAAATGAGATGGTCATAGAATCTTTGTATATATTTGAATTTTAATTAGAAGTCCGGTGCACACGTGCAGGTGTCCCGCTGAGTCGCAGCTAAACTTGTTTTTCGGTACTACGCCCGTATACACACACATATAGACACTCTCTTTTATAACTGTATTGTAAATAGGTGTACGCAGGTTAGTGTGGATGCAAGATGAGTATGCAGCTATTGACGTTGTTGGGTTTGAGAATGGGCTCTGTCCTAGAGAGAGTGAGACAGGTATATTGTCATATCTGCCGATCTTTGTCTATTCTTACTCATCGTACATGCACTTACATAGGTACCTGCAAAAGGATTTTGGTACGACGATTTTGGGTGCGGTCAAGTACTCGTTGCTTATAAAATGGAAAAGAATGTAAATACAAAAAAAAAATTCAATTAAATAGTTGAATCGCGATCCATATGTAACGATCGTTACAACATTTTATTTTTCATCTTTTAAATATTTCGTTATTAATGTTGAATAAATAATAATATGGTTATCTTAATTTTAAGCCGATTTTCACTTTTTTTATTTTAGTCAAATCTTTTGTGAATAATTAATTTTTCAAACGCCCTCGCAATTATGTTCTTGTGATCCAATTTTTGTACAGTTAATTACTTTCATTACCGTTACCTACACTATTGAATTAAAAGATTTTTGAATTTAGGTATTTTCATTTTAACTTCATTATATTAATGACGAAATAAGTTATATTATAATAAAAACAATTAACATTCAATGCATTTTTGTATGTTCAATATCGATAACAATTAGTTCTTTAAGAATTTTTTTCAACACAATTTTTTAAGCATTGTGGTAAATTGAAATTTTTCATTATTCATTAAATCATCGTCAAATAAACAATCGAAGAACTATATTTAGACCAAAAAAAGCATAAACTATCATTTCTTTACTGCTAATGACAATTATCATGTGATTCTCAATAATGAATTAAAAGTGTTTTTGCTTCAAATTATAAACAATTAAAAATATCAATGTTTTTTCTTTTTATGCGAATTAAATTTTTTTTTTATTTACACTCAAGCCGACAAATAATTTCACATTGATTGTATTATTAATTTTTTTCTCATATTATTTAAAGTTATTGTGATATAACGCTTCAAAAAAGAAAAATGTGATAGAATATCATAATTTAAATTATTTATTCGATGATCGTATGCCAATAAAAGTAAATAACTGAAGAAGTTAGAAGTAATGAGATAAACGTGACCCGTTTTTTTTTCAAATAAAGTTTTTTAAAAAAGTAGAATGTTACGAATTCATAAACTTTATCGTTTGAACAAATTGGATTCATCACTTATAAACCTCGAATTATTCCAGATCAATAAAATTATACAAATGAACTGCACGATTTCAATTCATTATATTTATAAATATATAAGTATAATGAATTGATATCATTTGCTTTGTAAAGATACTTACGTAAAGTCGAAAAGTTTGTATAGCAATAGCCGAGCTAGTATCGTTTTTAAACGATTTGTTTCTCAAAACACAGCTGCTATGTATCAAAATTATTTCAACGGTTATTAATAATAAAAATAATTTTATCGCCATAAGCGATGTTCTTAAGTGACAAAATAATGTTTTCATCAAGTATTATGCGATTTGAATAATGATAATGCACTATTATTAATATAAAAATATATTTCCAATATAAATATCAGTAAATTTTTGTTCAATTTTTAGGCTAAATTATTTACTTTAGTATAAGTTTATTATTATAATTAACTTCCCACATCCTAAAATATATCTCTAATCACCACTTCGATTACTTACCAGACAGGCACTTAACAGGCAAGGATAATAGTTAGAATACTGAAAAAGAAAAACTGACGTATATTTGCTGTCAATTTGGAAGAAAATAAACTCAGATACTTTTGATTTCATTTATTAGAAATCCGCGACTGCGATTGGACATTGAAACGAAAGAAAACTTTTCGAGTAAATGAATATATAAGAAGTATAATCTTTTATGAGCATGACGTTAATAATACAATGCCAATTTGGTACGCAAATACAGACTTTTTTCAAATCTCCCTCAAGGAATATACGATTTGTAGCGCCATCCTTATTTGCGTCCTAAATATAGTGAAAATGCCTTCTCTTTAAAATAATTAAGTACGACGCATGCGCTTACATCCTTATGAATGATGTGTATATGGTCGAGTTCGTCAGCCTCTCCTGCATGAAGAAATTTATCATTTTGATGAGACGCATGCGCAAACTGCACCTTTCGGCTGCTTACTGTGAACGTACCGTTACCAATCAGCTGAAAAGTGCAATGTGCACATGCGCTCCTGTTAAAGTGAAGAATAACCGATTTAAAGTAGCAAATAAAAAAATAATGTTATTCATAATGGATCAAAATGTAAAGGGAAAGTAGGTACTTACTGAACGGGTAATTATCGGTATACCTCTGAAAAAAATCTTATAATAACAAATGGTAAGGCAAAATAAACCAAATAATGATAATAATTGATTTTATAATAATTCATAGGATGGAATGGAAGATGAAACGATTTAAAGAAAATTAATTGCATTTGCATACATTTTTTTTTATTCATTGACTTATTGCATGTTATTTATGAAAAGTATAAATTAGATTTTAACATTATTTAACATTAAATACAGTTACTACAGTTATGACAATTACAAACAGACGAATTCTTTGAAAGAATTTCAGTAACAGTCATTAACATATCTTCAATACGTTTTTAGACACTTGGTGTCCTTCATTAACAATCGAATCACATAAATTGCTTAGTAATAAGTAAAATAAATTGTAAATTATTGGCTGAAACCTTACAAACATTTTACAGAGCAATAATCAGGTCACAATTCTCTTAATCTAACAGTAATAATCTTATTAATATGTATTAAATACGGATTGATTGCATCGATACTTTTAAGTTTAATTTTTACGTGCATAAAAATAAAATGAGATTAAATCGTAGTTGTTCTTTTTTGGATATGAATAATGATGCAATAGTAGTAATGAATTAAGAAAAAGTTATAATAAAAGTAAATTTTACTACGTACACAGAAAGAAAGATTTCTTGTAAGAAATTTATGTTGTGAGGAAATTTTTACTGACCTCAAGATATTTTTTTTTGATACGATGTAAAAACACAATCTTAAAGCGAGAAATTTCTGTTTTTTTAGCAAGAAAAAATCTTTGTAGCTAATAAATTTTTCGTCTTACATTTTTTTTCCGAAATTTAAATTGTAAAAAATTTCTTATGCCGAGAAATCGCTTTTTTTGGTGTATAGATATATTCAATTACCACTTATTGACTGGGACTCACATCACTATTTAAAAAATAATAATAACTGACTAATCAGGTCATTATTTTATAATTATTTTATAAATCTCAGTCTCATTATATGAATCACTGTCTTAAATGTACAGCCAATGAAGTTATCATTGAATATATCATAATAATTGTAGCAAAAGGTAAAAATAATAAATTAATAATCTTCATATTAATTAAAATGATTTGACAATTAATCATTAAGAAATAACTATTAATAAAATTAAACGATAGATAAATTTTTCGACTGCAAATCAAATGTTAAAAAAAAATGTAAGAAAATGAAGTGTTCATAAAATTTTAAATGAATTAATCATGGACAATTCAAATTTTGACGTAAATTAAGCTGATTCATATAAAGATTATTATTTTTTAAGAGAAGTAATTAAATTTAAAAAAACGAAATTGAAAATATCAAATTTAGACATTTCAAAAAATAAAATTTACTTGAAAGGTAGAATGAGATCGATAATGTTTAACTGTCGAAAGAAGTTCTTTTATTCGGTAACCCTCCAGCAAATCCATCATGCTTTTGCTTCGGTGTTTGGAAGCCAATTATACGAAGCTCATTATCCAATAATGCCGCATATTCCGGAACCAGAGTGATGTTATCATTTGATTGAACTACAAACTGCGGAGCACCATCTATATTTGATTAGGAAAAGAGAAAATTATAATTTCATACTGTCAAGAATATTTGAATTCATAAACAACATGATTTATTTTATTTACCATAGTTTACAGAAAGTTGCTCCAACAGGCGAAGAAAACTACCTTTTGTAAATCCCTTCTTTTCATCGTACCGAAGAATTTTAACTTGCAGTTTGTAAATGTCCTCAACTATCACACCTGCCCCATAACTGCCACCGTAAGCAGAGGTTTTCGAAAAGGGCTGCTTTAGATATCCTTGGACATCTGCAATAATTAAAAGAACGAAAATTAAATCAATTTTATATTATTTAATTATAATATTAATATAATTACTTACACATCATTCCATCAGCATCAATGACATCCTCTAATTTAACTTTAGGAATGTCTTTAGCGTCATTTATCGCATCTTCAAATTTTTGGTCATCAATGGTAATGATCGTTCCTGGAAGTACAACGATTTCCATTTGAGCAGTTGATTCATTTTTATTCTTGTATCGCGGGTTGGGTAATGTTGAGCGTCCTCGCGTGAACGTTATAATCTATATGTATAAAATCAAAGTTATAATAATGATAAAATTAGACATGACAATCTATAACAATGTAAAAATATATTTACAGTACGATCCTGAATCAACGGTGAGTATTTGATTGCCAATTCTCCCTAAAACAATACACGGACTCTGGAACTGCTGCCATTGTTAATCACAATTTTTAGATGTGATGAAGCCTTTTTTCGATTAACTGGACCGCTATTAACCGTCCTCATACCCTCAATTAAGTCCACGTATCCACGAAGTTCACTGAAATAACAATGAAGATGAATTAAAATTCCTAACCCTTAATTAATCATAGGCTTAAAAATATTTTATAAGTAACTATTAGTTTTAATTGCAATGAAAAAATACTTACATGCTTTCATGCCCAGAAATCCACGCATTTATTTCAGCATCCAATGTAAAAGATGCTAACAACGATTCACGAGTCATGATTAGATTTTCAGCACAACAATAAATATTTTAGAAAAGCGACTGATCACACCGAAGGCTGATGAACGAAAGAACGACTTGGTCAAATATTATTAAGACCACAAACTCTAATTGATGTCTCTCAGACGCGATCGCTAGAGGTCACCATATAACGTTATTATACCGCCACCTAGGCCCCTATTACAATTGAAGCCCGTTAAGTAACCGCTTTATGGTGTATTTGGATCTCCCACCCAGCGCACTGGAAAGACTGCTGTATACCCGGGAAAATTTGAATTCATAATGAAATTATTAGTATAAAAAAAATAAATAACCAATAAAAAAAAAGTCTATGAATTATCAAGTATACTGATGATGAAAGTAAAATTTAAATGAACAGATCTTAATATCCCAATTATAAATAATCTTTGTGAAGAGTATCAATAATTTATCAATATAAATAAAAAACAAATCGATTATTGATTAATAAAAAATCCTTATGTAATAAAATTTAGATGAAATATATGTAAAGTTAAACTATTCATAACGTAATTGGTCGACAGCAAAAAAATTATGCAAACGACATGAAATATACATTTAAAATAAATACATGAATAGAACGACACACGCATTAGCTGTGCGCGAAACATGTATGCTGGTATAAATGTAAATCGATTGTATCATGCTTTCTATCTGCAGTCAATGTGCATGTATAAATTTTGTGTACGTGCAGCTTGATAAAATAGATTTTTTTTATTTATGATTCTTATTAATTAACAATTGACTTTTTCTGATTATTTATATTGATGATTTATTTATAAAGGTTATTCATAATTGAGATACTAAAATCTGTTTACTTGAGTTCTACTCTAATTAGCAAACTTGGTAATTTATAATTTTTTTTTTTTATTTGTTATTCAATTATTTACTACGTATTTAATTATGCATTTAAATTTTCCCGGGTATATAGCAGGCACCCCAGTGCGCCGGGCGAACCATCAGAATCCAAGAGAGGCGGGTCGTTATCGGGCGCACGTTTAACGGATGTTGACTGTACTTCGAAGACTTAGCATGGGTGCGTTCAGTAAGCATTCACACCACGCGAAACGCCTCAAAATCCTATCTAAATAAACGTGAGTGAGCGTGGCGTTGCGAACGTCAAGCGGAACGCACCCCATATAATTATTTATAACACATAATAACACAAATATACATAAATATATAAATATAATATAGTATCTGTGATGATATATTATTGTGTCGTTTATGTATATTATATGTTGTCCTAACCAATCACGTTACGAATAGTTTGGCCCACATACATTTCATCTAAATTTTATTATAGGATTCATAAGCATATGAGGAAATGAATGATTATTGAGCTGATTTAATATTAAATTATTAAGCAAATCTATTCATTATTGTTTATTGATACCAAATATCAATTCTGTAAAATATTTGAATATTATTTATTATTATTTTAATAAGTGAATATTAATTTTGTTGTGACAAATCATATGCGACTGATTTCTCATGAGTCACTTATGACTTAGTGAATTTGTCCTGATGGCTAATTATTATATGCAATACTAGTTACCAATCTATCATTTATTTTTGATTTAAATTATTAATGATATAATTATTATTTGACGACGTTCATTGTTATTAGTTTTACTATCACATGTGAATGATATAAGAGATATAAATATCACTCTATAATTATTATTGACGTCTGGATGATTATTGTTATAATAATTATTAATTATTCTGAAAATACTAGTGTAGTGAATACTGTGTAATATTCACCAGTGGGAATTTTACTGAAATATTTTCTGGAAATATTCAGGAATTATTTCTGAGATTATTTTTATTTTATTCTGGAATTATCCTATGCGAGTGATACTGGCAGTAAATTATTTTGCGGTTAAAAGTTATTGTTCATACGTTATTCTTATTTTTAATATTTTGTATACGCATACCAGTATTATTTTGTGTAAGTTATTTATTATTATTTTTATATTTGATATTATTTGTGTGAGTATGCGATACGATTGATATTCAATTTATTATTTAAAATATATTTGAAACAAATGGTCATCAACCCGGTGTTAATTTAAATTTTATTCATTTACATTATTGCTATCTTTTTTTTGCTTTCGTTTTCCTAAATCTGAAACTGCTATCCTGTGTTTTATTTTTATTTTTCATTTTTCTCCGTTGTATTTATTTTTTTTTTTTTTAATTTGTTGGTGGAGCACATGAACTGGCCCCCAACTAGGATTTTCTAACCCAGCCTGAGCAGAGCTGCGGGTCCAGGGAGATTCGGGATATCTACAGGTGGGACTTTTGGGTTGTTATTTTTATTATTTTCAGTTTTTTTACCAACAGAGGGCCATAACGGCTATTGAGCACCAACCACACTCCGCAGTGGGTCGTTTGAAATGGAGGAGAACGTTATAATCCCACCAAAAACAGATTCTCTGTAAAAAGTTGCTCCAAGTACACGTTCAACATTAATCTTAGATGGCATTGAAAATACTATTCTTACAAAAAAAATTAAAATCATAAGAAGACCAAGTACCTTAATTTTTTTTAATTTATTGAATACAAAAAAAAATTGTTACTATGAAAATTGAAAAATAACAAAAAAAATACTTGAACGTACTTGGTGTGCGTAGTTAAAGGCAGTTTAATATATTATTCAATTGTGAAACATTCACAATGATATGACACGACCGAATAATTATTTTTTGCATAACGCCAAGTACGTTCAAGTATTCTTTTTTTTTTTTCAATTTTGATAGTGTTACGTTTTGGGAATTACCCCAAATTAATTAAAAATAAAAAATAATTTTTAATTATTTAATTTAATCCAGGTTTGGCCTCGTTAGAGTGTCTATAGACTCCTGGTGGACCGTGGTCGTCGATTATTCGATTGATTATTAATTTCTATTATTTTTCGTGATTTTCAAACATGTTCGCGCCGGTTCCAACTCCATATAATTATTATATTTATAGTGGCAGGTGAATGGATGGAAAATCGGTAGGAAATTTGAAGGAAACCCGAACTGCTGTTGAGCGCTCAGGGTTATAGGATAGGGTGGAACAGCTGATAAGCGCTCGCCCCTGGGTAGTAATAGGGCTATGGATAGGTCATAGTGTAGGTGAAAATATTGGGGTGCCAATTGGCACCCCACAATAAGGTTAAATTAATTTAGAAATAATTATGGAGTTTATTAACTCTATAGAGAACAGAGGTTCGAGCTCCATGAGCTCTTTTGTAGGACTGACTATTTAGTCATTATAAAAATATAATAAAGCCAACAGAGTTGACAAAATGTTGACGCTGCATCTCAGGTTCCCTGTGAGAGAATCGTATTGGTGCGGGTCTCTTGCATCGTCATCTGTTTCGACTACCCGCGAGCCACGGCGACTCTCTTATCGTAACCGATTTCCGTTACATTGCATGAAATTGATTTATCAAAAATAATTAATTTATTTTAATCAATAAAATATTACGGGGACGTAACAATAGTAACAATTTTTTTTTTTTTGTATTTAATAAATTAAAAAAAATTGATGGTACTTGGTCTTCTTATGATTTTAATTATTTTGTAAGAATATTATTTTTCATGCAGTTTAAGGTTAATGTGGAACGTGTACTTGGCGCAACTTTTTACAGAGAATCTGTTTTTGGTGGGATTTCATTTTTTTTTTGTAGAATGATTGATTAATCGATCTGAAAGATTTGTAAAATACAAATAAAGCAATAACAATAAAAATGTTATTAAGACACAGTTTATTATTGATTCAACGATATTAAAATTTGATAGTCAATGACAACTATCCTTATTATGTTATGTATAAACATATATGCATAAATCAAATCTGAAACTCATTTTTAAAAGTTAAATAAAAAATTAAAATTTCTTTTAAACTGATAGCAAGTTAATATTCATTAATTGTTCACATATTTATAAAATTAGTTTGACATCAAGTTGTAGCTATGAACTTTGCCGATGGTCGAAAATTAGACATGAAACGGACAAATTCTTGAAAAGTTCAGAAAACCGAAAAACCAATAAACTCAAAAAATTTTTTTTTCGTTACGATTATTATTCAGCACTCATGAGATGCTACTAAAATGCTCATAAAATACAATGATCAAAAAAGTAAATACAATTTAAAAATACATTGTCTAAAAATCATAATTTGATTCTTTTAAAAAGGTAAGGTTATGATCTCATCATATATGTAACAATCATATACGCCCAGTTGATATAGGAAAGAATGTACCAACACTATGGAACTGATTATACCCTGATAGTCACCTTTTTCTCAAGGTAACTTCACACTACTGCCATATTCTGAAGCCAATTAGAAGGAAAGTATTGGAGAGCAAGCAATTACCTTTAAGTTAACAGTAAATTTTCTGTAACTTGAAAATTCAATTTGACTACAAGTGTTACTGTCAAATAATGACGTTAAGTTGATTGAAAGTTTCATTTCAAATTGACAGGAAGTTTTCCTGTCAAATTACAATCAATTTACGTCTACAAATACCCTGATAGCCAGTTCAGTTCAACCAACAGTCAAATCGCGCGGAAATTTGACGTCAGATTAAAGCCGCTATCCGACATACTCGAGACATAAAAAATTGAGTAGCAAAATTTGACTGTAGGAGTAGCTCAAATTGATCTAAATTGTTTAGATTCAATTTAACCGTTTGATACATATTGAAGAAAAGTCAGCTCGCGACATCTAACAACTATTCAACAAACTAACTTCAACAATCAAAAAGTGAAAAATATCTCTCTAGTTAAGGTCTTCTTGGCGTCATTTGTTGCGTATCAAATTTTGATATCTCACAGACGTCAAATGGCGTTTTTAAATTTAAGTCTAATTTATGTGAAATTTCACGTCAAAGAGAGTTCAAAAGTTGACATTGAAGTTTTTTATGTGTACCGTACGTCATTGGGACGACAAAAGTTTCAGCTCAAAAATTGCGCTGAATCTAGTTATCTGGGTATAAATCAACTTGCACGAAAGTATTATCCAGCCAAGGCTTGCCAGAAACTTGTTGTTAGCCGAAGATGTTTCACTGCAGAAGTTACTGAACAAACTGTAGCTATTAGTGACATTTGACGAAAAATTCAACTCTGATAGCCGAACCTTGCTCAGCAAGTTCTGCAGTGAAATATTTTCGGCTAACTTAACTACAAGTTTCTGGCAAGTCTTGGCTGGATGATACTTGCATGCAAGTTAATGCGAATCTACTGCCGTTATCTGAATGTAATTTAACAGATAAACTAATCGTCAATTTGAAGTTAAACCTTCAATCAACTTAACGTCATTATCAGACAATAACGCCAGAAGTCAAATTGAATTCAAATTACAAACAATCTACTGTCACATTAACTGCAACTTTTTGCTCTTCAACTTTTGCTGTTAAGGTGACTTCAGATTCTGGAAGTAGCTCGAAGTTAACTTGCGGTTATTGTGGCTATTAGGGAAGGAAATTTTTGCTAGGGGTTTTTTTTTCTAGTAACAAGTTACTTCTAAATTGATGAAAAATAAACCACAAATTTTTTTTCTGATTTTTGTTGTCACATTGTCAGCAAATCCGGGCAGCGAATTCCGGTCATTTCAATTGTCAAAATACGGTCAATTTCAAGCTAAAATGGCTATTAGAAATAGTTTTCATTACCCTCATAGCCACCTTATCCACAAGTTAATTCCAAGCTACTGCCGTAGTTTTAGAATACGCTAACTTAAAGGAAAGTGTTGAAGAGCAAGCAGTTACCATTAAGTTGATAGTTAATTGTCTGTAACTTGAATTCAAATTTATTACAAGTGTTATTGTTAGACAATGACGTTAAGTTGATTAAGAGTTTCACTCCAAGTTGATGGCAAGTTCTTCTGTCAAAATAAATTCAGATGATGGCACTAAATTTGCTTTAACTTGCATGCAATAATTATCCAGCCGAGGCTTGCCAGAAACTTGTCGTTAAGTTAGACGTAAATACTTCACTGCAGAACGTTGTAAGCAATTATATTTTGAGTGTAGCTATCAAAGAACGTACACCCGTTTTTAAAAGGTAAGTTAACAGAAAGTGTTGCCGGAAAGTTATAGGAAGAACCTCCAATAGCTAAATTGCTTCCGAATTCATAACAAATAAGCGTCAAAGGATTAGACACTCACTTTCAGCGATTAATGTGAATTCCAAGTCTGGCCAAGGCTTTCTGTCAACTAAGTCACATGAGTAAAGTGATCTTAACCTATATGTTCTGCCTAAGGATCCAGAAATTGCCATGTAGTTAATGTAGGTTTTGATTGTTTTGGGTTTGAGCTCTAGCGCGGCAGGAATTAAAAAAAATAACGAGCTCCTTGAGCTCGAAAAATTGTTGTGGGTACATTTTCGAGCTCTTCGAGCTCGAAAATACTTTTGTATGCGTTTATTTTCGAAAAATAACGTTTTTTACCATTTTTTCTACAACGATATTTCTCGAACGAATAAACCGATTGAGACGTTTAAGGTGACAATCGCCGCGTTTTATTGAGTTTCACAACTGATAAAATTTTTAAATTGATTTATCGAGTCGTTTTTGAGAAATTTTCAAAATACTAAAAAAAAATTGTTTTTTTAATTCTTTCGTTAACGGTTTCTCTCGAACAAATAAACCGATTTTGATTTTTTGAGGCGGCATTCGACACGGCTTACAAAGTTTAAGAGCTGATGAGATTTTGAGATCAATCCATTCAGCGAATAAAAAGTTATTCAAAAAATACATTTTTGAAAGAATTTTATTTTTGAAATATCTCCGAACGTACCCAACCGATCAAGCTCAAATTTTCAGTGTTTATAGTAAATGAAAAGCCGCGTCGAATGACATCTTAAAGTTCAAAATCGGTCCATCCGTTTAAAAGTTACAGAATATTTTCATACGTACGCACGTACGTACGAACATACATACATACATACACATACACTCGGACATCATCGTCAAATTAGTCAGAATAGCTTCCTAGGACCTCAAAACGTCGACATCTGTTGGAATTTCGATTTTCACAAATCGGACTGAAACCAATAACTTCCCGAATTTTTGAAAATTTGCAATTTTCTTAGCGGGAAGTTAAAAAAGAAAAGTAAGGAAAGTGATAAATTATTTAGGCTTATATAATTGCAAAATAAATAGTTTGAATTTAAAAACTTCGCAACGCATAAAAAAATTTTGATACATATTCGAATTATGTATTACTGAAATGATTGTAATACTACAAACTGGAAAAAAATAACTTCAGAACAAAAAAAAATGTAAAAGTCTATTGATTAGATTTAAACAAATCCTTATGACTATAAACATAATTAATAAATTTTTTTCATATTGACGAAAAATCGTGACGCATGAAGATAGATTGAGATAGATATTAACCCTTGTTTCGGCTTCTCAAAAATACAAAACTACTCTTCATTTATCAATGTAAGCATATAAAGTAAATCGAAAAATTAAATCCAAAAGATGGATTATTTCCTAAATTATTAATGTAGTAGCATACAATAAAAATCAATTCATTCACTAATCGAATGATAACTCAATTCAAATTCATAAATTCATTTAAATATGCACTTCTATTTTACCCCGTTTTTAATTTAGTTTAATAGATCATTATTGGGTTGAATTTTCATACATCCTAATATATTTACAAATAAAGGAGATAATCCAACATTATCGTTATAACTGTAATACATCAATTCTACACTGAAAATTAATTACGTTATAGGTTAAGCCTAATTCCATAAAGACGTTAATTATGTGTGTAACGAGGTTATTAATTAATTAGTTCAGATATTTGAGCATTTTTATGAAAAATATAATTAATACATTTGAAAAATAAATCAAAAATTTAATAAAAATTTAGGTCATGGAAACTTCTACTTACAATAAAAATATTTGATTGTCAATACCGTCATACGTATTTTGTTACTTATTTGCTGCTGATAAGATTGAATAAACACTCTGAATAAGTAATTTTTTATGGAAAAGACACATTTATCATAAATTGTTGGTACAATAATAATTATAAAAACATAATTGTTTTTTTTAGTTTAAACATATTATCTGATAGACATTCAAAATGAACAAATATTATTAACCCTAGACTGGTCAACGTATGAGCATGACGCTGCACTTGATTCTATTATTTTTATTACAATTACATTTTCCACTAAAAAGGTTTGAAAAAATTTGACTTTGTTCTTCAAACATTTTAGCATATTTTAACAATTGTTTTGAGCATGCCCGGGTCATAATATCTAGCCTCATCGGGCCTCAATCTAGCCTCATCGAACCCAAGTAAGCCTCAATGAGCCTCAAATGATGGTCACAGATCCTCAATCAGCCTCGATTAACCTCAAATGAACCTAGTCTGGACTCAATGAATTTATAATAATAATAATAATTTTACGAGTCCGATCAAATGTAATTAGAACTCGATGAGTATTATTCGAGGCTCATTGAGGCCCTTTGAGCATCATTTGAGGCTCTATGAGCATTATTCGAGGCACAAAATGCTTTTTTAGCTAAGTGAGGCTTGATTGAGGCTTACTTGGGGTTATTGAGGCTAGATTGATGTTCGATGAGGCTAGATATTATGATCCGGGTGTTTAAAAACATAAAATTGCCGTAAAAAAAATTCTAAAGAAAAAAAGTGACGAATTTGCGGGACGGTTTTCATCACTTGAACAGAGTCGTTAGTAGATTTGCACTTGCGTTGTTGCCGTCTTTGGTGTATGCTCCCCCCCTTTCCTACTTCTCATGTTCATGTGCAGACTTACGCAGACTGTTACCGGCTGTTATTGTGTTTGAAATGTTATGTGAAGGCAAATATTTACTTTTATTAATAAATATTTTGAGTAAATAGGAAAGGGGGTTTCTGGATCAGTTGGGGCAAGATGGGCATGATCTGTTGTACCAACGAACGGTAAGTTATCGATTGGTGATACGATGTCGGCTGTTGGTGTGATTATCTGGAGCCGTTTCGACACCATTTTGACGCTGATTGTGAGTATCTGGGGCTTTTTTGAAATCATTTTGATGATAATTGACGTTATTTGGCAGTCTTTTTATCGGCTGAAATCATTTTTGAGCTTATCTAGGACCCTTTTGAGCTTGTCTTATGGTAGATGTGGCCTCATGTATATTTTTAGCGGGAATTTCCAAAAAAAACAATATTCGCGTTGATCTCAGAGTTAGTAGTTTTGAGCTTTGTCCGCCATTTTGAGCTCAGATCCGCTATTTTGAAACAAATATTATGCCCAAGTCCACCATTTTGAATTAAATATTATACCGATTTAAGGCATTTTGAATTAAATATTGTGCCCATTTCCGCCATTTTGAATTAAATTATATGTCTACTTCCACCATTTTCAATGAAATATTATGCCCTTTCCTGACATTTTTGATGAAATATTATGCTAATGTCCGACATTTTGAATGAATTTTTATGTCTACTTGCACCATTTTGAATGAAGTATTATGCCCTTGTCCGCTATTTTGAATCAAATATTATGCTAATGTCCACCATTTTAAATGAATTTTAAAAGTTTGAAGCTTGCATTTTCCTGAAGTTACTGAGTGAATATGTAACACATTTTCAAAAAAATTATTATGCATTGATTAGAAATTGCAAGATTTAACAACATTATTTTTTAGCAACAGCGAATTTTCTTTATTAGCTGTGACTTAATTAATTTTCAGATGATGTCATTGAGTTTAATTTTAACTGCGTAGTAGATTGTTTATTTTTAGATGATGACTCATTCAGTTCCGAGAAAAAAATTTTCCATTGGTATTTCAACTGCGCAGTAGAATGATGACTCACTCGATTCTATTTTTAGATCATGACTCATCTAGTCAAATTTTTAACTGCGCAATAAATGACGTCAAACTTTCCGTCGCGCCATCTAGATCTTAGATTATGTTAATACAATCTAGGAATTTTTTGCCAAGATTCTAGGGGACTTTCTTTTATAAGGATGGTACTTAGTTATTTTCTAGGGGATTTTTTTAAGTTTCTGGTAATTTTATTTTATAAGGTTGGTACGAATGAGTTCTAAAACTTTCTACTGCGCAATTGGTGAGTCATCTCCCCACCTATAAAAGCACCGCGCGAAAGCATACTTCACAAAAAGAAGTACGAGTTCATTCAATGAAGTACGAATCTTTAACGACTTCAAAGTTCTTTGTGTGCGCATTTCAAAATGTTTTTTAATAAAAAATTTTTTAAGTGATTATTTAAACAATCCATAAACAATTTAAGTGGTTATTTGAACAATATATAAATAATTCAAATGTTTTAGTGATAAATTTTTTAAATGAACAATCTTAGTGATTTTTAAAAAATTTATTTTTTACTAAACTAATTAATTTATATGAAAACTACTTAATAGATAATACTTGTGGTAAACTTTTGATAACTAATTTCAAGTGTAAATATAAACAGTGATTTAATGATGAACTTTTGAAAAAATGGCACAAAACGATTTTATTGTGGCGCTTCAGCGTCCAGTAGATTCAATAATTAAATCATTTAATGATTTACATGATCAGCCATTAGCTGAAAAACATTGTCAAAAATGTCATCAAGTTCGCACTGATACAATTGATTACTTCAATGAGATTTTGCTAGATCCGCAAATAAATGTTCAAGTCAGAAGAAGTGCACGTGAAAATATTGTCCTTTTATACTGGTATGCAGATCAATTTGCACAATTGAGTGGAGAAGTAACTGGTGGTCATTTGCGTGCAAACTGACGTCTCATCGAGTAGCAAGATCTTGAAAATGCATTCTCAAATAATATTAGATCAGGATGCGCAGTGAATCACACTGAAAAAAACTCGGTATTGCTGTGGGAATTATACCAGGTTTCTCACAGTAAGAATACGTTTACTTACTGTAAGAATACTGGATCGATAATACTTAGGATTCCGGGAGGAAAAATATTTTTTTTAGTGCACGCTCATACTGATCTTCGTGCTTTTCTTGATGATGCTGAAGACGTTATTATTGAAAAAGTTGAAAATATGCTCAGAGATGTTGCTGGGCTTCAAGCAAATGCTGAATTAATTTGTAAATTCAGAAATGTAAAAGCTGAAAATGTCATTGAAGAAACAAAGTCATTCAACACCAAGAGCCGAGAAATTTTACCCGCAACATCTCTTGCTACTTGGTATAAAGATCACGTCAATGATAAATTAGTGAAGAAAGTCGAGGAATTCAATCAAAAGGATTCTGGTTGGAGTTTAACTGAAATCCACAATTTGATAATTACAATGTCAAGATATGCACCTCTTCAAGCTGGAGATTCAACGTTTGTGGAACTAACCAAGGACATCCAGGCAAAAAAAGCAGTATTAAATATTCAAAATTTTGATAAACACTGTTTTTTCTGGAGCATTGTAGCAGCATTACATCCAGCTAATATTAATCCTGCGAGAAAAACATCATATCCTCACTTCAGCTCTATATTAAAGTATGAAGGTATAAAATTTCCAATCACTTTAAATGATATACCCAAATTTGAAAAATTGAATAATTTACCAATTAATGTCTATGGTATCGAGTCAGAATTTCGCATTACAAAATCTAATAAAAGTACAATAATTCCTTTATATCTAAGTAAACTCATAAAGTCAGATAAAAAAGTTATTCATCTCTTAATGGTACAGCAAAATATTAAATTAAATAAATCAGATTTTAATATTAAAAATTTTCAATCTAAATTCCACTTTGCTTTGATCAAAGATCTTTCACGACTAGTTCGATCTCAAATTACAATGTCAAAATGCAAATTATTTTTTTGCGATCGATGTTTGAATCATTTCAAATATGATTATTCATTTGAAAATCACAAAGCTGATTGTTTTGAAATGAATAAAGTCCATATGACATTTCCAAAAGATCAAATTTTAAAATTCAAAAACTACCGATACAGAGACACTGTACTTTTTGTTGTGTATGCGGACTTGAAATGTACACTAGAAAAGACTCAAGGAGATGATGAAACTCAGGAGCATGTTCTACACAGTGTAGCATTCTATCAACACTGCAGTTATGATAATAAATTATTTAAATTTGAATTAAATCGTTCAAAATTTTGGATTAATTGGTTTATTTTAAAGTTGGAAAAATTAGCTATCGAGTTTGAAGGATATTTAGAAAATCCTACACCAATGAAGCCGCTTACTAAACAGCAGCAAGAGGCACATGATCAGACAACTGTTTGTCATATTTGCGAAAAAATAATTACTACAAATACAGATAAGTGTTATGATCACTGTCATTTCACTGGTAATTATCGCGGCCCAGCACATATATCTTGTAATGTCAATTATCCCAAGTCACATGTTATTCCCATAGTATTTCACAATTTATCCGGCTATGATGCACATTTTTTAATTAAAAGTCTAGCTACATTAATTAAAGGTGATGTAACATTACTACCAATTAATAAAAAAAATATATATCTTTCACAAAATCGATAGAAAATACTTCAGTGTCATTACGCTTCATAGACTCATTCAGATTTATGGCATCAAGCCTTGAAAAATTAGCTTCATATCTTAGTGATTGTAAAGTGAGCGAATGCGCAAAGAGGATCTGGTTTAGGTGTGATGTAATCTTAACAACTAAAAAATTACACAAATTATTATAAGAAATAAATTAGATATTTTTCAACACTATTTACACTTAAAACTGTGAGAAGATAATATAAAAAAACGAATGCAATAAAACGTATACGAGATAGCGAATGCAACTAACAATTATTATAGTATAGCGGAGCGGTTTTAGAGTACGAGGTTGTACTCTTGAATTCAGGAGCGAAAAAGACTCGGAGAAAATGTAGTTGGAGACGACGTGGCCGCTTGGTGGTGACGTGGCAGCTTCGATGTGTAAAGCAAATTTCCTGATTGGTCGGCTGGGAGCGGGGCTCTCATGCCAACTTGACTCGGCCATGAGCTAGAATTTGTATGTACCGGGCCCAAATAGCGAGTGACCCGGCACTATACTGACTATCAGTCAGTAGCGAGTTTGGCAACTCACGGCTGTTGCGGAAGTGCACGAAACTTTTCAAATTGTCTAAGCTCGTGACTGAACAGTGATGATGAAAAGCTTATAACGAAACTTCATTATCCTGATCCAGATGAATTAAAATTAGTCACGCGCAAAGGTATATTTCCATATGAATATATTTCAAGTATTTACAAACTTAATGACAAACAATTGCCTAATCAAATATCATTTTTTTCAAAGCTAACAAATGAAAGTGTCTCTGATGAGGATTATTTTTTTGCTCAACTAGTCTGAAACAAATTTAACATCAAAACACTGGGAGAGTACTCAGATTTATATCTTAAAACTGATGTACTTCTTCTAGCAGATGTGTTTGAAAATTTTAGACGTAGCTGCTTTGAAACTTATAGTCTAGATCCATTACATTACTATACTGCTCCTGGTCTGTCCAATGATGCTATGCTGAAATACACTGGTGTAGAACTTCAGCTTTTAACTGATCCTGAAATGGTACTTTTTATTGAAAAAGGAATCAGAGGTGGGGTATCTCAGTGTACAAACCGTTATGCTGCTGCAAACAATCGGTACATGGGTGAAGACTTTGATCCAAGCAAAGCTGAATCATACTTGATGTATTATGATGTAAACAACTTGTATGGTACAGCAATGAGTATGTCACTGCCGACGGGTTCATTTGAGTGGGTTGAAAATGTTGATGATGATGTAAATAAATTATTAAATGATAATGATAATATAGGATATATATTAGAAGTAGACTTAGAGTATCCTGAGGAGTCACATAATATGAGTCGCATAATATGAACTCCATAAAGATTTACCGCTGTGCCCAGAGCACTTTGTACCATCTGGATCTAAGCACTCGAAATTATCAACTACTCTGTATGATAAAAATAATGATATAATACATTATAAAAATTTAAAACAATATCTAGAGTTAGGATTAAAATTAACAAAAATACACAGAGTACTAAAGTTTGAACAATCGCCTTGGCTCAAATCATATACAGATAAAAATACTGATTGTAGAAAATTAGCAAAGAATGAGTTCGAAAAAAATTTTTATAAACTAATGAACAACGCTGTATTTGGTAAGACTATGGAAAATGTAAGAAAGCATAAAGATGTTCAATTAAAAACTGAATGGGATGGTAGATATGGAGTCAAAGAATTGATATGTAAACCAAATTTCCATAGTCTCACCATGTTTGATGAAGATATGGCAATTATTGAGATGAAGAAAGTAAAAGTCTGTTTCAATAAACCTATTTATGTAGGCTTTTGTATTTTAGATTTATCCAAAACATTTATTTATGATTTTCATTATAATTATGTAAAAAAGAACTTTAAAAACGATGAGTCGAAATCAATGTATACTGACACAGACAGTCTCATCTATCATTTTACTGTACTAGATGTTTACAAAATCATCAAACGTGATATCTCAAAGTTTGACACCTCTGACTACCCCGTTGATAATGTATATGATATGCCATTAGCTAATAAAAAATTCACTGGACTCAGGGCTAAATTATATGCATTTAAAACATATTAAAACAAAAAAGCTAAAAAACGACCAAAGGGAGTCAAGGGTCCTACTTTGAAAACAATCATGTTTGATGATTTGATGGAATATTTAAATAATCATGTGACTTTAACAAAAAAACAATATTTAATAAAATCGAAAAAACATAATGTAAAGACAATTATGCAAAATAAAATTGCATTGAGCTGGGCTGATGATAAGCGCCAGCTCATTGATGGCAGTCATGACACCCTACCATGGGGCTATAAAAATGATAATAAAATTATTGTAGATGATGATGATGATGATATAATTATAAAACGAAAACTTATGTAAATAGTTGTAAATAAATATATGATTGTAAAATTAGTTTTAAGGTAGGGAAAAAAAAGTTATGTGTAAAAGATTTAGATGACTTTCTGTAAATATCATCAACAATTAAACAATAATAATAATTATTTCTCTACACTTGATAATGTAAAAAATGTTAAAAGATTAGTTAATAAACATTCAATAAAAAAATTTTTTAATTTACAATTATAATTTTTAATTTTCAACCTATAATAGATTTAGTTAATTATAATTGTTGTTGAAGGTATATAGGTAATAGACTAGCTGATGCAAAGAAAGTACACTCGATGTAAACCCTTTCAGTGGAGTATATGTAGATATATTTATTTGTACTCACTAACAATCATACAGTACGATACAAGTATATTTATATAGCACAAGAAACATTAGGTACGACGCACTTAGCGCTTACAACAGCAAAGAACCATTCGACTCACTTACATTCAAAATACTCTGACAGACCCTTAAGCCTAATACACAATATGTGTGTCTTGCACACTCATGTAACGATTACTCACACGCCCCCTCAAGACGCACATACTTAATTACATTCGTTTAAAATCTAGGCGTTATTATGATTATCAATTCTGTTTGTTTTTTCTTTTAATACCAAACCAAGGCCAGTGACGCAGATTTCATGACGAACACGCGATAGAGATTTCGTGAGGACATCAGCGACCATATTTTCCGTAGATATATGCTCCAGTCGAATCGTTCCTTCTTCAATAATATCACGCACGAAATGATGGCGAATGTCGATGTGCTTTGTTCTAGCATGAAACACCGGATTCTGAGCTAACTGCTTAGCTCCTTGATTATCAACATATAACGTTATATTAGAGAGTGAACTAACTCCGATTTCATCTAAAAGACCTTTTAAATATACGGTCTCCTTCACGGCTTCAGACAAGCTCACATACTCCGCTTCTGTCGACGATAACGCAACTGTTCGTTGTTTTCGTGAACGCCAAGATATAGCGGCACCACCAAGAATAAACACATGGCCCGAAAAAGATTTTCTATCCATCGTACAACCTCCCCAGTCAGCATCACTGAAACCGAACAGATGCTTGTTTGTTTGGGAGTACATCAATCCTAAATCGCATGTTCCAGATAAGTATCGCAGAACTCTCTTTACAGCGACGATGTGATGCTTCTCTGCTTTGCGCGAATATTGGGCTAATTTGGATACTGTATGAGCAATGTCTGGTCTGGTTCCCGAAACCAGGTACATCAGGGCACCGATCGCTTCACGGTATGGCCATTCTTCAGTTCCCGAGTCGTCATACCCTGAGTTGTCGGCCGATCGACTACTTACTTCAGCTGGGGTTGCAACATGTTTACACAGGTTCATACCGTATTTAGACAATATATCCTGAATGTATCTCGATTGACTTACAAATATGGAGTTTTCACTTTGCGTGATTTCTAACCCCAAACAATACTTCGCGAGGCCCAAATCCTTGACTTCGAAGTCTTCAAGCAAACCTTGCTTGATTTTCTCAACCCAACCTTCATCATCCGAGGCTACTAAAATGTCATCCACGTAAACGGTTAATAGAAGTATTCTCTCACCACGTTTAGCAGAATACAAGCATGGTTCAGCCTTAGTTGAAAACAGACCGATGCTCTGTAATTTCTTATTTAATCGAGTATGCCATTGCCGACCAGCTTGACGTAATCCATAAATGGCTTTTCGTAGACGGCAAGCATTCCCGCCTCGATTTAATTGGTTAAGCATTTCATCAACCCTCTTCAGGATGTCTGCTGATGTTGATGCATCATTCTTAATTCTTAGTAACATCTCTTGTAAAACTCCGGGTATCTCCATAAATACATCTTCTTCAAGATGGCCGTTTAAGTAAGCAGTGACAACATCGAATTGTTTAATCTTCATCTTACGGTCAGCTGCTAAAGCTAACATTAATCTTACCGACTCTAAACGTGTTACGGGTGCGAATGTCTCGTAGTAATTTACCCCATAGGTTTGGCTGTATCCTTTAGCAACAATTCGGGCCTTTCTTCGCTCGATACTTCCATCTAAATTGCGCTTGTTAGTTAGTACGACTCTGCAACCAACCTTGCTTTGTCCCTGAGGTAGCTGGACAATATCCCAAGTGTGATTCTTCAATAAGCTCAACACTTCAGATTGAATCGCTTGCTTCCATTCATCGCAATCGCGTGATATCATCGCTTCATGTAGAGCTATCTCCGCAACGCCAGAAAAGACATCATCATCTTCATCGAAAATAGTAGGTAGTGCCGGACCCTCCCCTTCATGAGATAATGCAAACAATTTTCTTGGTCGCCCCTTGCTTCCCGTGCGGAGGATCCTTGGTCTTCCTCGACCCCGACGTTCAGGAGCGTTGTCTTCCATTTGTTCTTCATTAGACTCATTTGATGAAATTTCTTCATCGATGTGGACTGTTAGTGATGGTTTTGGCTCTTCAGATTCACTCACATTGTTGTCAATCAGATCACCGGGGTCGGTATTTTCTTCTGAGTATCCGAAATTGTTCTCCCGAAATTTTAAGTCTCTTGCAACGATGACTTTTCTCGATTCTGGTAGCCAAATATTGTAGGCTTTGGACTCACGCGGATATCCGACAAATATGCCTTTCATTGAACGATCAGCCAATTTGCTCTTTGCCGGGTCTTTGTTTAAGACAAAGACAGTAGACCCAAAAATTCTTATATGAGCGCAAGAGCTTTTACGACCGGTCCAAATCTCGTATGGGATTTTGCCATGCAGGCTCTTTGACGGGCATCTATTGCGTATGTGGTTTGCAGTGGCCACCGCCATTGCCCAAAACATTGCAGGTAGTTTAGACTGTATTAATAAACATCTGGTCATGTCGAGCAAAACTCGATTTTTGCGCTCCGAAATTCCATTCTGCTGTGGGGTTCTAACAACCGACAATCGTCGTTCGATACCTTGGCTTTGAATATATGCGTCGAACTCGCCATTGACATACTCTTTTCCATTATCGGACTGTAAGCATTTTATTTTCTTGCCAGTTTGCTTTTCCGCAAATGATTTATACATTTTAAAGGCTTCTAGTACACCGCACTTCTGCTTAAGGAAATATACCTCGCACCACCTGGAACAATCATCAATAAATGTTACGAAGTATTTGGCGCCGTTTTGTGCTTGTACTCTGAATGGCCCGACAACATCTGAATGCACAATTTGTAATACTTCTTCACTGTGCCTCACACTCGGTTGAAACGGTAGTGCTGCCATCTTACCGCGTAGACACATGTCACACTGAGTGACTTGTCCGATATCGTCTAGCTTTACTTGCTTCCCAATTTGCGTCAAAATTTTTGCCGTATCTCGATGATTTAGATACCCTAGACGTTCGTGCCATAACTTCAACTCACTCTGTACCTGACTCTCAGCGTTGCTGGCCGCTTCCTTGGTGTCATCAACATAGTACAAATCCCCCTGACGCTTAGCTACGATTTTCACATGACCATTGCTGTCGAAGATAGTTGCTGAGTTCCGTTGAAACAATACTTCGTGGTTCTTATTAGTGATCTTGGCAACAGAAATTAAATTTGATCGAAGGTCGGGAACATATAGGGTATCATTAAAATTTACAGACCTGATATTGTTTCCTATATCGACACGTAGTCTGACTGTGCCCCTTCCTTTCATCTGCGTCGACGCACGACTAGCCAAATTCACCTTTCCGCTTTCAGACATGTTTATGGATTCAAATGAACTTTGATCCCCACACAGATGTGCTGTACATCCACTGTCTAATATCCATGGGCGTTGTTTGATCTCCCCTCCACTCGAAATTTGACTGTGATAAGCAGCGAATGTGTCATCTACTCTATGTGTGCTTGGCCTTTCTTTGTTGGCATTCATATTGACTCGGCAATCCGACGCCTTGTGTCCTATTCTGCGACATTTGAAACAACGACCTTGAAACTTGTAAACTTTACGTTGCTGTCCGTGATTGTAAGACCCATGCGCTCCATGATTGCTCATTGCCGCAACATTTCCCGCCATTTCAACGACGTTTGATTCTGATCCACTCTCGCTTCTTTCTAAAATTTTTACTTTTAATTCTTCAGCCGTAAGTAAGTTATCCCGTGATTCCATCGCACACACAAAATTTTCGTAACTTTCGGGCAAGCTTTGTAGAAGCATGGTCGACAGCAGATCAGGATTTATTTCGATCTCCATGGCATTTAAGCTGTCAACTAAATCAAAGAATTTATTTAGGTGTTCACGTATATCTTCACCTTCATTCATGTAATGTTTCATTGATTGTTTCAATAGTAGGGCTTTTCTAGCGGGTCCTTTTGATGCATACACCGACTCCAGCTTTAACCAGACTTCATGCGCAGTTTTACAACCTCGAACGTGTCGTAACTCTGACGAGTGTATCGCTAATATAAGATCAGACTTTGCCTTTCGATCACTTTTTACCCAATTTTCGTAATTTCGCCGTTCTGCAGTGGTTGGAACTTCAGTAACGGACAATATCGGGATCTTGCTCTTACCACTTACGTACTCCCACAAGTCATTTTTAATCAGCAACGCTTCCACATGGATTTTCCACGTCTCGTTATTGTCTTTGCTTAATAACTCTATTTTCAAATTCGAACCACCAGCAGCCATTTTCCAAATTTGCTTTCTTAACACGTGGCACTTTTTCACAAAATCCTTGACTTTCTTTCCTTACGAGTATCCTGGGCCCATAACCTGTTGGAGGTATATAGGTAATAGACTAGCTGATGCAAAGAAAGTACACTCGATGTAAACCCTTTCAGTGGAGTATATGTAGATATATTTATTTGTACTCACTAACAATCATACAGTACGATACAAGTATATTTATATAGCACAAGAAACTTTAGGTACGACGCACTTAGCGCTTACAACAGCAAAGAACCATTCGACTCACTTACATTCAAAATACTCTGACAGACCCTTAAGCCTAATACACAATATGTGTGTCTTGCACACTCATGTAACGATTACTCACAATAAGAAATTAAGTTGTCCATAAAAAATTATTAATACATCTTTAAGTTTAAAAAAAAATCGATTGATTTGTAGAAAAAATATATACACTAACGCAAAAAATGAAAGGAACAGAAAAATTTTATAAATTTTTTAGTAATTTTTGGAAGTCTGTAACTTTGTAAAAAATAATCGTATCGAGGTTTAAAAAAAAGCATTTTATAGCTTGAAATCTCTAGTTTTAGTGCATTTTAATCCAAATTTTTTAAAAGGTCTGATTATTACGCTAACATGAGAAATACCGCGAGACAAAAAATTTCTAAATTTTTTTTTTTTTTCCAAAGATCCCACAGACCGTGGAAAAATTTTGTCAACTTAACCATAGCATAGGTCATTTGGAAAATTTATTCAGCTTCGACTTGGCTTAAAAACGAAAAATTTCCAAAAAATGTCAAAGAAAATCACAGAAATCAAAAAAATTGAAACTTGTTTTTTGGGGTCGAAATTTTTTTTTTTGACATTTTTTGGAAATTTTTCGTTTTTATTCTCTTTCCCTCACATTTACTGAGTTACCGATGCAAAACTGAAAGAAAAGTAAAAAAAAACTTATTTTTCCATTCTGATTATGATTACACAATTAAAGGAACAAAACCTGTTCCTTTAATTGTTTAGCAAAACTTTAATCGATCACCCCCAAAAATCGGCTCGAGATATCAATTTAAAAATTTATGGGGTTATTGGGGATACTTTAAGCTAAAAAAGTCCCTGGCAACATTATTTTTTTTATCAATACTTGCAGAGTAGCGGTTGATTTACTAAAAAACCAAAAAATTCATTTTTTTGTGCTTACTTCTAAAGGATGTCAAAAATTAAAAAATTTTTTTTTTTCAAAAAATGATAAACGGGTCTTGTAGAGAATTTATTCAAGTTTCTGACGCCGCCCAAAAATTTCTTGTGCGATCATTGGTACCTGAGATATTGATGATCAAAGCCAAAAGGATCATTTTTTGTTTGAAGGCTGATATCTCAGCGACAAATTGTCTGACGAGGTTAAAAAATAGCCAAATTGAAGCTGAATAAATTTTTCTAATGATCTATGCTTTGGTTGAGTTGAAAAAATGTTTCCACGGTCCGTGGGCTCTTTGGAAAAAAAAAAATTTAGAAAATTTTTGTCTCGCGGTATTTCTCATATTAGCGTAATAACCAGACCTTTGAAAAAACTTTTATAAAAATGCACTCAAACTAGAGATTACAAGCTATACAATTAGTCCAGTCGGCCTGGAAAAAAAAGGGGTTTGTTGGCAACTTTTCGAGAAAATGGTCCGATTTTGGATTTTTTTTTTTAAAATACTCAGAAAAATATTTTAAACATTTGTGTGTATGTGGGAAGACTTGCTTTTTTTTGTTTAAAAAAAAGAGTTTTAGCGTTGAGCTTTAAATTAAAATATCTCAGAAACTACGCAAAAGTAGTCGAGACATACTGCCTATGAAATTTAGAGAATTGAATAACGAACAAAATGAGCCCAACCTGATGTCTCTACGACCAATAGTTTACGAGATATTCATTTTTTAATAAAAAAAAAACGCGGTGCCGCTCAAGCGCTTATAAACAAATAGCTGTAACTCCGCAAAAAATCATTCGATTTACTTTGTTTTTTTTTTTAATTAAAGCTATTATTGTCTAGTATAAGCAAAAAAATCAGCTAAGCTGAAAAAAATTTTTTCGAATTTATTCGAATTATTTTCTGTTTTTTCAAATTTTGCATTAAAAAATAGTTAAAATTAAAAAATAATTATTTTTTTGGCATATTAAAATTTAACAACCATCAAAGAATCTGTGTGAAAAAAAAAATTTTAAAAAAAAATTTTTTTTTAAGCAAAAATTAAGTTTCAAAGTTTAAAAAAATATCAGCTATACAGAGACTTGAACTCAACTCCGAGTTAGTGCGCGTGCGCCATTCCCCTTAAACCGTACTCGGAGAA
Organism: Microplitis manilae; assembly: GCA_030273425.1. Classification (NCBI taxonomy): domain Eukaryota; kingdom Metazoa; phylum Arthropoda; class Insecta; order Hymenoptera; family Braconidae; genus Microplitis; species Microplitis manilae. The sequence continues at coordinate 5,929,358 of CP092729.1, forward strand.
AAATGGGGGAAATAATAATAATGTGAGGCAAATAATAATAATAGTAAGCGGCCGCTTAGATATTCCAAATAATTCGGTTTTTCGTCTTGTTTGTAATTTATTTTTTTTTTTTTTTTTAGACTTAATTAACTTTTAAAAAATCGATTCGACGATATAGGTATCAATCGATTCCAAATTTTATGAATCGTCCAGAAAACCTAACGAATAATAACCGATTTTCAAAAAGTTAACTAACTTTTTGTTTATAAACAAATAAGTAAATGAATTTTTAAAAAATTGATTAAACAATATAGGTATCAATCGATTCCAAAATTCAAGAATCGTCCAGAAAACCTAACGAAAAATAATCGATTTTCAAAAAGTTAACTAACTTTTTGTTTATAAACAAATAAGTAAATAAATTTTGAAAAAATTGATTAAACAATATAGGTATCAATCGATTCCAAATTTCATGAATCGTCCAGAAAACCTTACGAAAAATAATCGATTTTCAAAAAGTTAACTAACTTTAATTAATAAACTAACTTTATAAACAAAACGTTAGTTAACTTTTTGAAAATCAATTATTTTTCGTAAGGTTTTCTGGACAATTCATGAATTTTGGAATCGATTGATACCTATATTGTTTAATCAATTTCTTAAAAATTCATTTACTTATTTGTTTATAAACAAAAAGTTAGTTAACTTTTTGAAAATCGATTATTATTCGTAAGGTTTTCTGGACGATTCATGAAATTTGGAATCGATTGATACCTACATTGTTTAATCAATTTTTTCAAAATTTATTTACTTATTTGTTTATAAACAAAAAGTTAGTTAACTTTTTGAAAATTGATTATTTTTCGTAAGGTTTTCTGGACGATTCATGAAATTTGGAATCGATTGATACCTACATTGTTTAATCAATTTTTTAAAAATTTATTTACTTATTTGTTTATAAACAAAAAGTTAGTTAACTTTTTGAAAATCGATTATTTTTCGTTAGGTTTTCTGGACGATTCATGAAATTTGGAATCGATTGATACCTATATTGTTTAATCAATTTTTTCAAAATTTATTTACTTATTTGTTTATAAACAAAAAGTTAGTTAACTTTTTGAAAATCGATTATTTTTCGTAAGGTTTTCTAAACGATTCATGAATTTTGGAATCGATTGATACCTATATTGTTTAATCAATTTTTTCAAAATTTATTTACTTATTTGTTTATAAACAAAAAGTTAGTTAACTTTTTGAAAATCGATTATTTTTCGTTAGGTTTTCTGGACAATTCATAAAATTTGAAATCGATTGATACCTATATCGTCGAATCGATTTTTTAAAAGTTAATTAAGTCTAAAAAAAAAAAAAAAAATAAATTACAAACAAGACGAAAAACCGAATTATTTGGAATATCTAAGCGGCCGCTTACTATTATTATTATTTGCCTCACATTATTATTATTTCCCCCATTTTTCTCCGAGTACGGTTTAAGGGGAATGGTGCACGCGCACTAACTCGGAGTTGAGTTCAAGTCTCTGTATAGCTGATATTTTTTTAAACTTTGAAACTTAATTTTTGCTTAAAAAAAAATTTTTTTTTGAAATTTTTTTTTCACACAGATTCTTTGATGGTTGTTTAATTTTAATATGCCAAAAAAATAATTATTTTTTAATTTTAACTATTTTTTAATGCAAAATTTGAAAAAACAGAAAATAATTCGAATAAATTCGAAAAAATTTTTTTCAGCTTAGCTGATTTTTTTGCTTATACTAGACAATAATAGCTTTAATTCAAAAAAAAACAAAGTAAATCGAATTATTTTTCGCGGAGTTACCGCTATTTGTTTATAAGCGCTTGAGCGGCACCGCGTTTTTTTTTATTAAAAAATGAATATCTCGTAAACTATTGGTCGTAGAGACATCAGGTTGGGCTTATTTTGTTCGTTATTCAATTCTCTAAATTTCATACGCAGTATGTCTCGACTACTTCTGCGTAGTTTCTGAGATATTTTAATTTAAAGCTCAACGCTAAAACTCTATTTTTTAAACAAAAAAAAAGCAAGTCTTCCCACATACACACAAATGTTTAAAATATTTTTCTGAGTATTTTAAAAAAAAAAATCCAAAATCGGACCATTTTCTCGAAAAGTTGCCAACAAACCCCTTTTTTTTCCAGGCCGACTGGACTATTTCATATTATACTCTGACTTGAAGAACATCTGATAGATATAGATTTTACTATTTAAAAAATCTACATGTTATATACATCGACTCAGAGTACGTGTGTGATATATATTCGACTTCGGAGACATATACTTATATCATACTTCAACTTTGCCGACATCTGATATATATAGACTTTACCATTTAACGAATCTACATGTTATACATCGACTCCAAGTACATGTGCGATATATATCTGACTTCGGAGACATATTTTCATATTATACTCTGACTTTGAGGACATCTGATATACATAGATTTTATCATCCCAAAAATCTACATGTTAAACATCGACTTCGGGGACATTTGCGATATATATCCGACTTCGGAGACATATTTTCATATTATACTCTGACTTTGGGGACATCTGATATACATAGATTTTATCATCCCAAAAATCTACATGTTAAACATCGACTTCGGGGACATTTGCGATATATCTGACTTTAGAGACATATTTACATATTATACTCTGACTTTGGCGTCATCTGATATACATAGATTTTATCATCTCAAAAATTTAGATGTTATACATCGACTTTGGGGACATGTGCGATATATATCTGACTTTGGAGACATATTTTCACATTATACTCGGACTTATAGTCTAGTCGAAAAGTGAGTTTTCTGCGAAAAATCGTTAAACCACTCTTAAAAATACGGCGATTGGTGCATTGGATTCAGAATTTCATTCTGCGAAATGGGTATTTTTTTTTTTATCCGCCATTAAAAATTCCATTTGTTATAAACAAAAAACGGAGAGACAAAAAGGGAGTCTCCGTTTTTTAGCTATAACTTCAAAAGTATTAAAGATAACTGAAATTAAAAAAAAGATCCTAAAAGAGGAGAAAATTTCAGTTAAAAAAGTCTCGACTCCCCCAGTTGTAGCTCCATTATTTATAATTTTAATTTGACGTTGAAAGTTGGGCTCCGCGCGGCCGTTTCGGCGCCTGCGCGTCGTCGCCGTACAAATTATACTCAGACACACAACAGATTGTTCCATGAAGATATTTTTAGTCAGGAAATCTATACTTGCTAACTGTCAAGGCGACTTTTCTGTAAAAAGTTCATTCAATTCTGTAAATTTCTTCCAGGCTGCACTACTGGCAAAAATTTTAAGTTTTTGCTTTGACAAACGTTCAGTAATAAATTGAAAACTTCAAAACTAAATGAAAATAGCAAGAACAACATCAGTTATTGGTGTCAGATAGGAGTATAAAGTCAATAAAATCCATAAAACGTACCCTTAACCGTGTAATAATTTGGATAAATAAAAAAAAATGATAAACAAATGAAACTAAAAATATAAAAAAATTATTTTTAAGTAGTCCAATAATTACTCTATAAAATTGTCTTGAATCATAAAAGCCGTAACTTCAATAGTTCAAAAGATATAATAGTTTAAAGATTCAAATAAAGCATTTTTTTATAAACAAATGCTTATAAAAATTGAACCATAATAGATATCGAGCATTTGAAAAATTTATTATATAAATCAATAAATTGTCTAAAAGATCGGCTTGAATGTCTAAGACCGTATCTTCAATAGTTCAAAAGTTATAGCAATTTATAAATAGATAAAATAGTTGACTGCTTCAACTTTGATTGGGTAAAGTATTTTAAAATTCAATAAAAAATAGAGAAAAATTTTTTTCACAACTTTAATGCACACGGCTGTATTTGTAATTTTTTAAAGCTACGGAAAAAAAATATAATGAAAGTGGAAATTTGTTTATAACAAATTGTTTATAAAATAAACAATGAAAATTTAAATAAAAAAAAAATTTTTTTTCATGATTATATTGAGAATTGTAAATAATGATTTTAAAAAAAAAAATGATTTCTTAATAAATAATTTAAACGGTGGATAAATAAAAAAAACAATTATTAACAATTAAAAAATTTTTTTAAGGAAAAATTTTTTTTTTAAAAATCATTATTTTACTAAGACAACAGAATGACAAACAAAAATTTTTCAAAAATATTCAATTTGTCTATTTGTTTATAAAAATTTTTTAGACAATTCATGTTAAAAATTTTTTAGCTAAGCTACTAAACGCAATATATGAATACAAAAACAACCACAATTACAGATTTCGGGAAAAAAATTTTTTTTATAACATTAGCCGGATATTTCAATTTTTGATAACTTTGAAAAATTATTATAAACAAATGAAAAAACTTTTATAAACTATTACAACGGAATCTTGTTTATTATTCATATAACAAGAGCTTTCAAAAGAAAAAAAATTTATAGACACTTTTTTTAAACATTTTTAAGAGATTTTATAAAAATTCAAGTCTCCGAAAAATTTGTTAATTAACAATCAAATAACTTAAACAAAAATCGAGCTAAAAATTTTTCTTATGCGGGGCTATATTCCTTCAGGTGTCTAGATGACACTATAATTTTTTCAGATTTTTAAATTAATATTTTATGTTATAAAAAAATTATTTTATGTTGCATACTTTGTACGGCGACGACGCGCAGGCGCCGAAACGGCCGCGCGGAGCCCAACTTTCAACGTCAAATTAAAATTATAAATAATGGAGCTACAACTGGGGGAGTCGAGACTTTTTTAACTGAAATTTTCTCCTCTTTTAGGATCTTTTTTTTAATTTCAGTTATCTTTAATACTTTTGAAGTTATAGCTAAAAAACGGAGACTCCCTTTTTGTCTCTTCGTTTTTTGTTTATAACAAATGGAATTTTTAATGGCGGATAAAAAAAAAAATACCCATTTCGCAGAGTGAAATTCTGAATCCAATGCACCAATCGCCGTATTTTTAAGAGTGGTTTAACGATTTTTCGCAGAAAACTCACTTCTCGACTAGACTATTTTGCGACTTTGTATCTTAGTATAACTTAAGATATATATCCGATTTCGGAAGCATATTTTTATATCATACTCTGACTTCAACGACATCTGATGTATATAGATTTTACTATTTAAAAAATCTACATGTTATACATCGACTCAGAGTACGTGTGTGATATATATTCGACTTCGGAGACATATATCATACTTCGACTTTGACGACATCTGATATATATAGACTTTACCATTTAACGAATCTACATGTTTTACATCGACTCCAAGTACATGTGCGATATATATCTGACTTCCGGGACATATTTTCATATTATACTTCGACTTTGGTGACTTTGTATCTTATTATTACTTGCGAAATATATTTGTCTTTGGAGACATATTTTTTTATATTATACTCTGACTTCGACGACTTTGTATCTTAATATAACTTACGATGTATATCTGTTTTTGGAGACATATTTTTATATTATACTCTGACTTCAGTGACTTTGTATCTTATTATAACTTGCGATATATATCTGACTTTGGAGATATATTTTGATGTCATACGCTGACTTCGACGACATCTGATATATATAGGTTTTACCATTTAAAAAATCTACGTGTAATACATCGACTTCGAGTATATGTGCGATATATATCCGACTTCGGAGACATATTTCCATATTATACTCTGACTTTGGCGACTTTGTATCTTTGTATAACTTACGGTATATATTTGACTCTGGAGACATATTTTTATATCATACTCTGACTTCGGCGACTTTGTATCTTTGTGTAACTTACGGTACATATTTGACTCTGGAGACATATTTTTATATTATACTCTGACTTTGGCGACTTTGTATCTTAATATAATTTACGTTATGTATCTGACTTTGGAGACATATTTTTATATCACACTCTGACTACGGTGAGTTTGTATCTTAATATAACTTGCGATATATATCTGACTTCCGGGACATATTTTCATATTATACTTTGACTTTGGTGACTTTGTATCTTAGCATTACTTGCGAAATATATTTGTCTTTGGAGACATATTTTTATATTATACTCTGACTTTGGCGATTTTGTATCTCAATATAACTTGCGATACATATCTGACTTTGGCGACATATTTTTTTATATTATACTCTGACTTCGACGACTTTGTATCTTAATATAACTCACGATATATATCTGTTTTTGGAGACATATTTTTATATTATACTCTGACTTTGGCGACTTTATATCTTAATATAACTTGCGATATATATCTGACTTCGGAGACATATTTTTATATTATACTCCGACTTTGACGACATCTGATATACATTGATTTTACCATTTTAAAAATCTACATGTTATACATCGATTCAGAGTACATGTGCGATCTATATTCGACTTCAGAGACATATTCTCATATCATACTCTGAATTCGACGACATTTGATATCAATAGATTCTTTTATCTAACGAATTTACGTGTAATACATCGACTTAGAGTACACGTGCGATATACATCTGACTTTAGAGACATGTTGTTATATCGTACTTTGACTTTGGTGACTTCTTATTTCAGTATTACTGGCTATATATATCTGATTTCGGAGACGAATTTTTATGTCATACTCTGATTTCGGCGACTTTTGATCTGAGTATTTTTTGCGATATATATCTGATTTCGGAAACATATTTTCATGTCGTACTCTGACTTTTTTAAAGTATTGTATAAGAGAAGATTGTTAAAGTCGTAAGTCTGTCGCATTACGCATGAATTCAAAATTAAAAAATTATTGCGCCATGTGAATTAATAATTTTCAAGAATCGTTTTTCTTCAAATTACTAAATTTTCTGAAAACTTTATTAGTAGTTTTTTGTATTTTTTTTTCAGTAGTACATGGGAAAATGATAGTTTTTTATCCAGTGAGTATTTCGATTTAAACTATTTCCTAAAAAGTTATTAGTAAAAAATCATAAAAAGAGCGGTTTTCTTTAAAATTCTATATCTTTTGAACCGGTGATCAAAAAAATTTTAACATTTCGAAAAGAGAGTTCTTTGACGGGTACAAGAAATTGAGGACATCTAAAATTAAAATTTCCAAACCGTCCGATTTGGCGTGAAATGCCTCATATATACTATCAAACCAACGATTATGATATCCTTACAAGAAAGAGATCTTCATGAACTATTGTTGATATTGGTAGTATTATTATGATGATCAATTAAGAAACATAGTCAAAACATTTTTAAAATGAACAAAATTGCAACAAGCATGTATATTAAAACAAACATTGACATGCAACTGAATGTTAAATTAATTAAATCTTAAAAAAATCGCAGCTCGATGCTGATGAATAATACATAACAGAGCAATGATTTAAATGATTTTTCTTATAATTTAGGCTTCAGTGATAAAATAAAAATAAAGTAATTTCATAACAGTAATTTTTTCATCAGAAATATTTTTACAGAAGAATTTTTTCATTTAGTGGTTCTTGAAAAATAAATTTACAATGAAGTTGGGTTACTGAAATAGTGAAAACACTTACGATGGATAATTCAATCAAATTTACTATCAAAAACTGTTAAAATATGCAACAGGATCTGCAAAAGTAACAACTATAATGCATTTCTTGGTCGGTAACTAAACATAATTAGCTCTCAATTCATAACTTCATTACTTATAGTCTATTAGAAACATTAATCTCATATTTTCTTTTATTTAAACCTTGTGAATTCAATTATAATTGAGAAAAATCGAAAACATTGATATATTTCGTTTACAATAAAGAGAAAAACTTGAAACTAGGCCGTATTGACAATTTCTGAAACTTTATTTTATGTTCCTGAAATGTTATTTTGTCAAGCAATATCAGTCATTGTAATAACTATCAGATGATTAAGAAAGAAAGAAGTTGCACAAATACTGTATGTATAGCTAGACTTCAACTTTTTTAAGAAACATATGAATTTAAACATCCTGAACAGTAAAATTATACTGACACTATTTGCTAATCGAGCCGTCAACTATAAATCGAAACAGCAAAAAGAAAACATAAATAAAAAAAAAAAAACATTGTAAGAAGGATCTACACGGAAAAAAATATGAGGGACTTCACCATAAAAAACTTGCAACGATTGTTAATGACGTTTTAAGCTACAAGAGTTTTGATAATACATACGTAGATCCGGATGAATATTTATGCTTTGTTCACTTGAAGAATACTGCGAATGCTATTTTTCAAAATACACTCACGGAAAAAAAAATTTCATGTATGAATAAATAGTTTTTTTTTTTTTCTTTTAAGAATTTATAGAAAGCCCAAATTTTGACAACAAGTATCCGTAATAAAATAAAATTCATACACTCGAAATTGAATAGCCGTAAAGACTAAGTTTTCCAAATCCTCAAACTCAAAGTTGAATATTGAGTAACATTGCTAGACTCGAGATCATTAAGACAATCAAATGTCGCAAAAGTAACGAAGTTTAAACAATTATAGAAATCTGAATTCTGCATGTTTAAACCTACTGCAGCATTCGAATGAGGTTTGATTTATTCCTTTCTTTTGCTTATCGATAAAAACAATCAATTGCTGAGTGATTTTTTATTAAATACACGAATAAAAAAAGATAGGAATCGTTGCTTGAAAATAAGGGTTAAAATTACTCAATTCATTGGTAAACTCATAATTCGTTTGTAAATTCATAAAAGGCTTTTGAAATTGCGAAATTCTTACGAATCTCGAAAATTTATTTTTTATTTATATTTAGTAATTCTTGATATTAGATTATGCCAATAAATATAAACTGCGATAGTAAACTTGACTATAAGTTTAATGGAATTCATTACTCAACAAAGTCAATTATACTATATTTAAATAAAAATAAATGACAATAAATTTTTATTATTATTCGAAATCGCCAAAGTCAAGATATAATATAAAAATATGTCTCCAAAGTCAGATATATATCGCTTGTGATGCTAAGATACAAAATCGCCAAAGCTAGAGTATAATATGAAAATATGTCGCCAAAGTCAGATCCATATCGCAAGTAACGCTAAGATGCAAAGTAACCAAAGTCAAAGTATGATATAAAAATATGTCTCCGAAGATGAATATATCGCACATGTACTTGGAGTCGACGCCTAACATGTGGATTTTTTAAATAGTAAAATCTATATATATCAAATGTCGTCGAAGTCAGAGTATGATGTAAGAATATGTCTTCGAAGTCAAATGTATATCGCACATGTACTCTAAGTCGATGTATAACATGAAGATTTTTGAAATGATAAAATCTATGTATATCAGATGCCGCTAAAGTCAGAGTATGCTATGAGTATATGTCTCCAAAGTCGAATATATATCGCAAGTAATTCTTAGATTCAAAGTCGCCAAAGTCAGAGTATAATATGAATATATATGTCTCCGAAGTCAGATGTATATCGCACATGTCCCCGAAGTCGATGTATAACATGTAGATTGTTGAGATGACAAAATCTATGAAGATCAGATGTCGCCTAAATCAGAGTATGATATGAAAATATGTCTCCGAAGTCGGATATATATCGCAAGTAATGCTTAGATACAAAGTCGCCGAAGTCAGAGTTTAATATGAAAATATGTCTCCAAAGTCAGATATATATCGCACATGTCCCCGAAGTCGATGTATAACATGTAGATTTTTGAGATGACAAAATCTATGTAGATCAGATGTCGCCTAAATCAGAGTATGATATAAAAATATGTCTCCGAAGTCGGATATATATCGCAAGTAATGCTTAGATACAATGTCGCCGAAGTCAGAGTTTAATATGAAAATATGTCTCCAGAGTCAGATATATATCGCACATGTCCCCCAAGTCGATGTATGACATGTAGGTTTTTGAGATGACAAAATCTATGTATATTAAATGTGGCCAAAGTCAGAGTATAATATGAAAATATGTCTCGGAAGTCGGATATATATCGCACATGTCCCCGACGTCGATGTATAACACGTAGATTTTTTAAGTAATAAAATCTATATATGTTAGATGTCGTCGAAGTCAGAGTATGGTATAAAATTATGTCCCCAAAATCAGATATATATCACAAGTAGTACTTAGATTCAAAGTCACCAAAGTCAGAGTATCATACGAATATATATTTCTCCGAAGTCAGATAAATATTGCAAGTAATACTTAGATACAAAGTCGCCAAAGTCAGAGTATAATATGAAAATATGTCTCCGAAGTCGGTAAATATCGCACATGTCCCCGACGTCGATGTGTAACACGTAGATTTTTTGAATGGTAAAATCGATACATATTAGATATCGTCGAAGTCAGAGTATAGTATCGCTTCTCGGCCTGATGGCTAAGATCAAAGTGCAGCTCGGAGTCCCCGGAGGTCTTCAAAACCAAGTGGAGTTCAGCTTCGTGGTGGACGTCGAAGGTAAGTCTTGCACATTTATTAGTTAACGGGGTCCCTCTATCTCTTCATTCTTCTACTTACCTACCCACTTATCCGTTTTTTACCTTCGGGTTACTTAGTGATAAGTAACCTACTCTCGGGAGTCTGGTAGTAGTTGCTGACCATTGTAGGTAACTCTATCTTTCTCCCATTCCGGGTTAGGTAACTTACCAGTTGACGTGAGTCGATAAAGTAGGTTCCTAACTTACTCCCCGCGGTAAAAACCGTTCCCGGAGACTTGTTAGCAACAAGTTAACCAGTTTCACTGGTAACTGACCGCTACGGTCTCTATCCTTCCCACTACCTACCCATCTATCTCTTTCTGTTCGGGTTTGTGACGTATCTTGTCACTCTCTCGTTCCCTCCTGTGGTTCCCAAGTTGCGAGTGGCAGCATATCCACTGTCACCCGTAATACAAGAGCCACAGTCTTTCTCTCTCGGTCCCTGGGTCTGAGAGCGGGCAATACAAATTGCTCTCTCTTACTCCTATACACCGATACCTCTGTATCTTTCCCGACTGCTAGTCGCTGGGTGTAGCGATCTCAATCGCTCTCCCGGTTCTCTAGTAGCCGAAAACTCTTTCTATCCCGGTCCCTAAGGTGCGAGGGGTTGCAATTCCCATTGCTTCCCGTCACTCCAGACCGAACTCTTTTCTATCCCGGTCCCTCGGGTTCAGGGGGTGGCAAATCCAAATTTGCTCCCCGTGTAATCCAGCACCGAACTCTTTCCTATCACGGTCCCTTGGTGTAAGAGGGTGGCAAATACAAATTTGCTCCCCTTTTATCCCGTGCTGGTTTTTCCATATTCTTCCGTTCCCAAGGGATACCCCCGCGACTAAAGGGGTATATTCGTATACTTCCTTTGTGTAGGGCTTGTTGGAGATGTTCAACATGGAGATCGAGCTCCAATTCCCCTTTCACTTTCCCGTGCGGTGTCCTTTTTGTGCTAATGCCATAAAAAGGACACAGCGACAGTACATAAATTACGCTAGTCTCAATCAACATCTTGCGCGGGAGCACCCGGATGTTGAAATTAAATATTTTTGTAGACCCTGCGGCTATAAGTCGCTAAAGCCTAAAGCCGTAGCGTTGAAAGACGTGAAAGCTCACTTTAAAAAGGCCCATCTGGGTGCCTCCGCGAAAGATGTTGACTTACCCTCCGGAGAGTCCGAGCTCCCCGTCACGAAAGACAGAATCCGCCGAAGCGGAAGCGCGAGGCGTAGCATCCCCCTAAACTCAAGTCCCGTTACTCGCTCACCCCCTAGCAGGCCAACAACGACATCACGTCCGTCGCCTGCTAGCACTACGAGTTCCAGAGGTCCAGTGGGTACGGGAACCAGTGCCCCACCGGTATGCTCTAGCGCTGCCGGCATCGGTCCCAGTAGTCGCCTACGCACCCCAATTCCAGTAGCAACAACATCAAAAACAATAACAACAACATCAATAAATACAACAACAATAATAACAACAACAACGCCCTCTGTTAACACTACTACTAGCTACACGTGCTCAGTCTTGCCCAAGCGAGGCGTGCCGACCGTGGCTTCAAATGTATTATTGAGTAAGAGGAAGGTAATAGTCCGGCTCCAGAAATTGCCAACTACCACCAAGAGCCCAGGCAGCGGCGGGGCCGTCTCCAAGGCCCCTTCACCAATATCAAGAGTCCAGACCAGGTCCATGAGGGCAGGCAGTGTGCCCCCTCCAACGTGTACAAGCAAACCGTCATCTCCAGCTGCCCTGGTGACACCAGCAGTGTCATTTGCCACCGTCGCCAGGGGTACAAGGGCACAATCTGCCCCACCAACGCCAACAACAGCCAAGAGGAGACCTGGTCGTCCAAAGAAGGATTTTGCCGTTGCCGTATCCACTGAATCAGCGGCTATTACAACAGCCACGGTCACGACCACTGAGGTACGGGGTTCCATTACTTCGCCCCGTACATCAAGCAGCCCAGTGTTACCACCATCTACAACATCATGCAGACTGGGCACGATCAGAGAGGCAGAGAGGGTGCCCAACGGGGCTACTGGCGACACAAACGACGATAATGACCATGATGAGGGCACGGGGAACAGCAACCACCACCAGCAGCAGTCCACGTCTATTCCAACACCATCTGCGGGCGACGTGGACCAACGGCAGCAGCACCTGTTCCCCCAAATTGTAATAATGTCACCCCCAAACATGGCTACGCCTCCCGCCCCTAGGACTATCAGCCCTGCCGTCACCACTCAACCACCGCTCAACACCAGTCTTAACACATCATGCAATAGTTTAATATCTAGTCATCCACAAACAAATAATAATAACAATAGTAACAACAACAGTAATCTAGTCATCAATTTGGCTAATGAAACCACAATCTGCAATAGTTCCATGACTGGTGGCGGCAGGGCTGAAACTCCTAATAGCGCGAGCAATGGCGACAATAACAGCAACAATTTATTTAGTATTTTTAGTTCTAGTCGACACACTGCTGCTGCCGGAAAGGGCAGTGGCGTCAATTACCGTGACTGCAACAATAACAATAACAATAACATCAACTCATGTGTAACAGGGGAAATTTGAATTTTCCGCGTTACTACGATTACCTAGTATACGCGCCGTCGATATAATCTATTACTGCCCCAGGGTTATCCGGGGTAGAGTGCGACTGTCGTCCCGAGCGGAAATCGTAGGGGCTTGTTCGTCAGTCCCACTTAGTTGTAAGTAGGAGTGGCTAAGTTTTCCGGAAGTTGCCGAATTCGGTCGAGTGGGTGCACAATTATAAGTGCAGGGTGAACCCAGGCCGACACACAACCGGACAGACCTCCGAAGTCAGCAGACGCTTAATAAGCTAACAGGTAATTAATTTTATTTTACTTGGATTCTGTGATTGTGGAACCAAGCGATATTATTTCTCAACATTATAGATACCAGGCCATTAGCCGGTATCCTTTATAACTATTACTAATTATCTGGAAAATAGGTGAAGGAGTATCAATAAAATTGGAATTTGGGAGACGAGTACGAGATAAAAGAAGGACAAAGACGCGAGTAAAGACCGGAGACAAAGGAACCAAAAAGGGAGACAGAGGAACCTGACGAGAAGGACTGGAGACACCGCAATAGAAGGAAAAACATCAGTAATAAACCTCAGGTATTAATTAAATTAATTATTTTAGGCCAAAGCCAGAATATTAATTGAATTTACTAAATACTTAGTCGTTCGTCGGGTACATCCGCGTCTAGGCCGTAATAATTAAGTAGTTATAAAATTATTAAATTAAGATTAAGCCAGACGTTGTCTAACCGGGTCCAGGCCCAATTGCCGGATCCAGGGCGTCGTTTTATAATTCCAGGCCATCGCCGGAATTATATACGTCGTAGAAATTTCTAGGCGAAGCCAGAAATTTCCATGTCCGCGTTGTATATTAAACAAAATTAAATATTAATTAAAATAAGTAAATTAATCAATTAAACAAAATCAATTAATTAAAATACTTTAATTAATAAATTATAGTTAAATAAAATTAAAGTCAATAAAATTTATATTCAGTATAAAGTAGAGTAAGAAGTCGAATAGCCGCGGAAAGAAAAAGATGGCGGAGCTCGAGTAAGAATTGAGTGTCGAGTAAAGAAATGGACACGAGGTAAATTACGGACCAAAACTCGATAACGGAAGTCTCGTGAAATCAATTCGTTATTGAACGTTAATAATTAATGTCTAGTCATTAAAAGAAGTTATATTAAAATTAATTAATTAATAACAATCATTTTCTTCTCTTTTAATTAATTAATTTAATATAGTGCGTGGCGGGAACAGCCGATTTTAAATTCAGTGTGCGTGTGAATTATAGTCCAGGGGACTCGTGCGTGTGTGTAATAAAAGATTTTAAAATTAATATTGTAAATTATAAATTAATCGGGAGGTAACCGACATTTTATTGTAAGTCCAAAGGTAGTTGGCGACATTTTAATTGAGTGCGTGTGTGTGTGATGCCAAGGTAGTGGCATAGTAGTAAGAAGGAACCGTCCAGGGACGAGAAAATATTAGTTTGTCATAAGGTTTATATAAGTTATAAGGTCAAAGGTCATAAGGTTTATATAAGTTATAAGGTCTAAAGGTATAAGGTCTAAGGTTAAAAGGTCAAGGTTTAAATAAGTTTATAAGGTTTTATTTATAAGGTTAAAATTAATAAAGTGAATATTGTAGTAATAATCAAATTTAAATTATTTATAAAATTATCCTTCCTCTTCCAACTCTTACAATTAAATTTTACAACGACCCTGAGTATAAAGAACCGGTTCTGGGAGACCGTTTAATCCTTCCAGTGGCGCCCTTAAAAAGGTAATTTAAGGACGACCAGAGTAACAGCTTAGCCCTGTTATACATGCATCAGGTGTGAATGCGGTAGGCGCATCACACCTGATATTTTTAATACTTTGAGCAGTCGCGGTAATACTAATGGCGCTACTGTCTCGAACGGTAGTAGCAGTAATTATAATAATAACAATAACAATAACAATAATAACAACGTAGCAGCAACAACAAACAAATGGACGCGAGTTACACGCGGTCGCGGCGGTCGCAATGGTGGACGCAACACATTGTTCAATAGTAGAGTCACCACCAATAACCCGGATATACACACCTCCAACTTTTTTAATTTGCTTAACCATGACGACAGTGGAGATGTAAACCATGGGTTAGATCCGTGCCCGGGCGGTCGTTCGGGTGTCCCACGTGACGCTTCGGGCCACATACTACGACAACGCGACTCATATACTTCCACGCGCCGACCGCATAACTCCCAAAACCCCCCTTTACCAAACCCCCGACGTGAAACCACAACTAACTCTACGCGTCGTAATCCCCACCCCCCACAAAGCCGTAACAACCAGCGACAACCGACCCAAAGGAATTTGGCTGGGCCGACGCGAGTTGTCTTGCGCGATAAGCGTCAAGACATCATTGCGATGGCTAATGCTACTGAATCCTGGGATGAACTGGAGGAAATGGACAGGGAACTGTCTGTCTTCTTTCAGGGAATCGCAGAATCCAGGCCGGCAGGTCGGGGGAAACCTGGAGGTAGAAAGGAAACCCGCAATCAAGGTGGCAATTTTGTTCGCGAAGGCCCTGAAGAACAGGGAAACGGTGGCGGAATCCGCTCTGCCACTCGTATTCAAAAATTGTATAGGGAGAATCGAAGGCAAGCAATGCGCGAGGTGCTTGAAGGCCCTTCACCCTTTTGCCAGGTGCCGAAGGATGAGGTCGACAGGTACTTCCGTGCGTTGTACTCCGACGATTCCCCTTTTTATGAGGAGCTGCCAGCGAGACACGTGTGGCCACTAGACGAGGGCGATGAGTTGGCCGAGGCCTTGATCGTTCCTTTTTCGGCCACTGAAGTAAGCCGGAGGTTAGCCAGAATGCAGGATACTGCACCTGGCCCCGACGGTCTGAAATATAGTGACCTTAAGAGGATGGATCCTGGTTCCGGACTTCTCACCGCCGCATACAATGCGTGCTATCGTCTAGGAGCTATACCGCTGTCGAGGAAAGTCTCTAATACTGTATTAATTTACAAGAAAGGAGACCGAAACGACCTGTCGAACTGGCGACCTCTCGCGATGGGAAATACCATCTATAAGCTTTTCGCCGCCTTGATCGCTGATCGCCTGACGACCTTCGTTGTCAACGGGAATAGGCTGACCTCCGCCCAGAAAGGCTTTTTGAAATACGAAGGTTGTCTTGAGCACAACTATGTAATTCAAGAAGTCTTGACGGATGGTGCGCGTGAGGGTAAGGATGTTATCATCGCATGTCTGGACGCTTCCAATGCTTTTGGATTCATCCCACATGAGGTGATAAACGATGCTATTGACGGGATTGGAGCACCTAAGGTGTTTCAAGAACTGATAAGGAGTTTGTACACTGGGTGCACGACGAGGGTTCGCACTAGTGAAGGCTTTACTGATCCTGTTCTTCTCATGAGAGGAACGAAGCAAGGCTGTCCGGCTAGTCCGATTGTCTTCAATGTTAGCACTGATTCTGTTCTTCGAGCGATAGAAGAGCTTAATCGGGGCTATATGTTGAATTCTAAGCGGGTCGCTTCGAGAGCGTATGCCGACGACTATTGCTTTGTTGCTGGTAGTGTGGAGGATATGGAGCAGATGCTGCTGACTGTCAGTGTTGCCGCTAAAAGGGTTGGCATTAAGTTCAACGCCTCTAAATGTGTTACCTTGCACGTCTCCGGCAAGGGTAATAAGCGTGGTGTACTTGACACCAAGTTCAACATTGACGGTGGGCAGTTAAAGTCGTTGGTGGAGGGAGAGGCTTATGATTACCTGGGCGTCCCTGTGGGTTTCAACATTAACCAGACTCCCATTGCTACGATAGGTGAAATGCTAGCTGATGCTAGATCGATCGACCGGTCCCTTCTTGCCCCGTGGCAGAAGATAGATGCTCTTCGGACGTTTGTCATGCCGCGGGTTGATTATATCTTGCGGGGAGGAAAGGTCGATAAAACACCTTTGATCATGGCTGATAAAGTACTGAGAAGGTTAGTGAAGAGCTGGATGCACCTTCCACAGAGAGCAAGTGCCGAAGTAGTGTACTTGCAACCTTGGAAGGGTGGAGGTGGTATCCTCCCGCTTGCGGACCTAGCGGACATTTCTGTCATCGCTCAGGCTTTTAGGATGTTATCCTGTAAAGACCTCGAAGTGGCGGAAATCGCGAAGTCCTCACTTGAGCAAGCGGTCCAGAGACGTACTGTTCACCGACCTTCGATGCAAGAAATTGCACAGTATCTTTCGGGTTCACTGGAAGGACCGTTCGCGCGGAACCAAGGTGACCCAAGTCTATGGTCGAGGGTGCGGATCGCTACAAGGCGTCAATCTAGTCGGTTTGGCCTGTCGTGGGAATGGTGTGCTGCTAATGAAGAGCTCGCACTAAAGTGCAAGGACGTTGAGGGGCGTTATGCTTTGATTCGGCCCGGCTCACGTTCGCAAATTATTTGGCGCCTAAGAAAGGCGGCCCAACAGTTTTATTTTGAGACCCTTACAATGAAGAAGGACCAGGGAAAGGTATGGCAGGTCACGGCCCGTAATCGTGAGAGTAATCTCTGTTTACGGGATGGTAAATATATCCGGTTCGCAGAGTGGCGATTTATCCATCGTGCGCGCCTAGACGTCTTGCCTCTTAACGGGGCAATTCGCTGGGGGCAGCGAGATAAACGCTGCAGAGTGTGCGGGTATAGCCTGGAATCCCTGCCTCACGTCCTGAATCATTGTATGACGCATTCGCGTCAACAAGCGCGTTCAGGGAGTTGATGGGGATCTGGCACGTCTCAGACCTGACATTGTTGTTAGGAATAAACGTGCCAAGTCGGTTCTCATTGTCGATGTCACTGTGGCTTTCGAGAACCAGTGCGTTGCTTTTGATGATGCGCGTCAATCTAAGATTGATGCGTATCATGAGCTCGCAACTGCATTGAGGGCACAGGGGTATCAGGTGCGTACTGATGCGATCGTTGTCGGCTCCCTAGGTGGATGGGACCCTAACAATGAGTCGGTTCTGAGGGCGCTTAGTATCTCACCATACTATGCTCGTCTGATGAGACGTCTCATTGTGTCGGAGACCATTCGCTGGGCGCGAGATATATATGTGGAGCACGTGTCTGGTAAAAGACAGTATGTTGGTACCGTTGCGCCAAATGAGGATGCTTCGTGCGTCCGCCCTGACACGGACCTGACTCTTGGACCACTGTCGTCTTTTCTAACGCCTCCACCACTGCGATCGCCGCTACCGTAAATGAACTCAATATACTCGCGTGCTAGCTACTGCTCCTGACGTTTGCTGTCATTGTCGACATTGCTACGCGCTATACATGATTTGTACATATATTTTCTTCTTTTTATATATACATGCATACACACGCTTATTATTGTACTTATTTATTTATTTATTATTGTGTGTGTGTATTTGTTTAAATTGACCAAATTGTATATCATTTCTTATGACTAAACTCACCTCTTTCGCCACATGCAATGCTGGACCATTGTCATGCGGGGATAGGGGTGATGTAAATATTATCTTCTTGACTGTACCATATGTAAACATTTGCTTTTGTTAATACCATGTGATTGAATCGCTGCGGGTATTATCATTATATGACATTGAAAATTATTATTATTGACTGCTTTATGCTAACTTTATTTATATATTTATTGTGACTCCTGCCACAAGAATTATTATGTATTGTTTCTTTTTTAAGTGTTTTCTAGTAATTATTATTTATAAACCTAGAATTAAGAAAAACACTTGCTGTATTACCCGGTGGGGACTTGTCCTCACCGGGCAGTTCAATTGATAAATAAAGCGATTTAATCTGTTCTTATCAGCTTAATATCTGATACGGTTTCCATTGGAAACCCAGTATATTAATCTGATTTTTGGAAATTGGTCGAGTCCCGGAGCTTGCTCCGGTTTGACCGCGAGTTGCCCTGGCATTGCAGTGCCGTCAGGTGTAGCTCAATAGACTGTTTCCAAAGATCAGATTATTCTGACCTATTTTTGCGGGGGATATCAGACCCCCAGCAGTAATATAAAATTAAATTGTACCTGAAAACACTTTGATTTTGGTTTTTTCCAATTTTAATTTTTTGACGCAAAAATCACAGAGTTTTATTTATATACATTGTGCGGTTTTATTTATTTATTTATTTGCGACTTATTTATTTAATTTATTTTATTTATTTAAATTTATTTATTTATTTAAAATCAGTGCAATATTTTTATTATTTGTAACACCTTCTGTGATATTTGCCGAGAAGCGATTCCTTTTGTGCCACGACGACGACGAGCAGCTCGGAGTCCCCGGAGGTCTTCAAAACCAAGTGGAGTTCGACTTCGTGGTGGACGTCGAAGGTAAGTCTTGCACATTTATTAGTTAACGGGGTCCCTCTATCTCTTCATTCTTCTACTTACCTACCCACTTATCCGTTTTTTACCTTCGGGTTACTTGGTGATAAGTAACCTACTCTCGGGAGTCTGGTAGTAGTTGCTGACCATTGTAGGTAACTCTATCTTTCTCCCATTCCGGGTTAGGTAACTTACTAGTTGACGTGAGTCGATAAAGTAGGTTCCTAACTTACTCCCCGCGGTGAAAACCGTTCCCGGAGACTTGTTAGCAACAAGTTAACCAGTTTCACTGGTAACTGACCGCTACGGTCTCTATCCTTCCCACTACCTACCCATCTATTTCTTGCTGTTCGGGTTTGTGACGTATCTTGTCACTCTCTCGTTCCCTCCTGTGGTTCCCAAGTTGCGAGTGGCAGCATATCCACTGTCACCCGTAATACAAGAGCCACAGTCTTTCTCTCTCGGTCCCTGGGTCTGAGAGCGGGCAATACAAATTGCTCTCTCTTACTCCTATACACCGATACCTCTGTATCTTTCCCGACTGCTAGTCGCTGGGTGTAGCGATCCCAATCGCTCTCCCGGTTCTCTAGTAGCCGAAAACTCTTACTATTCCGGTCCCTAAGGTGCGAGGGGTTGCAATTCCCATTGCTTCCCGTCACTCCAGACCGAACTCTTTTCTATCCCGGTCCCTCGGGTTCAGGGGGTGGCAAATCCAAATTTGCTCCCCGTGTAATCCAGCACCGAACTCTTTCCTATCACGGTCCCTTGGTGTAAGAGGGTGGCAAATACAAATTTGCTCCCCTTTTATCCCGTACCGGTTCTTCCATATTCTTCCGTTCCCAAGGGATACTTCCGCGACTAAAGGGGTATATTCGTATACTTCCTTTGTGTAAGGCTTGTTGGAGATATTCAACATGGAGATCGAGCTCCAATTTCCCTTTCATTTTCCCGTGCGGTGTCCTTTTTGTGCTAATGTCATGAAAAGGACACAGCAACAGTACTGCAATTACGCAAGCTCAAATCAACATCTCTCGCGGGAGCACCCGAATGTAGATATCAAGTATCTATGTCGATCGTGTGGGTATAAATCCCTCAAGCCGAAGGCCGTGGCGTTGAAAGACGTCAAGGCCCATTTTCGTAAGGCCCATTCGGGTGCCTCCGCGAAGGATGTTGAGCTACCCCCCGGAGATTCCGAGCTCCCCGTCACGAGAGATAGAATCCGCAGAAGCGGAAGCGCGAGGCGTAGCATCCCCGATTCAAGTCCCGTTACTCGCTCACCCCCTAGCAGGCCAACAACGACATCACGTCCGTCGCCTGCTAGCACAACAGTTTCCAGAGGTCCAGCGGGTACGGGAACCAGTGCCCCACCGGTATGCTCTAGCGCTGCCGGCATCGGTCCCAGTAGTCGCCTACGCACCCCAACACCAGTAGCAACAACAAATAAAACAATAGCAACAACGAATAAAACAATAACAACAATAAATAATACAATAACAACAACAATAATAACAACAAATACAACGCCCTCTGTTACCACTACCACCAGCTACACGTGCTCAGTCTTGCCCAAGCGAGGCGTGCCGACCGTGGCTTCAAATGTTCTACTCCACAAGAAGAAGGTAATAGTCCGGCTCCAGAAATTGCCAACCACCACCAAGAGCCCAGGCAGCGGCGGGGCCGTCTCTACGGCTCCCTCACCACCATCTAGAATCCAGTCCAGGTCCATGAGGGCAGGCAGTGTGCCCCCTCCATCAATTATTAGCAAACCACCATCTTCTACGACCCTGGTGACGCCCAACGTGTCATTTGCTACAGTCGCCAGGGGCACAAGGGCACAATCTGCCCCACTAACGCCAACAACAGCAAAGAGGAGACCTGGTCGTCCAAAGAAGGATTTTGCCGTTGCCGTATCCACTGAATCAGCGGCTATTACCACAGCCACGGTCACGACCACTGTGGTACGGGGATCCATCACATCGCCCCGTACATCAAGCAGCCCAGTGATTTCACCATCCACATCATCATGCAGACTGGGCACTATCAGAGAGGCCGAGAGGGTGCCCAACGGGGCTACTGGCGACACAATCGACGAGAATGACCATGATGAGGGCACGGGGAACAGCCAATTCCACCAGCAGCAGTCCACGTTCACTCCAACACCATCTGCGGGCGACGTGGACCAACGGCAGCAGCATCTGTTCCCCCACATTATTATCAATTCACCCCCAAACATGGCTACGCCTCCCGCCCCTAGGACTGTCAGCCCTGCCGTCACCACTCAACCACCGCTCACCAGTACTATCACTCCATGC
Organism: Microplitis manilae; assembly: GCA_030273425.1. Classification (NCBI taxonomy): domain Eukaryota; kingdom Metazoa; phylum Arthropoda; class Insecta; order Hymenoptera; family Braconidae; genus Microplitis; species Microplitis manilae. The sequence continues at coordinate 5,951,052 of CP092729.1, forward strand.
AATAGCCAAATATCTAGTCCATTACACAACGATAATAATAACAATAGTAATAATAACATTCTAGTCAATTTGACTAATGAATCCACAACTCACAATAGCTCCATGACTGGTGGCGGCAGGGCGGACACTCCAAATAGCGCGATCAATGGCGATAATGACAGTAATAAACATTTTAGTATTTTTAGCTCTAGTCGACACACTGCTGCTGCCGGAAAGGGCAGTGGCGTCAATTACCGTGACTGCAACAATAACAATAACAATAACATCAATTCATGCATCAGGTGTGAATGCGGTAGGCGCATCACACCTGATATTTTTAATACTTTGAGCAGTCGCGGTAATACTAATGGCGCTACTGTCTCGAACGGTAGTAGCAGTAATTATAATAATAACAATAATAATAACAATAACAACGTAGCAGCAACAACAAACAAATGGACGCGAGTTACACGCGGTCGCGGCGGTCGCAATGGTGGACGCAACACATTAATCAATAGTAGAGTCACCACCAATAACCCGAATATACACACCTCCAACATTTTCAATTTGCTAAACCACGACGACAGTGGAGATGTAAACCATGGGTTAGATCCGTGCCCGGGCGGTCGTTCGGGTGTCCCACGTGACGCTTCGGGCCACATACTACGACAACGCGACACATATACTTCCACGCGCCGACCGCATAACTCCCAAAACCCCCCTTTACCAAACCCCCGACGTGAAACCACTACAAACTCTACGCGTCGTAATCCCCACCCCCCACAAAGCCGTAACAACCAGCGACAACCGACCCAAAGGAATTTGGCTGGGCCGACGCGGGTTGTCTTGCGCGATAATAAGCGTCAAGACATCATTGCGATGGCTAATGCTACTGAATCCTGGGATGAACTGGAGGAAATGGACAGGGAACTGTCTGTCTTCTTTCAGGGCATCGCAGAATCCAGGCCGGCAGGTCGGGGGAAACCTGGAGGAAGAAGGGAAACCCGCAATCAAGGTGGCGATTTTGTTCGCGAAGGCCCTGAAGAACAGCGAAACGGTGGCAGAATCCGCTCTGCCACTCGTATTCAAAAATTGTATAGGGAGAATCGAAGGAAAGCAATGCGCGAGGTGCTTGAAGGCCCTTCACCCTGTTGCCAGGTGCCGAAGGATGAGGTCGACAGGTACTTTCGTGCGTTGTACTCCGACGATTCCCCTTTTAATGAGGAGTTGCCAGCGAGACACGTGTGGCCACTGGACGAGGGCGATGAGTTGGCCGAGGCCTTGATCGTTCCTTTTTCGGCCACTGAAGTAAGCTGGAGGTTGGCCAGAATGCAGGATACTGCACCTGGCCCCGACGGTCTGAAATACAGTGACCTTAAGAGGATGGATCCTGGTTCCGGACTTCTCACCGCCGCATACAATGCGTGCTATCGTCTAGGGGCTATACCGCTGTCGTGGAAAGTCTCTAATACTGTATTAATTTACAAGAAAGGAGACCGAAACGACCTGTCGAACTGGCGACCCCTCGCGATGGGAAATACCATCTATAAGCTTTTCGCCGCCTTGATCGCTGATCGCCTGACGACCTCCGTTGTCAACGGGAATAGGCTGACCTCCGCCCAGAAAGGCTTTTTGAAATACGAAGGTTGTCTTGAGCACAACTATGTGATTCAAGAAGTCTTGACGGATGGTGCGCGTGAGGGTAAGGATGTTATCATCGCATGTCTGGACGCTTCCAATGCTTTTGGATCCATCCCACATGAGGTGATAAACGATGCTATTGACGGGATTGGAGCACCTAAGGTGTTTCAAGAACTGATAAGGAGTTTGTACACTGGGTGCACGACGAGGGTTCGCACTAGTGAAGGCTTTACTGATCCTGTTCTTCTCATGAGAGGAACGAAGCACGGCTGTCCGGCTAGTCCGATTGTCTTCAATGTTAGCACTGATTCTGTTCTTCGAGCGATAGAAGAGCTTAATCGGGGCTATATGTTGAATTCTAAGCGGGTCGCTTCGAGAGCGTATGCCGACGACTATTGCTTTGTTGCTGGTAGTGTGGAGGATATGGAGCAGATGCTGCTGACTGTCAGTGTTGCCGCTAAAAGGGTTGGCATTAAGTTCAACGCCTCTAAATGTGTTACCTTGCACGTCTCCGGCAAGGGTAATAAGCGTGGTGTACTTGACACCAAGTTCAACATTGACGGTGGGCAGCTAAAGTCTTTGGTGGAGGGAGAGGCCTTTGATTACCTGGGCGTCCCTGTGGGTTTCAACATTAACCAGACTCCCATTGCTACGATAGGTGAAGTGCTAGCTGATGCTAGATCGATCGACCGGTCTCTTCTTGCCCAGTGGCAGAAGATAGACGCTCTTCGGACGTTTGTCATGCCGCGGGTTGATTATATCTTGCGGGGAGGAAAGGTCGATAAAACACCTTTGATCATGGCTGATAAAGTACTGAGAAGGTTAGTGAAGAGCTGGATGCACCTTCCACAGAGAGCAAGTGCCGAAGTAGTGTACTTGCAACCTTGGAAGGGTGGAGGTGGTATCCTCCCGCTTGCGGACCTAGCGGACATTTCTGTCATCGCTCAGGCTTTTAGGATGTTATCCTGTAAAGACCTCGAAGTGGCGGAAATCGCGAAGTCCTCACTTGAGCAAGCGGTCCAGAGACGTACTGTTCACCGACCTTCGATGCAAGAAATTGCACAGTATCTTTCGGGTTCACTGGAAGGACCGTTCGCGCGGAACCAAGGTGACCCAAGTCTATGGTCGAGGGTGCGGATCGCTACAAGGCGTCAATCTAGTCGGTTTGGCCTGTCGTGGGAATGGTGTGCTGCTAATGAAGAGCTCGCACTAAAGTGCAAGGACGTTGAGGGGCGTTATGCTTTAATTGGTCCCGGCTCACGTTCACAAGTTATATGGCGCCTAAGAAAGGCTGCCCAACAACTTTATTTTGAGACCCTTACAATGAAGAAGGACCAGGGAAAGGTATGGCAGGTCACGGCCCGCAATCCTGAGAGCAATCTCTGTTTGCGGGATGGTAAATATATCCGGTTCGCAGAGTGGCGCTTTATCCATCGTGCGCGCCTAGACGTCTTGCCTCTTAACGGGGCAATTCGCTGGGGGCAGCGAGATAAACGCTGCAGAGTGTGCGGATATAGCCTGGAATCCCTTCCTCATGTCCTGAATCATTGTATGACACATTCAGCGGCATACCAATTGAGGCATAACTCGATACTCAACAGGCTATCACGGGCTTCGAGGGCGGCGGGAGAGATGCGAGTCAACAAGCGCGTTCAGGGAGTTGATGGGGATCTGGCACGTCTCAGACCTGACATTGTTGTTAGGAATGAACGTGCCAAGTCGGTGCTCATTGTCGGTGTCACTGTGGCTTTCGAGAACCAGTGCGTTGCCTTTGATGATGCCCGTCAATCGAAGATTTATGCGTATCATGGGCTCGTGACTGCATTGAAGGCACAGGGGTATCAGGTGCGTACTGATGCGATCGTTGTCGGCTCCCTAGGTGGATGGGACCCTAACAATGAGTCGGTTCTGAGGGCGCTTAGTATCTCACCATACTATGCTCGTCTGATGAGACGTCTTATTGTGTCGGAGACCATTCGCTGGGCGCAGGACATATATGTGGAGCATGTGTCTGGCCAAAGACAGTATGCTGGTACCGTTGCGCCAAATGAGGATGCTTCGTGCGTCCGCCCTGACACGGACCTGACCTTTGGACCACTGTCGTCTTTCCTAACGCCTCCACCACTGCGATCGCCGCTACCGTAAACTAACTCATTACACTCGCGTGCTAGCTACAGCTCTTGACGTTTGCTGTCATTGTCGAAATTGCTACGCGCTATATATTATTCATTTATACATATTTATTTATCAACTCAAACATACATACACACACTTGTTGCTATTTACATTTTTTTACTATATTATTTATTTATTTATGCATCAATAATATTTATTTATTTATTCATTTATGTGTGTGTATATTATTGACTATGTATTAACTTTAATATTATCTTATGACTAAACTCACCCCTTTCACCGCATGCAATGCTGGACCATTGTCATGCGGGGATGGGGGTGATGTAAATATTATATCATTGACTGTACCATATGTATACTATTGTTTTCTTTTGCTTGAATGCCCAGAGATTGACTCACTGCGGGTATAATATTAACTAATTGACCATGTAAATTACTTATTGACTATAATTACCAATTATTGATTATATATATTGTGATGACTCCCGCTACACGAATATATTTATATTATGTATTGTTTTTTAAGTGTTTTTATAAATAATGATAATCTAGACATAAGAAACACTTGCTGTACCCGGTGGGGGTTCGCCTCTACCGGGAAGTTCAAATGACTTTTCAATAAAGTGAGTATACGTCTCCGAAGTCGAATGTATATTGCAAGTGATGCTTAGATTCACAGTGGCCAAAGTCAGAGTATGATATCAAAATATGTCTCCAAAGTCAGATATATATCGCACATGTCCTCGAAGTCGATGTATAATATTCAGATTTTTGAGATGACAAAATCAATGTCTATTAGATGTGTCTAAAGTCAGAGTATAATATGAATATATGTCTCCGATGTCGGATATATATCACAAGTAATGCTTAAATTCAAAGTCGCCAAAGTCAGAGTATGATATGAAAATATGTCTTCAAAGTCAGATATATATCGCACATGTCCTCAAAGTCGATGTATAGCATGTAGATTTTTTGAATGGTAAAATCTATATATATTAGATGTCGTCGAAGTCAGAGTATAGTATAAAAATATGTCCCAAAAATCAGATATAAATCGCAAGTAATGCTTAGATTCGAAGTCGCCAAAGTCAGAGTATAATATGAATATATATGTCTCCAAAGTCAGATGTATTTCGCACATGTCCCCGAAGTCGATGTATAATATTTAGATTTTTAAGATGACAAAATCTATGTATATTAGATGTGTCCAAAGTCAGAGTATTATATGAAAATATGTCTCCGAAGTCGGATGTTTATCACAAGTAATGCTTAGATTCAAAGTCGCCAAAGTCAGAGTATGATTTCAAAATATGTCTCCTAAGTCAGATGTTTATCGCACATGTCCCCGAAGTCGATGTATAACATTTAGATTTTTCGAATGACAAAATCCATGTATATCAGTTGTGCCCAAAGTCAGAGTATAATATGAAAATATGTCTCCGATGTCGGATATATATCACAAGTAATGCTTAGACACAAAATCGCCAAAGTCAGAGTAACGTATGAAAATATGTCTCCAAAGTCAGATGTATTTCGCACATGTCCCCGAAGTCGATGTATAATATTTAGATTTTTAAGATGACAAAATCTATGTATATTAGATGTGTCCAAAGTCAGAGTATTATATGAAAATATGTCTCCGAAGTCGGATGTTTATCACAAGTAATGCTTAGATTCAAAGTCGCCAAAGTCAGAGTATGATTTCAAAATATGTCTCCTAAGTCAGATGTTTATCGCACATGTCCCCGAAGTCGATGTATAACATTTAGATTTTTCGAATGACAAAATCCATGTATATCAGTTGTGCCCAAAGTCAGAGTATAATATGAAAATATGTCTCCGATGTCGGATATATATCACAAGTAATGCTTAGACACAAAATCGCCAAAGTCAGAGTAACGTATGAAAATATGTCTCCAAAGTCAGATATATATCGCAGATGTCCCCGAAGTCGATGTATAACACGTCGATCTTTGAGATGACGGAATCTATGTATATTAGATGTGGTCAAAGTCAGAGTATAATATGAAAATATGTCTCCAAAGTCAGATAAATGTCGCAAGCTATACCAAGATATAAAGTCGCCAAAGTCAGAGTATAATATGAAAATATATCTCCAAAGTCAGATATATATCGCACATATCCGCGAAGTCGATGTGTAACACGTAGATTTTTTGAATGGTAAAATCTATACATATTAGATATTGTCGAAGTCAGAGTATGGTATGAGTATACGTCTCCGAAGTCGAATGTATATTGCAAGTAATGCTTAGATTCAAAGTCGCAAAAGTCAGAGTATGATATGAAAATATGTCTTCAAAGTCAGATATATATCGCACATGTCCTCGAAGTCGATGTATAATATTCAGATTTTTGAGATGACAAAATCTATGTCTATTAGATGAGTCCAAAGTCAGAGTATAATATGAAAATATGTCTCCGATGTCGGTAAATATCGCACATGTCCCCAACGTCGATGGGTCACACGTAGATTTTTTTAATTGGTAAAATCGATACATATTAGATATCGTCGAAGTCAGAGTATGGTATGAGTATACGTCTCCGAAGTCGAATGTATATTGCAAGTAATGCTTAGATTCACAGTCGCCAAAGTCAGAGTATGATATGAAAATATGTCTCCAAAGTCAGATATATATCGCACATGTCCTCGAAGTCGATGTATAATATTCAGATTTTTGAGATGACAAAATCTATGTCTATTAGATGAGTCCAAAGTCAGAGTATAATATGAAAATATGTCTCCGATGTCGGATATATATCACAAGCAATGCTTAGATTCAAAGTCGCCAAAGTCAGAGTATGGTATGAAAATATGTCTTCAAAGTCAGATATATATCGCACATGTCCTCGAAGTCGATTTATAACATGTAGATTTTTGAGATGACAAAATCGATGTATATTAGATGTGGTCAAAGTCAGAGTATAATATGAAAATATGTCTTCAAAGTCAGATATATATCGCACATGTCCTCGAAGTCGATGTATAACATGTAGATTTTTGAGATGACAAAATCGATGTATATTAGATGTGGTCAAAGTCAGAGTATAATATGCAAATATGTCTCCGAAGTCGGTAAATATCTTACATGTCCCCAACGTCAATGTGTAACACGTAGATTTTTTGAATGGTAAAATCTATACATATTAGATATCGTCGAAGTCAGAGTATGGTATGAGTATACGTCCCCGAAGTCGAATGTATATTGCAAGTAATGCTTAGATTCACAGTCGCCAAAGTCAGAGTATGATATGAAAATATGTCTCCAAAGTCAGATATATATCGCACATGTCCTCGAAGTCGATGTATAATATTCAGATTTTCGAGATGACAAAATCTATGTCTATTAGATGAGTCCAAAGTCAGAGTATAATATGAAAATCTGTCTCCGATGTCGGATATATATCACAAGCAATGCTTAGATTTAAAGTCGCCAAAGTCAGAGTATGATATGAAAATATGTCTTCAAAGTCAGATATATATCGCACATGTCCCCGAAGTCGATGTATAACATGTCGATTTTTAAGATGACAAAATCTATGTCTATTAGATGTGGTCAAAGTCAGAGTATAATATGAAAATATGTCTCCGAAGTCCGATGTATATCACAAGTAATGCTTAGATTCAAAGTCGCCAAAGTCAGAGTATAATATGAATATATATGTCTCCAAAGTCAGATGTATTTCGCACATGTCCCCGAAGTCGATGTATAATATTCAGATTTTTGAGATGACAAAATCTATCTATGTTAGATGTGTCTAAAGTCAGAGTATAATACGAAAATATGTTTCCGAAGTCGGATATAACCCGCAAGCAATGCTTAGATCCGAAGTCGCCAAAGTCAGAGTATAACATGAAAATATGTCTCCAAAGTTAGATATATATCGCACATGTCCCCGAAGTCGATGTATAACATGTAGATTTTTGAGATGATAAAATCTCTGTATATCAGATGTCCTCAAAGTCAGAGTATAACATAAAAATCAAAAATTTTACTGGAAAATCAAAAATTAAACTAAAAAACTTAGTGTTATATACCTCAGGACATTTAGTAGAAGCTATATATACATAATATATATCGGCCATTTTCGAGTCCTCAAAGACCGAGTTAAACATATATATATATATATATATATATATATATATATATATATATATATATATATATATATATATATATATTGAAATGTAGAGGAATCGTTCTACTGCACTTATGGTGTGGGCGTGCAAGTTTCGTGAGTCTTTTGCCAGGCTACGCTCCAAAATGAGACTCTGATTAGATGAATTACCCGAACTGGCCGTATAAAACCAAACTAATACTAGTACTTAGGCTAATTTTAGTATTCGGTGGAGTCGTCCTTGATGTTGGTGGACTTGGCGATTGGTTTGGCCCTTGGAAATCGCCTCCTTGGACCCTGGCTCTGCTTTCAGATGCTGCTTCTCTTATTATTCACAATAGGAGGTGGGTTGAGACAGGTGAATTCACTCAAACACTGGTCAACTTCTGATGATTTATAATTACTTTATTTATAGAATTATAAATCTGCCTCGCTGCACCCAATCTGATTACAAAGTCAATGTATCATACAACTAATTGAATATGATACTGTCGTTACTGCGATTTCACACTCGCATAGCTTCGTTACCCAATAATTCAAGTATAGTATTTTATGAAGTACTGATTCGATTTTGTCCCGGTAATTATTAACTAACTGTAACAATTACTTTAGTTATTCGCCGAATTGACTAAATGCAATTCACTATAACGCGATATACTACTGTTCAGATCGATATAGCTGTTAATGACCCTGGTATCGGCTAATTGCCAATGCGACACTGGTTTGTACGTATAACTAGCTGGTAATAACGACTAGGAAAGCTACTGAGTGTGGGGTGCACGTGCTTATATAGGCGGCAACGCCATGTTTAAGCACGTGACGAACCACCACCCGAAGTCATACGGAGGCGTACGATGCCCACATCGTAACAATATATATATATATATATATATATATATATATATATATATATATATATATATATATATATATATATATATATATATTTAGTGGTTAAGGGTAAAATTTAACTATAATGAAATAAATTGTTTAAACCATCTAATAATGTTAAATAAATGTTTTATTTAACCAACGTAATTAACACAGTAAAAGAAAGTAAAGTATACAAAATATGAAAATGCTTGAACGCGTGTTCGCAGCTCAGCGGTGTATATTGTAATTGACTAGTGTCTCTACGAATGAGGTAGAGACGGAATATGGAAAAATCGATCTTCGGCGTAGATTGCCGAAAGTGATCGATCGTAATTATTGTAGCAACGCTACAGAACTCCCTTTGTTTTTTTTTTTTTTTTTGTTTTAAATTTAATACACGATGATTAAAGTAATGGAATATTTACAAATGATATGAATAAATAAATAAGTAAATTAATGAGTATAATACAGTGATGAATTGTTACTTTGAAAAAAAAAAACTTTAATGTAAAAAAAATTTTTTAAATCGTGTAAAATTTTAAATATTAAACCGGACTCGGCGTTTTTGGGTCTCGGTTGCTGTGTTATCCGTCGGGGAGTTTGCTATCGTCGTCGTCGTGTCGACTGAATTCGCCTCGTAAACTGGCTTCAATCTGTCTACTGAAATGGCGATTTGTCGTCCTCGGAAATCGACAATGAAGTATTTATCGTGTCGAGTTATTACACGATATGGACCTTCGTACGGCGCTGTAAAAGATGGTCCAACCTGGTCATTCCGTACCAGTACATGGCTGCAAGTACTAAGGTTCCTGAAACAGAAAACAGAATGCTTGCCGTGACGCGACATTTCGGCCGGTGCCAATGAATTGAAATGACGTTTTAATGTGTTTACAATGCTATGAGGCGTAGTTTTATTACTGTGAGTGAGTAACTCACCAGGTAATCGGATAGGCTCACCGTATACTAATTCAGCCGGGGTCGTCTGAATGTCGTCCTTCCAAGCAGCGCGTAAGCCGAGTGAAACGGCTGGTAATGCGTCATACCATGATTCATTATGACACAAAAGTGCTGATTTGAGCTGACGATGTAGACGTTCGACAAGACCATTGCCTTGCGGATGATACGGTGTAGTATGTTGATATTTTATTCCATACATTTTAAGTAACGATTGAAATAACGACGATTCGAATTGCGAACCTTGATCCGATGTTATACGTTTCGGTACTCCGTGACGAGAAATCCAGTGCAGCGATAGTGCGTGTGCTACCGTCTCTGCAGTTCCATTGGCTAACGGGACAGCCTCTGGAAATCTCGTGAATCGGTCGATGATCGTTAGACACTGGTTAAAGCCTCTTGACGATTTTAGAGACACCAGGTCGATGTGTATGTGCTCGAATCGCTCAGTTGGAGGTTTAAAACTGGCGATCGGCGATGACACGTGTCTTTGAATTTTATTCTTCTGGCAATCGATGCAAGATTTCGCCCATTCACGGCAATCTTTATTTATCGACGGCCAGACGTATCGTTTGGAGACGATTTTAAGCGATCCTTTAATTCCGGGGTGAGCGAGCGTGTGTAGCGAGTCGAACACTTTTCTCCTCAGCGGTCCTGGAACGTATGGACGCACTGTACCTGACGCAGTGTCACAATATAGTGCAGGTCCATTATCAAGTTGAATCGTTTTTAAATTCAAAGCAGTTGTTTGACGTAGCAGCGGCAACTTGAGGTTTGAGCGATAAACGCTCGACCATACGATCAGCGGACTTGGCAAGTTTATCAAGCGTTGAGTCGCTGATAGCTTCAAGACAAACTTGGATTTCATTTGGCATGTGGGAAAACCAACGTGCTTTAATGATGGCGTCATCAATACCGGGAACTAATGTACGTAGATGACGTAAATGTTGCGATGGTGTCCGATCGCCAAGTCTTTCTCTGTCGAGGAGCTGAGTGATCCGTGCTTCCTCGGATCTCGTGAAGCATTTAATTAAAGCGGTTTTTAAATCGCTGTACGGAGTTGTCGCAGCTCAGCGGTGTATATTGTAATTGACTAGTGTCTCTACGAATGAGGTAGAGACGGAATATGGAAAAATCGATCTTCGGCGTAGATTGCCGAAAGTGATCGATCGTAATTATTGTAGCAACGCTACATATATATATATGTTTAACTCGGTCTTTGATGACTCTAAAATGGCCGATATATATTATGTATTTATAGTTACTACTGAATGCCCTGAGGTATATAACACTATGTTTCTAAGATTTTTTTTCTTTTTTCTAGTGATATTCTCGATTTTAATGATATAGTCTGACTTTGATGACACCTGAAGCATATATAGATTTTACCATTTTTTTTATACATCAACTTCGGGAACATTACTATTTATTATGTGTGTGATAAGTCTCAAGACATTTATCGCAAGCAAACGAATATGGTAGCTAAGAAAACTCGTGATACGTGGAAGAAATATATGAATTAAAATTTTTATTAATTTGTATATTATACTCTAAATTATGATATTTTCCATTTCATAACAATGTGTAAGATATATATCTGACTTTGATGACATTTTTGGATGTTATACTTCCATTTTGGTGACAGTACAGTAGTACGCTTTGTTCTATATGGATATATGTAAGAATGAAGACATATTTACAACATATCATATTCTGATTTTAGTGACTCCCGAATTTACGAAAAAACGGAAATCAAAAACATCTTATGCCATCTATTCGTAATCAATAAGTACCAAACATGAATAGTTCAAATGTAGGACAAAGCAAGCCTTCGAAAAAAATTACTAAAATCCAATTATTATTCTATCTCATCATAGAAAATGATTGATAATGTTTTTAGACGCTGGATTTTAAAATTTAATCTATTCTTATTAATATTGTATAAGTTCTATTTTTTTTTTTTTATGAACTAATAATAAATTCTGTAGCTTTTTATGATTAATTACATTAGATTATTTTCGTGCCCTTAAGAACACATCAATTCCGAATTCTAAATCATAAAAGATAGATCTAGACGATATGAAAGTAAAGCACAATCCCTGACACTTCAAGAGGGATTCTTTTCGTTAAACTATTTAACCTAAACATGTATTTGGGGGCCTACTTTGCCCCTTCCGTTCTTATGTATGTTCACCCTCGACAATATTTTATTATATTATACTCTGACATCAGCAACCTTGTATCTGAGCAGTACTCGTAATACATCTCTCAATTGGAAGACATTGTTTTTTATTATACTCTGACTTCAGTGACTTCAAATTCTCGCGATAAGTACATTCGAGTTTGACGACATTTTATAGTATCATACTCCGACTTTGATGACTTTATGTCCGAGTATTATTTGTGATATGTATCTGACTTCGGTGACATATTTTCATTTCATACTCTGACTTCGGTGACTTCAAATTATCGCGATAAGTACAATACATATACATTCGAGTTTGCGACATTTTATAGTATTATACTCCAACTGTGGTGACTTTGTATCCGAGTATTATTTGTGATATATATCTGACTTCGGTGACATATTTTCATATTATACTCTGACTTCGGTGACTTTTAATTATCGCGATAAGTACAATACATATATATTCGAGTTTGACGACATTTTATAGTATTATACTCCAACTTTGGTGACTTTGTATCCGAGTATTATTTGTGATATATATATATCTGACTTCGGTGACATATTTTCATTTCATACTCTGACTTCGGTGACTTTAAATTATCGCGATAAGTACATTCGAGTTTGACGACATTTTATAGTATTATACTCCGACTTCGATGACTTTGTACCCGAGTATTATTTGTGCCATATATCTGACTTCGGTGACATATTTTCATTTCATACTCTGACTCCGGTGACTTCAAATTATCGCGATAAGTACATTCGAGTTTGACGACATTTTATAGTATTATACTCCAACTTTGGTGACTTTGTATCCGAGTATTATTTGTGATATATATATATCTGACTTCGGTGACATATTTTCATTTCATACTCTGACTTCGGTGACTTTAAATTATCGCGATAAGTACAATACATAAATATTCGAGTTTGACGACATTTTATAGTATTATACTCCGACTTTGATGACTTTGTATCCGAGTATTATTTGTGATATATAGCTGACTTCGGTGACATATTTTCATATTATACTCTGACTTCGATGACTTTTAATTATCGCGATAAGTACAATACATATATATTCGAGTTTGACGACATTTTATAGTATTATACTCCAACTTTGGTGACTTTGTATCCGAGTATTATTTGATATATATATATATCTGACTTCGGTGACATATTTTCATTTCATACTCTGACTCCGGTGACTTTAAATTATCGCGATAAGTACATTCGAGTTTGACGACATTTTACAGTATTATACTCCAACTTTTGGTGACTTTGTATCCGAGTATTATTTGTGATATATATATATCTGACTTCGGTGACATATTTTCATTTCATACTCTGACTTCGGTGACTTTAAATTATCGCGATAAGTACAATACATAAATATTCGAGTTTGACGACATTTTATAGTATTATACTCCGACTTTGATGACTTTGTATCCGAGTATTATTTGTGATATATAGCTGACTTCGGTGACATATTTTCATATTATACTCTGACTTCGATGACTTCAAATTGTCGCGATAAGTACAATACATATACATTTGAGTTTGACGACATTTTATAGTATATTATACTCCGACTTTGATGACTTTGTATCCGAGTATTATTAGTGATATACATATATATGACTTCGGTGACATATTTTCATATTATACTCTGACTTCGGTGACTTCAAATTGTCGCGATAAGTACATTCGAGTTTGACGACATTTTATAGTATTATACTCCAATTTTGGTGACTTTGTATCCGAGTATTATTTGTTATATATTTATGACTTCGGTGACATATTTTCATATTATACTCTGACTTCGATGACTTCAAATTGTCGCGATAAGTACAATACATATACATTCGAGTTTGCGACATTTCATAGTATTATACTCCAACTGTGGTGACTTTGTATTCTAGTATTACTTGTGATATATATCTGACTTCGGTGACATATTTTCATATTATACTCTGACTTCGGTGACTTCGAATTCTCCCGATAAGTACAATACATATAGATTCGAGTTCGACGGCATTTTTCAGTAGTATACTCTGAATTTGGTGATCTTGTAGCTCAATATTACCCAAAATTTTTGGTTCATTTCTCCCAATAAATTGTCCAAGTGTACAATATATGATATTCGTATTCGCCTTTGAAGAGAGAATTTTGAAGGGTTTTGTATTATCTATAAAACGCCTCAACTCGCAACCCAATAACTTGCGGCTGTTCTATAGAGCATCGAAAAAAAATCCTGACTTTTCCATGTATTTTAAATGGTAATACTTCAAAATCAAATGGGAAGTACTTGAAATTAGAATTGAGAGCTATAACTTTCAGGGAATTTTTTAACTTCCTGCTAAGAAAATCGATGATTTTCAAAAATTTCAGGAAGTTATTGTTCTCACATTGATTTGCAAAAATTGAAACTTTATCAGATGTCGGCGTTTTGAGATTGAACAGATGCATCTAAATATAAGTATTATTATGTTATTACATAAAATTTCATATATTCTAGAATCAGAAATTAACTAATAATGCTTAGTTACCAGAGAAATTTTATATATTGAGAATTAATGTTCATATCATTATTTGAAAAAGGAAAAAGTTAAATTAAAGTAATTTTTAACATATAATATACATTAAAAATATAAAATTAGTAGAAATATAACTTTTCCATTCACAATAAACAAAAAATATTGAAAATTTAAAACAGAAATCGTTTATACGTAACTTTTTACTAGTATACCTCTCGAGAACTGCTTATTTTCAATTGTCGCACCTTTAAAAACTGTGAAGATTCTTATAGTATCATTCTTTCCAATTGAATAAGATTATTTTATTCTTTGTGGTGAAATACTCTGTTTTCATTAATCAATTTGTGGATGCATCGTTTGAAATATAAAAAAGATTTATTAGCAGCTTTTGTAAGCAAACTAACGTATAATCATGTAAATATGTTCTCTGATAATTGATATTATTTTAATTATTATGATTGTTTTTTTAATCAAGCAGGATATGAAATACGGAATATTATAATTATGTAGTTATTTTTTAAATTATCGAAAAAAAAATTGTGTGCAAAATAATTTTGACATATTAATAATTTATAGTTTTTGATTTTTGAAAATAGTTTTGCAATTCACATTCCAATAAACAAAAAAAAAAAAAAAAATAAAATAAAAATTGGATTCATTAAAAATCCTAGCTAATGAAATTGAACATTTTTTGCAAGAATATCCACTGTTAATTATTTATAACAATTTTTTGTTTTTTCATTGATAAACTTCATACTCCGTACGCAATTAATGATATAAAAATGTCTATAATTTAAGCTAATCATAATTAGTTATCACCTTAATGCTAGTAACAATTAAATAGAAATTTTGTTTTTAAATAACATAATATAAAGAAAAGAAGAAAATCATAACGAACTTATCGAAAATTCAACGATAAACTTAAGTGTAATTGGCTATCCAATTATCGATACATATTTGACTAACAATTAAAGAAAAAAAAATTTTGTTTTTCTGTCGCAAATAACGTAATATATTGAAAAAAAAAGAATCTTAAAGAACTTGTTAACAATTCAGCGATAAACTTAAACATACACGGAAAAAGAAATTTCGTCACTCCAAGATAAGATAGCTTACGGTAACAAATATCTGCCTTAGTATACGGATAACGAAACATTCGTTGTAGTCACAATGATTTTGTAATGGTAGCAAATCGCTTGTTCTGTCTAGCAATGGTTTGTAACTGTAACAAAACTGTTGTGTTACAGTAAAAAAATTGATTTGTTAAAGTAACAAACTGCACTTTTAGCACTGACAAAAATATTTTGTAACCATAAGCTAAAATTACTTATGGTAACAATTTTTAGGTTTGTAGCACGAACAACGAAACTTTTGCTAAAGTTACATTGTCATTGTAATACTAACAAACTATTTGTTACGCTAAGTAATGGTTTGTAACTGTAGCAAAACTGATTTGTTAGAATAACACACACTGTAAAAAATTTGATGGACCCGGTGTGGTGTAGATGCATCGGAGTAAAAATTTTGGTGTGAATATTACACCAAATCCCGTGTAAAATTTGAGCAATATGAATTTTAGTTTTTCACACCGCCAAACGAGTAAATGTATAAATGTAAGGGAAGGGGCTGGGCAAAATGGGTCCCCTGAAATTTCTGATGCCTTGATATATTTGGAGGCAAATTGGGCCTACCAAAATTCTTAACATGAAAAGTGTTGGGACGGGGAGGAGTAAAATGGGTCAGCGGGGCAAAATGGGCCAGTGAGACGAATTGGGCCCGTCGAAATTCGTAACATGAAAAGTGTTGGGAGGAGGAAGGGTAAAATGGATCACCGGGGCAAAATGGGCTCGCCAAAATTCATAACATGAAAAGTGTCAGAAGGGGGAGGGGTAAAATGGGTCACAGGGGAAAATTGGGCCACTGAGGCAAATTGGGCCTGCCAAAACGCGTAACGTGAAAAGTGAGGAGGGGGGGGGGGTAAATGAGCTGCCTGGACTTTGAAAACCTATGAATATCTTTTAGCCAATGGGCTCGTACAATTTTTTCAACAGAATTGAATAGAGAATTATGGTAAGGGGTTCTTTGACGGGGGAATTTTTTGAAAAATTATGTTTTGGCGCGAAAATTCAATTTTTTTTTAATCAATCGACTAATATTTGAACAGAATACTTTAAATTTAGTTATTTTAAGATCCAAATCTTTACTATTAACTCTTTTTTATAGTCAATACATAACAAGAAGTTTTAAAACATAAAACAAACGAGAAACATACATTGAGTTTCGTTGGCGCCCGTTTTAGCCAACTTTTCAGGATTTTTCACTTTTAATAAACACAGCTAATTACCACTAAAAACTCAGCATAAGAAAAAAAAGCAAAACAAGCTTGAAAACTCACATTATAAAAAATGTTTAAGGGGGGCCTATTTTGACCACATTTTTTTATTTTTTATTTTTAATGAACAGCAAAAATTAAGGTCAAAAACGAAGCAAGAGAGTAAAAAAACGTGAAAGAAGTAAAAAAAACTGAGGATTCGAAAATTTTGTTCCTAAGGGGCCCATTTTGTCTCAGTGACCCATTTTACCCCTCCCCTTCCCAACACTTTTCATGTTATGAATTTTGGCAGGTCCAATTCGCCGCGGTTGCCCATTTTGCCCTGGTGGCTTGTTTTACCCCTCTCCGTCCCAAGACTTGTCATGTGCAGAATTTTAGTAGGTCCAATTTGCTCCCAAATACATTAAGGCATCAGAAAGTTCAGGGGGCCCATTTTGCCGCGACCCCTCCTCTTACATTTATACATTTACTTGTTTGGCGATGTAAAAAATAAAAGTTCACATTGCTTAAATTTCACACGGGATTCGGTGTAATTTTCACACCAAAATTTTCAAACCGATGCATTTACACCACACCGGGTCCATCAAATTTTTTACAGTGCATACGATTTGTCATAGCAAATACTGGAAATGTTTTGTACCCAGAGAAGAAAGTACACTGTGAAAAATTTCCATTAAATTTTACTGTGGGTGCATTGTAACCCCGGACCATAAGAAATCTGGTACAAAATTTACAAGTGTACCATAGTAAACGGTGTGCGCATAGGTCCTAATCGTGTCGTCTGCGCATACCGTTTACTATGGGACACTTGTAAATTTTGTACCAGTTTTCTTATGGTCCGGTGTTACAATGCACCCATAGTAAAATTTGTTGGAAATTGTTCACAGTGTACGACGGGCCCACACGGAAAAAAATAATCGGTAGCCGCTACCGATTAATTTTCGGTAACAGTTACTGATTTTTTTGATAGCAGTTACCGGTTTTATTTTGGTAGCCGTTACTGTAGTAATCGGTAGCTGTTACCAAATCATCGGTAGCCGTTACCGAAACAATCGGTAGCTGTTACCGATTAATTTTCAGTAGCCGTTACTGATTATTTCGGTAGCTATTACCGATTTTTTCAGTATCAGTTACGTACACACGCACTCTCACACACACGCTTACACAGCCGCATTCACGCGCAGTCACGCATGTACGAACACACTCGGCCTACACACTCGGGCACACACATACGTTCGCACACACTCATACGCACAAGCACGCGTATGCGCACACATGGGCACGTACGCACACTGATACCAAAAAAATCGCTAACAGCTACCGAAAAATAATCGGTAGCGTCTACCGAAAAATAATTGGTAGCGTCTACCGATTATTTTTTTCCGTGCAGGCTTGGCCCAGGCTTAGCCCAAATTTGTAAGATCTTGGGCCAAGCTTGTAAACCAGCCTTGGTAGAAGCCGGGAATGAGAACACGGGGCCGGTTCTGGTTGCTAGACCTGGCCCATGCTTGGTTGCCAAACCCGGCCCATGCTTTGTTGCCAGACCTGGCCCAGGCTTCGTTGCCAGAATTGACCCATAAATCGAGAAAACGAATAAATTTAATGAATAAAAATTTTATTATTATTAACCTCGTAGAAATCATGATCATTAAAGTTTCAACTATCTAAGGGAGGTAAATGATGTGACAAAAACTCGGTGAAAATTCTGCCAGGCTCTGGGCACGAACTGCCGTCTTTTTGATTGCTGGGTCCGAAGGGTAGCTACTGGACGTACCTACATTAGTTATGTTGAACTGATGCATTTATATGATCTACTTATTAAACCACAGGTATATCCAAACTTGGATAATCCTACCTTGACTCAAGTCTGGATTGCCATTGGAAGGCCCAAGCCTGGCTTGCCATTGAATTGCCAGGGCTAGGTTACCCAGTCTTGGCCCAAGCCCGGGTAATCATTGTGATGGCCAGGACTGAGTACCCAATCTTAAGCCAAGCATGGGCCAATGTAGGTGTGCCAAAACTAGGTTCCCCAGTGCTGGGGAACCTGTCATCAGTTGTCCCTGACTTCAAAGGAGTATGGGTTACTCTCATTCAAATGTAAATAGTAACAACGTACTTGAGCCCTGTAATTCACTTCCTATCATATGAGACATATAAATGAAGATATTTCTTGTGTGAGTGTCAGCTAAAAGTATAGCGTAGGATGATAATAATAATTACAAAGATAAATAATAATGATAATGAAAATAATAATGCAGACTCACACAGCAGACCTGAAATTCCTAAAGAGGCATAAAATACCATCGTTAATCCTCTATTTAATTTTTTACTTCCTATACCTATCAGCAATGAGCTTCAAAACACTTGGACCAATTGGTGATCGACAAATGGAACGTTCAAAACTTAAACAATGCCTGTATCCTACTTCCTAAGGCCCCAACTAATTTATTGTACCTTGTACCCGTGACTAACCTACTCTGAAGCACCTGGAGACGTTGCAGACTCTTACGGCAGACCTGAAATCTCTAAAAATCCAAAGATCACCATCCATAAACATACTTCATATCTTCCTGCCTAACATCTATAAGCTAACGACATCAATCCTCGGATGAATTAGTGACACATAACCAGAACGTTCAGGACTCAAATGTTTAAGTTCTCGGAACCTTAAATGATTTATTCGTTCGTACCCGGGACTATGTTTTTCCGAAACACCTGACTTTTGGTTAATTTAACTTTAAATTTTTATGTCTATATGATGTATGATCTCATTGCATTAACAGATTTTTTTTTTTACAAATTTAGTTTGCTATGATAACGAATCTACTTCGTTATGATTACAAGAATAAGTTTACTTCTACAACAAATATTATTCGCTATGACAGCAAAATGTTATTTGTTGCTGTAAAAAATCTTGTGGTGCCCTAAGAAATCAACTTCTCAACTACGACACAATTCCATTTGTTGTCACAACAAATCAATTTGTTACCGTAAGCTAAGCGTGTCTGTTACTATAACAAAATTTTTCTTTATCCCGTCTTTTGTTATAATGACGAAACTCTTTTTCTCTGTGTAATTGGCTATCAAATTAATGATAGATTATAGTAACAAATAGAAAGAATTCATTTTTTTTTTCGAATAACGTAATATAAAGGAAAGAAGATAGTCATAGTGAACTTTTCAAAAATTTAGCGCTGAACTTAAATATAATTAACCATAAAATATTTCTGAGCTAGTACTTATAATCACTTATATTAAGACTACAAAGTTTTTTTTTAGTTTTGAAATATTTGAGTATCATTGCACTGTTTATATTTGACTACTAACACTATCGTAAACAAAGGATATGGCATTATCAAAAGTTAAGAAACATTCGCTTCTACAATATAACTAAACTCAGAGCGATTGACTCATTATCACAACACTCCTCTATTTCTATTCGCTAAATGCTTTTCAAAATAATTCGCGACTGATATCAAATATCAAAATCACTCCGCTTTTTTTGGCTTCATTTTTTCATAGTAATTTGAAAACCATGTTCTCATGGCTGGAATTGAGCGGTTCTTTAATAGTGGTTCAATAGAGCACACTTCTATCATTTTTTTATTGTTTGGATAGCGTCCATCGTTTATTTCGTCTTTAAAATGATTCAGCATAGCATCGATGTGACGCTCATTCCATTTTTGCCTTCTGCACGAAGTTTTTATTGATTCTTCCAAATGTAAATAGAAAAAATTTCTATAAGATTTTTATTTTAGTTTATTATCGATTATTGATAACTAACACGTTTTGTAATCATAATTGTCTTTAGAATAAAATTGTGTTTTAATGCTTATGAGTATCTACATTTATCGCTATTAGTAGTACAAAGCATATCATCTAGAAAGTCAACTGAATATGAACATGAAAAGCGATATTGAAAATCAAGAATTGTTCAAAACTATACTTTTGTAATTTAAAAGCTCGTAAGCTTTGAATCATAATAAAGTTTCCAATAGCAAAATAACTTCTTATCAGTTTTCATACCAGTGTTGACTATACAGAATGATTATAGAAGCATTTTAAATAATTCAGATGGTACAGGTCATAACTCAAAAAAGACTAATCAACTCAACTATAAAAGTATTCATTAAGGTGTTTAAAAAAAAAAAATTTTTTTTTTTTTTTTTTATGGCTTCTAAAAATTGAAAGAATATTCAAAAATAAAAATTTTGGTACCAATTCGAGCTCTTAATTATAACATTAAGGTTTGTCTTACTCCATTTTTCTATTTTCTATTCAATGAACACGGGAAAATTTTTTTTTCTTGTTTTAAATTTTCTAGCTCACATACCAAATAACGGATTTTTATGCACAATAAATATTTTTGTAGGGAATTGAACGCTCTGATAAATTTTGAGATCTTTTCGCTTTTTCGGCAAAACTATCAGTCTTCCCGTGAAAAATGAATCATACATGGCCATGCATGAATGCTTCATGCATGGCCATGTATGTAAATTGGCCAGGCATGGCCATGTATGGCCATATATGACCATGTATGACCATGCATGGCCATGTATGACCATGCATGGCCATGTATGACTATACATAGCTTGGTACGGCCATACATGACTTGATATGACTAGGTATAGAAATTTTAACTAAATAAAAAAAAAATTTTTTTAATTTTTTTTTTTTTTTTTTAATTATTTTGGCGACGCAGAGATTATCAGATATGCGAATAATTGAATTCCTAATCGAATTGGAAATTTTTAATTCAGAGAAAAAACGCTAGACTTATTAATAACACCACCCGCTTTAGTAGGATTCGAACCCGGGACCTTCCGTACGAGAGACCGACGCTTTGTCGACTAAGCTATGCGACCGACAGTTACAACGAAGTTTACTTGTGCTACGTAAGATTGAAAGGATATAATCACTTTCGAAAAAGCAAAATATAATCATCAATATGCTGTTAGAGATATCAAAAAAATTTTCTATTTTTTTTCACTACAACATTCTGTTTATAAGTAATTGTAATAGTCAGCTCAAATTTTTTATATCCGTGAAAAATGAATCATACATGGCCTTGTCATGCATGGTCATGTATGTCTATATATGTCAGTGATTAGTTGGACATATATGGCCATGCATGGCCGTATATGGTTCATACATGGTCATACATGGAGCATATATGACCATACATGGAGCATACGAACTTTTTTAATTTTTTATCTTTCATTATCTCATAAACAACAAGACCTATAAAAAAAATGCAAATGACAATTTCATAGGAAATTTAATTTCCTACAAAAAAGGTCTTTAACACCGAATCACTCAGATCGATATTTTCTGAGATATTAGTCAAATGAAAAATCAGTATTTTCTAAGATTTGATTCGACATTTTATGGGAATTTAATGCTACGTAAACTTCAATAATTAATATCTCAGAAAATATCGATCGTAGTGATTTAGTGCTAAGGACCTTTTTTGTAGGAAATTGAATTTCCTATAGAATTGTTATTTATATTTTTTCTGTAGACCTTGTTGTTTATGAGATAATGAGAGAAGAAACAAGAATTCTATGAAAAAATTTAGTTTAGCGGTCCGTACTACCCCACTCGTATGAGTTACGACTTCGCGATAATGGGTACTTTTGAAGAGCATTCAATTCTGAGAAAATCCCGACTTTGGGCGAGATGATGTCATAAAATGCCACGGAGTTACAGAAGTTTAAAACATAAAAACCCAAGTTTACGTGTATTTTGAATGGGAAATCTTCGCCTGCTCTGGGAAAGTACTTTATATTAATATCAAGGGCTTAAACTCTCAGGGAATTTTTGGGAGGGTATTTCCAACAAAATTTCGGGATGGGAGCGAAAAAAAAATAGTCGCTAAAAAAAGCAATCTAATATATAGTCATCCATGACTATGTATGACCATGCATGGCCATACATGGCCTTGTATGATTCATATATGGCCATGCATGACTGTATTCAAAAAGTTCGTATGCCCATGTATGGCCATGTATGAACCATATACGGCCATGCATGGCCATATATGTTCAATTAATCACTGACATATAGTCATACATGTCCATGCATGGCCATACATGGCCTTGCATGATTCATGTATGACCATGTATGCTCCATGTATGCTCCATGCATGAACCACATATGGCCATGTATGGCCATGTATGATTCATTTTTCACGGGTTATCATAAAATGATATAACATTTTTTTTGTAGATAATTTTATTTCTTATAAATTATTATGAATAAAATTTTCCAAAATTCCACATTAATTTCGAGTTATTTTTAATTGAATGTCAAGTTTTCAAAAAAATAGATTTCTGATTGATTTTAAGAGCTTGACATTTAAATCAAAATAACTTGAAAAACAATACGGAATTTCGAAAAACTTTATTTTTAATAATTTGTGAGAAATAAAATTATCTACAATAAAATTTCATGAAATTTTGTGATGAGACTAATAGTTTTGCCGGAAAACTGAAAAGACCTCAAAATTTACTGTAAATTTGACTTTAAGCTCAAATAATTTTTGAACAGTAGGATTTATCAAAAAATGATAAGAGTCTTTTTATGTACAGCTTTCAATTTCCTACAAAAATATTTGTTGCACATAAAAATCCGTTAAGTGGTCTGTGAGCTAGAAAATTCTGAAAAAAAAAAAAAAATTTTTTCCTGTGTTACTTAAATGGAAAAATGGATTGAGGCAAACCTTAATATCATTATTAAGAGATCGGATTAGCATGAAAATTTTTATTTCTAGGTATACTTTCTGTGTTTGAATACCAAAAAAAATTTGTTTTTTCTGATACACCCTAGTATACCTTTATTTAAGGTAATAAAAAATGAACGTTGTAACTTCAAACTACTAGAGAAAAAATTGACGTAAGTCTCATTGATGGATTTTATACCTTTGTCTAATGAAACTCCACTTAAAGTTTTTGGAGAATCAGAACATGATACTTCGCCGTCAATAATGAATGAATTTTCCATGACACTATTTTTTTGAAACAGCTCATAATTATCAGCTTCTGATTGTTCATCTTCAGAGTTCGAATCAGAATCATCAGATGAATCGTCCTTATTGTCTTTAAAATGTTTTGCGCCACAAGCACTTTCTAAAACTCGCGGTAGTTAACAAATTTCTTCAGCAACATTGACAAGGTGGTAGTAATTTTCATGCATTCCCATGTTGTGGCCTAGATGGTTAGCCAATTTAGTACGATCAATATTAGCTGCGTTATGGTTTACTAAATAGGTAGCAATATGCTTTCGTAATGCTGTTCCACGTAAAGATCCAGGATTTTGAGCTCCACATTGTTTTGAGTATTTGCGCATCAGTACACAAGCTCGTAAATAACAATATTTATCGTCAGAATTTCCAGGTATCCTAAAGATATACGGGTTATTTTGACGGATTCCAGCTTTCAACCTGTTTTTTTCTAACATTTCAATTGCACTAAACATAGTCTCATCTAATAGAACTGTAACATCTCTTCCACGCTTGCCCCGGATTGAAAACCTTACGTATTTATTACAGAACTCTCTGGCCTGGGCAGAGATACTTTCCATAATTTCTTTGAATCGATCTTGCTTGAGACTATTATACAGCTTAAAATCTTCCCATAGAACCCGTTCCATCTCACCTGCCCTTCTCCGGTTAAACATTTGAACAATCATGAGTGTTGTTTCAGCCAACAAAAGATAATTTTCAGTTGAAAATTGTTCTTTAAGAGAATTGTAAGCTAACATTTGTTGATTTAGTAAATAATCCATCAGTTTGTTAATATCGTTTGTCGTGGGTAGAATTATTTTTTTTTGTCTCTTCGTTTTAATCTGCGCTTCTTGAACGTTTTTATTTATAACGTCTGCCCACTTTCTCTCTACAACCAATAGAAAGTCATCGATCTCTTCATTTTTGTTCTTCAAATTACTCATTATATTTTCACATTTCAAGAAATTTCCAAGCTGTTTTAAGAAAGTCCCGATTAAAGATGCAACCGATGGAGATTTCATATCGTAATTTTTATCATTTCCCCCTGCCATGAGATGAACTGCTTTTAAGCAAGTATTTATATGTTGTGGGTGAAATAAACAAGCCATGTTTTTTATTTTTGGAGTGAAAGTAGAAGATTTACCAGGATTATTTTTTTCGTATGTATGTTTTTCAATTTTTTGTGTCGTTACAAGTAGCTTTGAAAGGAGTCTAAGTCGATTGCGAATCAGTTTATTTTGCTGATCATGTTTGTACTTCTCACAAAGCGTATTTCCAAATCGTATTAATAGAGTATCGAATTTTAAGGTTTTTGAAACATCGTCGACATGCATGCAAACGATTAGGTTGCGTAACTTTTTAGATGCTTCAGGATGTAAATCATTATCATATATTTTTGCCAGTTTTTTAATGACCCTGCGTTTTTTCCCATCTTTTCCGGTACAGTATTTGAAGTGAGCTGAAAGAGATTTTTCACAAACTGACATCTGACAGCTAGGGCAAAACATAAACTCACTTGGATCTTTGAGTTTTAAAACATTAGGCCGCCTAGACACAATCCGCTTGCAAAGTGATTTACCTGCTAAATTACTATTATATATATAATCACCCTTGTTCCGAATCTTCGCAACTAATTCATGTCTAATTGAACTTTTTCGTGGGTACGCGAGGAAAGCTTTAACATCTTTTTCCATTGGATGAACTAATTCTAAGTGCCTGGGTAATCGTGTTTGTAGTTTCATGCAGTATAAACACGCATGAACTTTACTCCCTGAGTTTGACGTTATAACTAAAATTCTCGTATCAGTATTTTCCAATTGCTCTGGTATTTCAGAGATTTTAGAAGTTTTATCGACGTCTTCAGAATTATTTCCAGCATTTTTTTCTGTGTTATTAGTGCCATTTTTGTCATTAAATATTTGACCGACAGATCTATTTTCATTAAGACCACCGTCACTTGGATTATTTTCTAATTCACGTACTGTCGATAATGAGGGAACGTCTCGAATAGGCAAAGATACATCAAATCCTTTAGATATGATATTTTCTTGAATTACTATTGTAACATTATTTTTTTTTGCTAACAGTTTCTTCAGGTTTAGTAATTTCATCAAGATCCTCATCGATAGACGCATTGAAATCATTATCAGGTACATAACTAGGATCCGAATCTATTGAAAATAATATTTATGATAAGGATCTACAAGATAGAGGTAATTTTATTTATTCAAAGAACGAGATTCAATTTTTTTCAACTCTTCATAAAAGAGCACATCTAACATTGATTAAAAATACACTAGAAATAATAAACATGAATTATAACTTATTAGACTTATCATATTACCGTTCACTTCCTTATCAAGTTCAGTAGACATTGGTTTTTCTGAAGCTTCTCTATTTGAAATTAACTGTTCATCGTTTGCTTTAATAACCTGTTTTCTACTAAAATCCGTTTCAGTTGATATTTCCTCAATTTTTTCCACATTTTCTAAACAAATATCTATTGGAATTTCTCTTTCAATATTTTTTAATAGTTCTAACTCGCTTTCGGATAAATCAAGAACTTGAGAATTAAGAAATATCCTAGTATGTAAAATAAATTAAAAAAGTGTTGAATATAACAATCAAATAAAAATATCTAATGTATCATACCTATCAAAATTATTTTGATCTGATAGATTGTACTTCTCAACTATACCTAGAAAAAAAATCGTTTTTTATTCAAATTTAAAAGGCAATGATAGAATTCTACGACTACTTATTCTATGATCATGAAAACGTTGCTCAAAATTTTCTTTATATTTTATTTTCAAGAAATTCAATTTACTTATTGTTAGACAGATAAATAAATTCATGGTAAATATGGTCATTTCGAAGTTAAATCACTCAACATTGCAGAAAAAAAAAATTATGGAAATAATTACGGCCCTGATAATTATTTCAGAATTACAATTAGTCTAGTCGAGAAGTGAGTTTTCTGCGAAAAATCGTTAAACCACTCTTAAAAATATGGCGATTGGTGCATTGGATTCAGAATTTCATTCTGAGAAATGGGTATTTTTTTTTTTATCCACCATTAAAAATTCCATTTGTTATAAACAAAAAACGAAGAGACAAAAAGGGAATCTCCGTTTTTTAGCTATAACTTCAAAAGTATTAAAGATATCTGAAATTAAAAAAAAGATCCTAAAAGAGGAGAAAATTTCAGTTAAAAAAGTCTCGACTCCCCCAGTTGTAGCTCCATTATTTATAATTTTAATTTAACGTTGAAAGTTGAGCTCCGCGCGGCCGTTTCGGCGCCTGTGCGTCGTCGCCGAACAAAGTATGCAACATAAAATAATTTTTTTATAACATAAAATATTAATTTAAAAATCTGAATAAATTATAGTGTCATCTAGACACCTGAAGAAATATAGCCCCGCATAAAAAAAATTTTTGGCTCGATTTTTGTTTAAGTTATTCGATTGTTAATTAACAAATTCTTCGGAGACTTGAGTTTTTATAAAATCTCTTAAAAATGTTTAAAAAATGTGTCTATAAATTTTTTTTCTTTTGGGAGCTCTTGTTATAACAATAATGAACAAGATTCCGTTGTAATAGTTTATAAAAGTTTTTTCATTTGTTTATAATGATTTTTCAAAGTTATCAAAAATTGAAATATCCGGCTAATGCTATAAAAAAAAATTTTTTTCCGAAATCTGTAATTGTGGTTGTTTTTGTATTCATATATTGCGTTTAGTAGCTTGGCTAAAAAATTTTTAACATGAATTTTTTAAAAAATTTGTATAAACAAATAGACAAATTGAATATTTTTGAAAAATTTTTATTGTCATTCTGTTGTCTTAGTAAAATAATGATTTTTAAAAAAAAAATTTTTTCTTAAAAAAATTTTTTAATTGTTAATAATTGTTTTTTTCATTTATCCACCATTTAAATTATTTATTAAGAAATCATTTTTTTCTTAAAAATCATCATTTACAATTCTCAATACAATCATGAAAAAAAATTTTTTTTTTATTTAAATTTTCATTGTTTATTTTATAAGCAATTTGTTATAAACAAATTTCCACTTTCATTATATTTTTTTTCCGTAGCTTTAAAAAATTACAAATACAGCCGTGTGCATTAAAGTTGTACAAAAAAATTTTCTCTATTTTTTATTGAATTTTAAAATACTTTACCCAATCAAAGTTGAAGCGGTCAACTATTTTATCAACTTATAAATTGTTATAACTTTTAAATTATTGATGATACGGTCTTAGACATTCAAGCCGATCTTTTAGACAATTTATTCATTTATATAATAAATTTTTTAAATGCTCGATATCTATTATGGTTCAATTTTTATAAGCATTTGTTTATAAAAAAATGCTTTATTTGAATTTGTAAATTATTATATCTTTAAAACTATTGAAGTACCGCTACAAAAAAAGTCTGTTATCATTTTTAAAAAATCTATCTATTCAAAAGTTATGGGAGTTCGAAGTTAAGCTCTAGTTAATTTCGAGATCTTTTTACTTTTCCGGTGAAACTATCAGACTTTTCACAAAATGTCATTGGATCTTTTTTATTGAAAATTTTATTGCCTACAAATTATTTTTAATGCGTAGTGTCTAAAGATACAAAAAAAAATCTGTGTTTGGAATAGCCTATCATGTGGTACGTTATCGTGCCGCACGCTTATCCCTTATTCTATTCCACCTATTTCTGTACACTTATTTACGTTGTTTTTAATAATGTTTTTTCAAATACTATATTGTTTTAAAGTTATTTTAATTTTAATATAAAGCTCTTAAAAAAGTAGTGTTCTGATTGATTTAAAGAGCTCAACATTGAAATGAAAATAACTAAAAAACAATACGAAATTTGAAAAAATGTTATTCATTGGAATTTGTAGAGAATAATATTATCAATAAAAAAGATCCTATGACATTTAATGATAAGTCTGATAGTTTCACCGGAAAAGTAAAAAGATCTAGAAATTTACTAGAGCTTAATTTCGAACTCCAATAACTATTGAACAGATAGATTTATCAAAAAATGATAAGAAACCTTTTTTGTAGCGTGTACAATTTCACACAAACTACGTGTTAGTCTATTTGATCTATTGATTAGTTAACGAGTTGAAAATACTCAGAGTTGAAGATAAAATTTTCCCGTGTTATTTGAACGGGAAATCGATTATTTCAATGACCTAGGTCTATAATCGACATAGAATTTTTTTTCTTGCGCGAAAACTTTTTTTTTGTGTGGAACTATGACTTTTTCCACATGCACTTAAAAAAAAATTGTTGCTCTGAAATGACGCACCCTAATATTTATATATATATATATATATATATATATATATATTAGGATGTGTGTGTTCGTGTATGTATATAAAAGAAAAATATATTTTTATCGGGGTTGATTTCCAACTTCATTAATTCCCTTAGATTATATATTTGTCACGATTTCAAGATTATTCGTACTCTCTAAAAATGAATAAGTGAAATTCTCGCGAACCAGTGGATAGTCACTATTTTTACAGCTATAAGTATACCACTAATTCAACCAGTGGTATACTTATAGCTGTTTCCCAGTGAATATTCACTAATTTGACAAAATTTCACTTATTCATTTTTAGAGAGTATAATTGCACTAGGACTAGCCCTGTAGCTACAACAAGACTATCTTATAGCCAAATTTTATTATGCTGTCGACCAAACTTGAAGCAGGAAGAGAAACATCCAAAAAATTATTATGCTGCATCACAATTATTATAATGTATAGAAGTAATTGTTATGAAATCTTAGCGATAAGTGTCTCACGCGTAATAAGTATTATGATACAGCATAATAATTTATTGTATGAGTATAATAATTTTTTGGACGCTTTCATTTCTGTTTCAAGTTTGGTCTACAGCATAATATAAATTGGTAGGTTTCGAGCTAACAATTTTCTCCGTATACTACGTATTTCCGTGTACACAAATTTTTCTGAATATTATTTTATGTGTATAAATAGATAAAACATTAATCAGTAACACACAGTAAAAAAGGTTGTGTATCTGTGTTATAAACGGTCCGTGTAAAATTTTGTATGTCCATTATTTTATTACAAATCTACACAATTCTCTGTGTTACTTGAAAATTTATAATCACTATACTATTAAACACTTTCAAAGTGTTACCTGGCCAAAAAATCGTTATTATGAACATTTATTAAGTGTTACTTTAAAATCAACACAAAAAAAAAAGTATTAAAGCAACAGTTAAATTGTGTTAAAAAGAATATCTTACTTTGATTCACACGGGAAAATCCATTAAGCCTTAGTTCTGCTTAGTTAGTTATTATTTTTGTGGCATTGATTTTATTTATTTTCAATTGAATATAAAAAAATTAAATTGACTAAGTTCATGAGTCTTATAGTTCAAAGAAAATAAAAATATTTCAAAAATTGCATCTGTGGCTTGTTTACTTTTCTATATGCGCATATTTTTTTTAATTGATTTGGTGATAAAAAAAATTCGATAATCGTGACTTTCTACTAGACTGAGAAAATTAAATGATTGGAGTTATCATCTAGTGATGGTAAAATTTTTACTATCAATCTGATAGTAGTAAATATCATCTAGATGATTGTATGAATCATCAAGATTGTAATGGTTACCATCAGACTGATAATTGTTACAATCTAGATGATATTCACTACTATCAGATTGATAGTAAAAATTTTACCATCACTAGATGACAACTCCAATCATTCAATTTTCTCAGTGTAGCTTTAGGATCATGTTTACATGTCACAAAATAATTCAATGTTAAATAATAATTGTTGACCCTCCTAGTAATGTAAAACTAATCCATGGAGCACAAATAAAATGTTAACGTTTAATTTTTTTTGTGTCACTATAACATTTAAAAAGTGTTAAAGTTACTTCTCGTGTTACTCGAATTTAGTGTTGAAATTTCAACACAAATAAGCTGTGTTAAAAAATAACATAAGATTTGTGTGGACCGTTTTTACACTGTCAAACCAAGTGTGTAGTCAAAATTTACACAGTTATCAAATAACATTGAAAAGCCATTAGCAATCTATGGATATTTAATACACCGTGAAACGTGTTTTAAATGACTACGAAACTATAGTTTCGCTTATGGTTTTAAACATAGAACAAATTTAATATGTGTTAAAATAATACGTTTATAATACGTTAATATTGGTTTTAGAGTGTAGCACACAGATTGGGTTGAATTAAACACAATATTTTTTACTGTGCATATGTTGAGTTCTCGAATCCACTAGGGAAATATTAATGTCATAAGTTTAAAAAGTTATTCAGAATAAAAATCCATTATTTTTTGTAGAAACGCTTAAGGATGTTTTCCTTAAAGCTAGACTCACTAAAGCATCGATCGAAAACGGTATTAGAGTTACTGAAACACCGAAACCAGCAACCCGAGAAGAGAATGAGGAGATTAGCCAGTTCTGGAAAGATATAGATGAGAAGTTGGAAACGGAAGAGGGGATAGATCCGGATCACCTTTTTGAAAAAATTAATAATTTTAATACTATTAAAATACTTAGAGACGGTCGTTTTGATGGCATTATACAGATTGACTCCCATAATTGTGTGGGAATAGTTCCTATACCAATATGGGGATCGTTTTCATAATATTATGGGAACGATTCCCATAATGGTATGGGAAGTATTCTCATAATAGTATGGGAAGTGTTCTCATAATAGTATGGGAAGTATTCCTACAATATTATGAGAACTATTTCCATAATAGTATGGGAAGTATTCCTACAATATTATGAGAACTACTCCCATAATAGTATGGGAAGTATTCCTACAATATTATGAGAACTATTCCCATAATAGTATGGGAAGTATTCCTATAATATTGTGGGAACTATTCCCGTAATGTTATGAGAACCATCCCTATAATATGAAAAAATTTTAATATTACAAAATTTGAATTATCTAAAATGTTATGCGCTGACAAAGAAATTTCTGTTAAAAATTTTGATGTTTCATTGCAAAATAATAATTTTTTTGTTCAATTTTTCAATTTTTGTTTTTATTTTAGTAATATTTCTGTTAATTGTAGAAGTGATTTCCACATTTTTCATTAAATAAATATTTTTATGATAGTATGGAAACCATTCCTATAATGTTATAGAAAAGATTCCTATAATTTATGGGAATGGATCCTATAATTTATAAGAATAGTTCCTATTTATTGTGGAAATGATTCTCATAATATTATAGGACGTCTTCCTATAAATCCTAGGAACCATTCCTATCAATATAGGGACCTTTCCTATAATGGAAAGGGTAGCATTCCCATAATTATAGGAACTATTCCTACAATTGTGGGGAGCATTCCTATTATTATAGGAACAGCTTCCATAATCTATGGTCGTAATTCTTAAACTGGTATAGGAAAAAATTTCACAAAATTATGGAAAACATCTTCATAACTTTCGTTTCATGTATAAAATTAAATAAATAAAAAAAAAAAGCTGTTGATGGAAAAATAATGAATATAAAACTCTTTATAGTGATATAAGTATTTATATAATTATAGTAGAACATATTGCCGGACTTTAAAGAGAGCGATGCTAAAATAAACTACCATCATTGTAGGATTGGTCAGAATTGTAGCTTTCTCCCCGTTTCAGACAGACGGGTGAGAAAGGTACTTCACGATAGTGTCTACGCCCGAGTAGACTCGCATACATACGTGCATAAATGCACAATCTTGCATACTTTGACACACAAACGCACATGCACACATACATAAAGAAAATTAAATTAGTTTCTAAGCAGTAGTACAAGTACATGTACTAATATACGACTTTAGATAGCGGAAAAATTTTAGAAAGAATTTATCAAACGTTGAGTTACCCGCCCAATCCGGACAGACAGGTAAGAAAAATTCGCAAACTTTACTGCACAAAAAAAATTTTTTTAATTTATTCAGAGGTGATATATATTCATTAATCAGCTGAGATAGATGAGTAGCTTTAAATCCAATAGATAAAAAGTTGGAATATCTAGCCCTTCAAAGAAACAGGAGCGAAAAGTACGCAAGAATTGACTACACCAAAAAAAAATTCAAAATTTTTTTCAGCGGCCGTGTAGTTGAGTACATTACTCATCAGCAGAGACAGGAGAAAAATTTTCAATTCAGTTGGTCGAAAGTTTAATTTACTACCCGTTTCGGACAGACGGGTGAGAATATTACGTTGGACTTTACTGCGAAAAAAAATAACTTTAGCAGTGAAACATGCGCATTTATTTAATCATCAGATGAGAGGGGGGATATTCTTCGAAAGAATTGGAGAAATTCTCGTGCCTCTCTCACTCACTCCCTGACCCCTTTCATTTTTTCCCTTGACCATTTCCTTCCAACATCTCCTATCTCATGTCCTGCTATCCTTTTTCCTTCCCGAACTCTAAACAGACCTCCCATACATGATCCCACGTTTCCTTCTCTGAGCCGCGAACCCTACTAATCTTTTTCTTCTCGTATTCCCAGTACATCCCGTCCCCCATTTATCCCATCTCCTCGCATATACTTCACTACTCTTCTTCACTACTTCACTCTTTAACCCTTCTTCAGATATCCTGGCATCCCTACCCCCTTCATATACTTAAATTCTCGATTTCTTTTCGTCTTAATTATCTTTTCCCACCTTTCCTCCTACTCCCTTTTCCCTCTCCTCCGCCATTATTCTTCCCCCTATTCCCACTTTTTCTCTACCACCATCATTTCCCACCCTCTTCTCTCATAATATTTACTTGTTTCCCCTTCCCAACCCCCAATTCCTTTTTCCGCTCTTATTGTAGTTCTCATTTCTGGTCAACATTTCCGCGCCAGATCTCCATTATTTCCTTCGTCTATCCTTTTCTCACACCCATATCGCAGCTCTTACTGCTAACCCATCTCTACTTCATTCCTCTTCAATCATATATTCCGGCAGTCTCCTTGTAAATTCTAACACCCACCTTAGAAACCTTTCCTTCCACATAATCCACATATGCCAGCACCTGAACCACCCGTCCCCCATTCCAAATCTAATCCTCCCCCTCTTTTTAACTGCTCATCCAAGTCCGACAAAAACATCATAAACAATAGTGGGCTCAGAGGGCACACCTGTCTAACTCCCCTTTCCATTCAAAACCTCGGCCCTTTACGCACTCTTACGTAACTCACCATTTCTCTCAGAATAGTGTCACACCTCCTGACAGATCCTTTCCCACTTTTTCTAATGCACTCAAACAGTTTCTTTCAGTCCACCAAATCAAAGGCTGCCTTCAGATCCATGAAAAGTAACATCATTTTCCCCTTACCCATTTCTATTTCTCTCTTGGTCAAATAGTTTAGCGCACAGATATTATCCACCGTTCCCATCCCCTTCCTTAACCTAGCATGCCTCGGTGACAGCAGCCCTTCTCTTCCCACTTCTTCCCTCGATCTCCATTCCAGTATTCCAATATACACTCCATACGCTGTTTGCGTCAGCGTTAGTCCCCTGTGATCTTCCACCTCACTTCCACCCCGTTTTTTTACTATAGGATTCACTACCCCTTCCTTCCAACCTTCCGGCCACCCTTCCCCCTCCCGTACCTTTCTACATAACTCCCAAATCACTACAATTACCACCTCTCCGCTATATTTTCATACTTTATTTGGGATTCCATCCTTCCCCATCACTTCATTTTTCTTCAGCCCTTTTACAATCTCCATTATCTCTTAAAGAACTATGTCCTTCTCCTCATCCTGTATGATCTCTCTCTCTCTTTCCTCCACAATAAAAATTCGAGTTATCTACCCGTTTCGTACAGACGGGTAAAAAAATTACGTTAGACTACTGCGAAGAAAGAAAGAAAATTTTTAGTTGTGGCACATGTGCACTTATTCATTTATCGACTGAGATGGGAAGATGTTTTTCGATGAAAATGGTCTAAAGTCAAATGTTGCGTCCGTTCCGTACTAACGAAGAAGAAAACTACGCAAGACTTTCCTACATCGAAAAAAAATTCAAAAATTGTCTCAGTGGTCGTAAAGTTGCGTAAATTCTTCAGCTGCGTTAGGGGGATATTTTATAATCGAATTGGCTAATAGTCGAGCGTTGCTTCCGTTTTTGACAGACGGGTGGGAAAAGTACGTAAGACTTAACATCAACCATAAAAAATTAACAAAAATTTTTAGCAAATTATTATTACATTAATTTATCCATTAGCTAATATATATTGATATTTCTCAATAGACGTGATCAGAAGTCACGTTTTTTTCCCGTTTCAGATGCACGGGTAAGAAATTTATGCTAGACTTAAATACTGCAAAAAAAAACAATTTTCGCAGTAGTGCATGCGCATTTATTCATTTATCAGCTGAGATAAGGGAATATTTTTTATGGTGTTGGACAATCGTCAGGGATTGCATCCGTTCCAGACAAACGGGTAAGAAAAGAACACAAGACTTTCCTATATCGAAAACAAATTCAAAAATTTCCTCAGTGA
This sequence comes from Microplitis manilae, assembly GCA_030273425.1. NCBI lineage: Eukaryota > Metazoa > Arthropoda > Insecta > Hymenoptera > Braconidae > Microplitis > Microplitis manilae. Next base: position 5,986,351 of record CP092729.1, read on the forward strand.
TCGTAAAGCTACGTGGATTCATTAATCGGCTGCGATAGGGGACAATTTTCTGATCGTATTGGTTAAATGTCGAACGTTGCACCCGTTTTGATCAGATGGGTGAGAAAAGTACGCAAGACTTTTCTACACCGATGAAAAAATTTTGTAGTCGTGCATGTTAAATTATTCATTCATCAACTGAGTTGGAGGGGATATTTTTTGAAAGAATTGAGGAAATTCTCCTGTCTCTCTTACGCACTCCCTGACGTATGTTCTCTCATTTCTCTAGCTCTATTGACCAATTTTTTTCTTGACATTCCTCACCCAACTCTTTCCAAACCCTGAACAGACCTCCCATACATATTCCCACGTTTCCTCCTCTAATCCGCAAACCCTACATCTCTTTCTCTACTTGTTCTATCAGTGAACTCCCTAATCATCCCATCTCCTCGCTTATACTCCACTACTCTTCTTTACTCCTCCACTCTTTAACCCCTCTTCAGATATCCCGGCACTTCTACTCTATTATATACTTATATTCTCGATTTATCTTCACTTGACTTATTTTCTACCCCCTTTTCTCCCATTCCTTCTTTTTATCCTCTACCATAATCACCCCCCCCCCCCTCTTCTTTTGCTACCCTTCTACCACCACCTTTTTCCACCCTTTTTTCTCATTATATTCTCTTTTTTCCCCTTCCCACCCCCCTATTATTTTTTCAGCTCTTAATATTTTTTTTTATTTCTAACCTAAATCGCCGCGCCAGTTCTCCATTCTTTCCTTCGTCTATCCTTTTCTCATACCTCCACACCTTCATCCCAGCTCTTACTGCTAACCCATCTCTATTTAATTTCTCTCCAATCATATACCCCGGCGCTCTCTTTGTAAATCCTAACCTCCACTTAAGAAACCTTTTCTTCCACATCATCCGCATATGCCAGCACGTCAACCTCCCCCCTCCCCCTGCCAACTCTACTCCTCCCCATCTCTCCTTTCTTAACTCCTCATCCAAGTCTAAAAGAAATATCACAATCAATAGTGGGCTCAGAGGACACCTTTGTCTAACTCCCCTTGCGATCCAAAACCTTGCTTTTTTCTCTTTACCGACTCTCACTTTACTCACCATTTTATTTAAATGGTCGCTTTCTAATACACTTAAACAGTTTCTTTCTGTCCACCGAGTCAAATGCTGCCTTCAGATCTATTGAAAGTAACATCACCTTCCCCTTATTCTTTTCTGTTTCTCTGTACATTAGGTAGCAGCAGTCCTTTTTCTACGTCCTCTCTCAATGTCCATTCCAGTACCTCAACATACACCTTATACGCTGTTTGCGTCAGCGTTACCCCTGTGATCCTCCACCTTACTTCCAACCCCTTTCTTTACTATGGGTATCACTACCCCTTCCTTCCATCCTTCCGGTCACTCTTCCGCTACCCATATTTTTCTACATAACTCTAAAATCGATACAAATAGTACCTTACCATTATACTTTTATACCTCATGTGAGATCCTATCCTCCCTCATCACTTTATTTTCTCTCAGCCCTTTTACAACCTCCATTATCTTTTGAAGGACTATGTCCTTCTCCTTATCTACTATGATCTTCCCCTCCTTTTCCTCCTCTATCAAAAGTCAAGTTTTCTACCCGTTTCGGACAGACGGGTAAGAAAAGTACGTTAGACTACTACTGTGAAAAAAAAAAAAAAAAAAAAAAAAAATATTTAGTTGTGGTACGTGTGCATTTATTTATTTATCAGCTGAGATGAGGGGATATATAAAGAAAGAATTGATCAAAAGTTTAGTTTGCTACCCGTTTTGGACAGACGGGTAAGAAAAATACGCATAACTTTACTAAAACGAAAATTAATTTTTAAATTTTCTAGTAGTTGTCAATCTGCATTATCTATTCATCAGCTAAAACAAATAGATATTTTCCGATGGAATTGATTAAAAGTCAAGTTTTTTACCCGTTTTGGACAAACGGTCGAGAAAAGTACTCAAAACCTTGCTACGATGATAAAAAAATTAAAAAATGAATTCAACAGTTGTACAGGTGCATGTATTTATTTAATATCTGAGAAAAGTTGATATTCCTTGAAAGTATTATTCAACAGTCTTACTTTTTACCCGTCTTTGCCAAACGGATGAAAGAAGTACGCACGATTTTATACAGTAATACCTTGTTATATGACTGTTAATATCTTTCTGAAAGTATTGCGATACCTGGTTCACAAAAAAACAGGAACATAGTCTTATAACGAGGTCCGATTATACCTAACCGAAAAAAAAAGAAATAAATAAATAATTAAGTAAATAATAATTTGTAATCTCTTAGAAATGGCACAGTTGTATCATTTTAATTTAAAAATTTTGTCCGTTTCTTTTAAACGGTCTAATGAATTACGCAAACGTCTTGTACAGCTTTATTTTAATTAAAAATTTTTATTTTTACGCTTTTTCAATGTTCCCTTGTTTAATATCGTTTTTCGTTCTGTTCTGGCCATCTATTATCTTTTTCTGAACTTGCAATTTGAATTTTTGATTATCATTTGTTTCTTTACAGAAATTCTTATGATCAACTTTACCATCGTTTGTGTAGCTCTGCCTTATCTGATTTTTCTTTCCGCCATCAGCTCTTTTTTACCATAGCTCTTAGCATCATTTTATTCCCCGTAGTTTTTCGGCATAACTATCCCGATCCAACTTTTGTTATTAAGAATAAAAGTTTTCTTGAATTTTTCGAAAAATGTCTGTCAACTTCAGACTTTTCCATTTTTGACGAAAATTAGTGCGTTACTTTTGAAGTGAATTTGCTTTCTGATTCGGGTACAAATTGACATCAAATTGTAAAGCAAGTTGTGAACAAATAGTCATCAAAAACAAAAAGGCCGAAGTTGACAAACATTTAACGAAAAATTTAAGGAAACTTTTGTAAACTATTTTGAAACAAACTGTGCTGTTAGAGAGGTTGCTATCAACTTTTTAAGGAAGTTGGTAGCAAATTGCCAAGCAATGGAATGCCAATTTTTGCGGCCAATTTAGCGACAGCTTGCGGCAGTAGATCGTCGCCACCTTGCCGCCAACTTGGCTATCAGGGTAGATTTGCCGAGCATTACATGCATAGACGAACTAAACTTGACCTACAAATCGACCTTTATATACAGATGTGGTCATCAATGCCCGGTATGCTAAAGTATAACAGTTCTGAGTGTAGTATAACAGGCATTCATTGCCACATCTGTACGGCTGCATTTTAAAGATAAGTTAGTAGATAAACAGGGGGGGGGGGGGGGCTCTGGATCAGTTGGGGCAAGATGGGCATGATCTGTTGTACCGACAGATGGTAAGTTATCGATTGGTGATAATTTGTCGGCTGTTGGTGTGGTTATCTGGGGCCTTTTTGACATCATTTTGATGATAATTGGCGTTATTTGGCAGTCTTTTTACCGTCTGAGCTTATCTAGGACCCTATTGAGCTCGCCATTTTGAGCTCGTCTTATGGTAGATGGCGCCTCATGTATATTTTAGCGGGAAATTTTCGAAAAAAATCAATACTCGCGTTGGCCGTACAGTTAGTAGTTTTGAGCTCAATCCACCATTTTGAATCAAATATTATGTCCATGTCCGCCATTTTTAATGAAATGTTATGCCCATGTCCGCCATTTTAAATGAAATATTATGCCCATTCCCGCCATTTTGAATCAAATATTATGCTCATGTCCGCCATTTTTAATGAAATATCATGCCCATTCCCGCCATTTTGAATCAAATATTATGCCCATGTCCGCCATTTTGAATCAAATATTATGTCCATGTCTGCGATGTTGAATTAAATTTTATGTCTACTTCCACCATTTTGAGCGAAATATTATGCTTATGTCCGCCATTTTGAATCTAATATTATGCTAATGTCCACCATTTAGAATTAATTTTTAAAACTTTCGAGCTTGCGTTTTCCTGAAGTTACTGAATGAATATGTGGCACATTTTAAAAAAAATTATCATGCATTAATTAGAAATTGCAAGATTTTATAACAGCGAATTTTCTTTATTAGCTGTGACTTAATTGATTTGTAGATGATGTCATTGAGTTTAATTTTAACTGTGTAGTAGATTGTTTATTTTTAGATGATAACTCATCCAGTTCCGAGAAAAAAACTTTCTATTTTAACTGCGCAGTAGAATGATGACTCACTCGATTCTATTTTTAGATCATGACTCATCTAGTTAAATTTTTAACTGCGTAATAGATGACATCAAACTTTCCGTCACGCCATCTAGATCTTAGGTTATGTTGATACAATCTAGGAATTTTTTTGACAAGATTCTAGGGGATTTTGTTTTATAAGTCTGGTACTCAGTTATTTTCTAGGGAATTTTTTGCAAGTTTTTAGAGAGTTTTATTTCATAAGGTTGGTACTCATGAGTTCTAGAACTTTCTACTGCGCAGTTGATGAGTCATCCCCCCCACCTATAAAAGCACCGCGTGAGAGCATACTTCACAAAATGAAGTACGAGTTTACTCAATGAAGTACGAATCTCTAACGATTTTAAGTTCTTTGTGTGCGCATTAAAAAATTTTTATAACAAAAAATATTTAATAAACAATTTTTTAAGTGATTATTTGAACAATATATAAATAATTTGAGTGATAAATTTTTTAAATGAACAATCGTAGTAATTTTTTAAAAATTTATTAATTTATATAATACTAGTGCAGTGATAAACTTTTAATAAACAATTTAAGTGGTTATTTGAACAATATATAAATAATTCAAGTGTTTTAATGATAAATTTTTAAATGAACAATCTTAGTGATTTTTAAAAATTTATTTTTCACTAAACTAATTAATTTATATAAAAACTACTTAATAAACAATACTAGTGATAAACTTTTGATAAACAATTTCAAGTGTAAATATAAACAGTAACTTTAGTGATGAACTTTTGAAAAAATGGCACAAAACGATTTTATTGCGGCGCTTCAGCGTCCAGTAGATTCAATAATTAAATCATTTAATGATTTGCATGATAAGCCATTAGCTGAAGAACATTGTCAAAAATGTTATCAAGTGTGCACTGATACAATTGATTACTTCAATGAGATTTTGCTAGATCCGCAAATAAATGTTCAAGTCAGAAGAAGTGTACGTGCAAATATTGTACTTTTATACTGGTATGCTGATCAATTTGCACAATTGAGTGGAAAAGTAACTGGTGGTGACTTGCGTGCAAACCGACGTCTCATCAAGTGGCAAGATCTTGAAAACGTATTCTCAAATAACATTAAATCTGGATGCGTGGTGAATCAAGCTCACACAGATCTTCGTACTTTTCTTGATGATGCTGAAGACGTTATCATTGAAAAAGTTGAAAATATGCTTAGAGATGTTGCTGGGCTTAAAGTAAATGTTGAATTGATTTGCAAATTTCGAAATGTAAAAGCTGAAAATGTGATTGAAGAAACAAAGTCATTCAACACAAAGAGCCGAGAAATTTTACCAGCAACATCTCTTGCTACTTGGTATAAAGATCACGTCAATGATAAATTATTGAAGAAAGTCGAGGAATTCAATCAAAAGGACTCTGGTTGGAGTTTAACTGAAATCCACAATTTGATAATTACAATGTCAAGATATGCACCTCTTCAAGCTGGAGATTCAACGTTTGTGGAACTACCCAAGGACATCCAGGCGAAAAAAGCAGTTTTAAATATTCAAAATTTTGATGAACACTGTTTTCTCTGGAGCATTGTAGCAGCATTACATCCAGCTAATATTAATCCTGCGAGAAAAACATCATATCCTCACTTCAGCTCTATATTAAAGTATGAAGGTATAAAATTTCCAATCGCTTTAAATGATATCCCGAAATTTGAAAAATTAAATAATTTATCAATAAATATCTACGGTATCGAGTCAGAATTTTGCAATAAAAAATCCGATAAAAGTACAATAATTCCTTTATATCTAAGTAAACTCATAAAGTCTGATAAAAAAGTTATTCATCTCTTAATGGTACAGCAGAATATTAAATTGCTTTGATCAAAGATCTTTCACGACTAGTTCGATCTCAAATTACAATGTCAAAATGCAAATTATTTTTTTGCGATCGATGCTTGAATCATTTTAAATATGATTATTCATATGAAAATCACAAAGCTGATTGTTTTAAAATGAATAAAGTCCATATGACATTTCCAAAAGATCAAATTTTAAAATTCAAAAACTACCAATACAAAGACACGGTACCGTTTGTTGTATATGCGGACTTGGAATGTACACTAGAAAAGACTCAAAGAGATGATGAAACTCAGAAGCATGTTCCACACAGTGTAGCATTCTATCAGCATTGCAGTTATGATAATAAATTATCTAAATTTGAATTAAATCGTTCAAAATTTTGTATTGATTGGTTTATTTTAAAGTTAGAAAAATTAGCTATCGAGTATGAAGGATATTTAAAAAATCCCATACCAATGAAGCCGCTTACTAAACAGCAGCAAGAGACACATGATCAGGCAACTGTTTGTCATATTTGTGAAAAAATAATTACAACAAATACAGATAAGTGTTATGATCACTGTCATTTCACTGGTAATTATCGCGGTCCAGCTCATATATCTTGTAATGTTAATTATCCAAAGTCACATGTTATTCCCATAGTATTTCACAATTTATCCGGCTATGATTCACATTTTTTAATTAAAAGTCTAGCTACATTAATTAAAGGTGATGTAACTTTACTACCAATTAATAAAGAAAAATATATATCTTTCACAAAATCGATTGAAAATACTTCAGTGACATTACGACTTATAGACTCATTCAGATTTATGGCATCAAGCCTTGAAAAATTAGCTTCTTATCTTGGTGATGATGAAAAACTTATAACAAAACATCACTATCCCGATCCTGATCAATTAAAATTAGTTACGCGCAAAGGCATATTTCCATATGAATATATTTCAAGTATTGACAAACTTAATGACAAACAATTGCCTGATCAAGCATCATTCTTCTCAAAATTAACAAATGAAAGTGTCTCTGATGAGGATTATTTTTTTGCTCAGCTAGTCTGGAACAAATTTAACATAAAAACACTGGGAGAGTACTCAGATTTATATCTTAAAACTGATGTACTTCTTCTAGCAGATGTCTTTGAAAATTTTAGACGTAGCTGCTTCAAAACTTATAATCTAGATCCATTACACTACTATACTGCTCCCGGTCTGTCTAATGATGCAATGTTAAAATACACTGGTGTGGAACTTCAGCTTTTAACTGATCCTGAAATGGTACTTTTTATCGAGAAAGGAATCAGAGGTGGAGTATCTCAGTGTACAAACCGATATGCTGCTGCTAATAATCGGTACATGGGTGAAGACTTTGATCCAAGCAAAGCTGAATCATATTTAATGTATTATGATGTAAATAACTTGTATGGTGCAGCAATGAGCATGCCACTGCCGACGGGTTCATTTGAGTGGGTGGAAAATGTTGATGATGATGTAAATAAATTTTTAAATGATAATGATAGTGTGGGATATATATTAGAAGTAGACTTAGAGTATCCTGAGGAGTTACATGAACTCCATAAAGATTTACCGCTGTGTCCAGAACACTTTGTACCACCTGGATCTAAGCACACGAAATTATCAACTACTCTGTATGATAAAAATAATTATATAATACATTACAAAAATTTAAAACAATGTCTTGATTTAGGATTAAATTTAAAAAAAAATACACAGAGTACTAAAGTTTGAACAATCGCCTTGGCTCAAAAGTTATATTGATAAAAACACTGACTGTAGAAAATTAGCAAAAAATGAGTTTGAAAAAAATTTTTACAAACTGATGAACAACGCTGTATTTGGTAAGACTATGGAAAATGTAAGAAAGCACAAAGATGTACAATTAAAAACTGAATGGGATGGTAGATATGGAGTCAAAGAATTGATATGCAAGCCAAATTTCCATAGTCTTACCATGTTTGATAAAGATATGGTAATTATTGAGATGAAGAAAGTAAAAGTCTGTTTCAATAAACCTATCTATGTAGGCTTTTGTATTTTAGATTTATCTAAAACATTTATTTATGATTTTCATTATAATTATGTAAAAAAGAACTTTAAAAATGATGAGTCGAAATTAATGTACACAGACACAGACAGTCTCATCTATCATTTTACTGTACCAGATATCTATAAAATCATCAAACGTGATATCTCAAAGTTCGACACCTCTGACTATCCCGAAGATAATGTTTACAATATGCCGTTAGCTAATAAAAAAGTCCTGGGTCTGATGAAGGATGAAAATAATGGTGAAATCATGACTGAATTCACTGGACTCAGGGCTAAATTATATGCATTCAAGACTTATAAGATTGAAAAAGCTAAAAAACGAGCAAAGGGAGTCAAGGGTCCTACTTTGAAAACAATCACGTTTGATGATTTTATGGAATGTTTAAATAATCATGTGACTTTAACAAAAAAACAATATTTAATTAAATCGAAAAAACATAATGTAAAGACAATTATGCAAAATAAAATTGCATTGAGTTGGGCTGATGATAAGCGCCAGCTCATTGATGATAGCCACGATACCCTACCATGGGGCTATAAAAATAATAATAAAATAATTGTAGATGATGATGATGAGATAATAATTAAAAAAAGAAAACTTATGTAAATAGTTGTAAATAAATATATGATTGTAAAATTAGTTTTAAGGTTGTGAAAAAAAGTTATAAGTAAAAGATTTAGATGACCTTCTGTAAATATTATCAACAATTAAACAATAATTATTCATGTGCACTTGAAAATGTAAAAAATGTTAAAAGATTAGTTTATAAACATTCAATAAAAAAATTTTTTAATTTACAATTATAATTTTTTATTTTCAACCTATAATAGATTAAGTTAATTATAATTTATAAAAAATTAATTTAATTATTAATATATCTCTAAGTTTGAAAGAAAATCGATTGATTTGAAGAGAAAAAAAAAATATATATATATATATATATATATATATATATATATATATATAAATCAGGTAAGTGTAATATTATTAATTTTTAAATATTATGAAGTTTGAAAAGAAAATCGATTGATTTGAAGAGAAAAAAATATACATTAGGTAAGTGTAATATTTTGAATTTAAAATTTTTACCGCCAAAAGTAATAATATTTTTTAAATATGTTGTTTTATTTTTAATATATTCTAAATTTTTAAACAAATTGCTTAATTGACTTGAAGAAAAAATATTGGTCAAGTATGTATAATTATTGAAAATTTTTTCTTTCATAAGTTTAATTTATTCAAATTTAAAAATTTTACCGCCATTATCGATCACTAGTATCGATGTGTTATATTAGTCTATCTCGGTAGAGGTCGCCTCGGTAGATATAACCCTTTCCCACGTGTAAATAAAAATCAATTTTTATTCGATATATATGATTAATTGATTCTTAAAAATAATGCTCAATATCGCAACAGGATATGTATTCGATTGTAGTTTTGATATAAAATGCATCAAAAAATATAATTGTTTATTAATTTTTTTAATATGTTATTTAATTTTTAATATATTCTAAGTTGAAAACAAATTGTTTAATCGATTTGAAGAAAAAAATGTTTGTCAGGTATATAAAATTATTGAATTTCAAATTTTTACTATCATTAATTTATTCAAATTTAAAAATTTTTCCGCCGTTATCGATCACTAGTATTGATGTGTGATATAAGTTTATCACAGTAGAGGTCACTTCGGTAGATATAACCCTTTCCCGCGCGTAAATAACAATTCATTTTTATTATATATATGATTGATTGATTCATAAAAATAATGCTCAATATCGCAACAGGATATGTATTCGATTGTATTTTTGATATAAAGTGCATCAAAAAATATTTACTGTCATTTTTACGCTATAACTTGCCAGTAACAATACAACTACGTCATAACGAAATGGGCCAATCAGGTCTTAAGTTTTAGACCTTATGCATTCTCATTGGTTGCCTAAACTATACACAGAAAATTATTTACTTAAGGAGATAAAAATCTCTCAACTTAAATCTCAAAACCGTCTAGATACGTTTGGCGTTGGTCACGAATTTTTGTAAGTATTGTTTTTTATCAATAAATTAAACTTATTCATTATTTACTGTTCACTTATCTGTTAAATAATTATCAAATATCTAAACAAACAAAGGAGCGAATGATTAAAGTATTTATTCTACATAATATAATAAATTAAAAAAATATTTCGAGGTGTGTCATGACGCAAGTCTTAGCATGCATGCATATATGTGTCTATTTTTTTTTTTTTTTTTTTTTTTTTCATTTAATAAATAAACAAATATTGAATAATGAACACCAATAAAAATATGATTTTATAGAGAAAAGCCATTGTTTAATATAAATTTTTACAACAATTTTTATTTTTGATTACAGACAAAAACAAACAATAATAATAGCAACATAAATAATTAAGACAAAAATACAGGTATTTATGAATATTTTTTTATTACAAATAATGATATATCTTAAGTATATATAATAAAATATACAATTTTCAAATTACAGATAAACAGTTTATATTAATAGGGAGCTAAACAACATTAAAAATCTTTAATTGAGTTTATTTATTTTAAAGGTAATAAAAAAATTTTTTATTAATTATAATTAGTATTTGCTTATATATTTATATGTATGTTACAGTGAATTAATTGTTTTTCAACATGGGGAACTGTTTGACGCATGAGATTATAATTCCTGAAGAATGGTATTTAAATTTCTCATGTGATCAAATTCTCGATGATGTACGTCAACATATTAAAACATTGTATGAGGAGGATAAACCATTATCTGGATCAACATTGTCAATTGGAGGAACATCAACCATTTTGAAAATATGCAACGAGTCCTTGTGTTGGTGGTTTTCTCGACCAATGGATGACGATTTGAACGCGAAAAATTTTTTTTTCTCAGGAAATCTATTAATTGAAATGTTCCCCGAGTTTGAAGTCACATATCGGATCAATGAAAGGCGTAGAAAAATTCAGAAAATATTAAATAATTATGATAATTATGTTGTTGATGATGGAAATGATATCGATGAGGGATTCGTTGGGGATTTGAACTTTCAGTATTTGGATACCGTCGGTGAATTTCTGAAATATGAGGCCATAATACCCAAATCTTGGTTAGATGTATTATCAATCAATGAAATTGTTGATCAAGTGGCTGTGAAAGTAGCTGAGTATAATGAAAGAAATGGTGACATTTACCAAGCAATGATAACAATTGCGGGAACTACCACATCATTAAAATATAATAAACGAAAAGTTCTGTTGGTGGTTTAAGCTTATAGACGATGATGAACCAAATGTTAAAAATTATTTTTTTACGGGGGAATTATTGAAACATATGTTTCCAGAATTGTTAGAAGAAGTTAATTTAGATACCGATGATGAAAATAATAATATGATTATTGACTAATAATTCTTAAAATTAACTAGAAGTAGCATGTGAAAATCGAAACAATTGAAGTTATTATACAAATGATTTAACTTAATTTATTCCTATAACTCAGCTATTTAATATTTATTGATAGAAAAGATGATGGTATTAAAGTAACATTTATTTTTTTATTTATTATAAAAACGATTTAACTTATATATCAATAATTTTAATATATTTATATATATATATATATATATATATTGATGGTTAACATATTACATTATTAATTTAAAATATCATTTAATATTATATAAGTAAACTATTTAATATACTCATTATGTTATTAATTTATGAAATTAATATTTAACTTACATCATTAATTTAAAAGTATATATAATGTTGATAATTGAAAAATTCATATAATATATAACTAAATTTTATACCATTTGTTATAGGTTTTTAAATAAAAAATAATACATTTTATCATAAACCCATGATTTTAAAAAAAGATTTCCTTCATTACTCGTTTACATAGCACCTTCAACATTCTCCACACCCCCACATAGTAAGTGTGAAAAAAAAAAAAAAATTCATATAAATATTTTTTATTCAAATTTCCCGCGTACATTTTAAACTTCTTCGAGCGTTGTTGCTCGCGGTGGCTCCTCCCATCCCTCCATATGTCCCTGTTGCTCGCGGCGGCTTCTCTCCCCTCCCTCCATGCGACCCCGTTGCTCGCGGCGGCTTCTCTCCCATCCCTCCATGGGCCCCTGCTGCTCGCGGCGGCTCCTCTGCACCAAGGTTACTAGAGTAGTATTTCTAGTAACCTATTCTAGTAACCTTGCTCTGCACCCTCCTCTAAGCATCGCTGCTGCTAGCGGCGGGAATTTCAAACGTCAGTGTGATGTCGCTCACATAGCTACACTTGCGCAAAATGACGTTTGAAATTCCCGCCTATATTACTTTCATTGAAAACACACACACACACACACACACACACACACACACACACACACACACACACACACTGCATACATCAACAATCATTCAAATGTCCTACACACCCTTCTATTATTTTATTATTTCAATCTTTTTTTCTTTTATAATTACATGATAAAAAATATTTTTCAACTATAATAAGTTTTTTTGCATAATAATTCAAGATCGAGTAACAAATTCAAATTTATTGTATTTAGATCCATGAAATAAAAGAAGAAGATTTTCTTGTGACACCATGGCGATGAGAGTTTTTTAACAGGCAAGATGGACCTAGAGCAATTGCCAACTTGGATGATAAATTCACAATTTACTTTCCTGCAAGAACAAACAACGAATTGATAGCTCATGAAGATAAATTAGAAACTCTCATCGCCATGGTGTCACAAGAAAATCTTCTTCTTTTATTTCATGGATCTAAATACAATAAATTTGAATTTGTTACTCGATCTTGAATTATTATGCAAAAAAACTTATTATAGTTGAAAAATATTTTTTATCATGTAATTATAAAAGAAAAAAAGATTGAAATAATAAAATAATAGAAGGGTGTGTAGGACATTTGAATGATTGTTGATGTATGCAGTGTGTGTGTGTGTGTGTGTGTGTGTGTGTGTGTGTGTGTGTGTGTGTGTGTGTGTTTTCAATGAAAGTAATATAGGCGGGAATTTCAAACGTCATTTTGCGCAAGTGTAGCTATGTGAGCGACATCACACTGACGTTTGAAATTCCCGCCGCTAGCAGCAGCGATGCTTAGAGGAGGGTGCAGAGCAAGGTTACTAGAATAGGTTACTAGAAATACTACTCTAGTAACCTTGGTGCAGAGGAGCCGCCGCGAGCAGCAGGGGCCCATGGAGGGATGGGAGAGAAGCCGCCGCGAGCAACGGGGTCGCATGGAGGGAGGGGAGAGAAGCCGCCGCGAGCAACAGGGACATATGGAGGGATGGGAGGAGCCACCGCGAGCAACAACGCTCGAAGAAGTTTAAAATGTACGCGGGAAATTTGAATAAAAAAATATTTATATGAATTTTTTTTTTTTTTTCACACTTACTATGTGGGGGTGTGGAGAATGTTGAAGGTGCTATGTAAACGAGTAATGAAGGAAATCTTTTTTTAAAATCATGGGTTTATGATAAAATGTATTATTTTTTATTTAAAAACCTATAACAAATGGTATAAAATTTAGTTATATATTATATGAATTTTTCAATTATCAACATTATATATACTTTTAAATTAATGATGTAAGTTAAATATTAATTTCATAAATTAATAACATAATGAGTATATTAAATAGTTTACTTATATAATATTAAATGATATTTTAAATTAATAATGTAATATGTTAACCATCAATATATATATATATATATATATATAAATATATTAAAATTATTGATATATAAGTTAAATCGTTTTTATAATAAATAAAAAAATAAATGTTACTTTAATACCATCATCTTTTCTATCAATAAATATTAAATAGCTGAGTTATAGGAATAAATTAAGTTAAATCATTTGTATAATAACTTCAATTGTTTCGATTTTCACATGCTACTTCTAGTTAATTTTAAGAATTATTAGTCAATAATCATATTATTATTTTCATCATCGGTATCTAAATTAACTTCTTCTAACAATTCTGGAAACATATGTTTCAATAATTCCCCCGTAAAAAAATAATTTTTAACATTTGGTTCATCATCGTCTATAAGCTTAAACCACCAACAGAACTTTTCGTTTATTATATTTTAATGATGTGGTAGTTCCCGCAATTGTTATCATTGCTTGGTAAATGTCACCATTTCTTTCATTATACTCAGCTACTTTCACAGCCACTTGATCAACAATTTCATTGATTGATAATACATCTAACCAAGATTTGGGTATTATGGCCTCATATTTCAGAAATTCACCGACGGTATCCAAATACTGAAAGTTCAAATCCCCAACGAATCCCTCATCGATATCATTTCCATCATCAACAACATAATTATCATAATTATTTAATATTTTCTGAATTTTTCTACGCCTTTCATTGATCCGATATGTGACTTCAAACTCGGGGAACATTTCAATTAATAGATTTCCTGAGAAAAAAAAATTTTTCGCGTTCAAATCGTCATCCATTGGTCGAGAAAACCACCAACACAAGGACTCGTTGCATATTTTCAAAATGGTTGATGTTCCTCCAATTGACAATGTTGATCCAGATAATGGTTTATCCTCCTCATACAATGTTTTAATATGTTGACGTACATCATCGAGAATTTGATCACATGAGAAATTTAAATACCATTCTTCAGGAATTATAATCTCATGCGTCAAACAGTTCCCCATGTTGAAAAACAATTAATTCACTGTAACATACATATAAATATATAAGCAAATACTAATTATAATTAATAAAAAATTTTTTTATTACCTTTAAAATAAATAAACTCAATTAAAGATTTTTAATGTTGTTTAGCTCCCTATTAATATAAACTGTTTATCTGTAATTTGAAAATTGTATATTTTATTATATATACTTAAGATATATCATTATTTGTAATAAAAAAATATTCATAAATACCTGTATTTTTGTCTTAATTATTTATGTTGCTATTATTATTGTTTGTTTTTGTCTGTAATCAAAAATAAAAATTGTTGTAAAAATTTATATTAAACAATGGCTTTTCTCTATAAAATCATATTTTTATTGGTGTTCATTATTCAATATTTGTTTATTTATTAAATGAAAAAAAAAAAAAAAAAAAAAAAAATAGACACATATATGCATGCATGCTAAGACTTGCGTCATGACACACCTCGAAATATTTTTTTAATTTATTATATTATGTAGAATAAATACTTTAATCATTCGCTCCTTTGTTTGTTTAGATATTTGATAATTATTTAACAGATAAGTGAACAGTAAATAATGAATAAGTTTAATTTATTGATAAAAAACAATACTTACAAAAATTCGTGACCAACGCCAAACGTATCTAGACGGTTTTGAGATTTAAGTTGAGAGATTTTTATCTCCTTAAGTAAATAATTTTCTGTGTATAGTTTAGGCAACCAATGAGAATGCATAAGGTCTAAAACTTAAGACCTGATTGGCCCATTTCGTTATGACGTAGTTGTATTGTTACTGGCAAGTTATAGCGTAAAAATGACAGTAAATATTTTTTGATGCACTTTATATCAAAAATACAATCGAATACATATCCTGTTGCGATATTGAGCATTATTTTTATGAATCAATCAATCATATAT
Source organism: Microplitis manilae (assembly GCA_030273425.1). Classification (NCBI taxonomy): domain Eukaryota; kingdom Metazoa; phylum Arthropoda; class Insecta; order Hymenoptera; family Braconidae; genus Microplitis; species Microplitis manilae. The sequence goes on from CP092729.1 coordinate 6,002,067, forward strand.
ATAATAAAAATGAATTGTTATTTACGCGCGGGAAAGGGTTATATCTACCGAAGTGACCTCTACTGTGATAAACTTATATCACACATCAATACTAGTGATCGATAACGGCGGAAAAATTTTTAAATTTGAATAAATTAATGATAGTAAAAATTTGAAATTCAATAATTTTATATACCTGACAAACATTTTTTTCTTCAAATCGATTAAACAATTTGTTTTCAACTTAGAATATATTAAAAATTAAATAACATATTAAAAAAATTAATAAACAATTATATTTTTTGATGCATTTTATATCAAAACTACAATCGAATACATATCCTGTTGCGATATTGAGCATTATTTTTAAGAATCAATTAATCATATATATCGAATAAAAATTGATTTTTATTTACACGTGGGAAAGGGTTATATCTACCGAGGCGACCTCTACCGAGATAGACTAATATAACACATCGATACTAGTGATCGATAATGGCGGTAAAATTTTTAAATTTGAATAAATTAAACTTATGAAAGAAAAAATTTTCAATAATTATACATACTTGACCAATATTTTTTCTTCAAGTCAATTAAGCAATTTGTTTAAAAATTTAGAATATATTAAAAATAAAACAACATATTTAAAAAATATTATTACTTTTGGCGGTAAAAATTTTAAATTCAAAATATTACACTTACCTAATGTATATTTTTTTCTCTTCAAATCAATCGATTTTCTTTTCAAACTTCATAATATTTAAAAATTAATAATATTACACTTACCTGATTTATATATATATATATATATATATATATATATATATATTTTTTTTTTCTCTTCAAATCAATCGATTTTCTTTCAAACTTAGAGATATATTAATAATTAAATTAATTTTTTATAAATTATAATTAACTTAATCTATTATAGGTTGAAAATAAAAAATTATAATTGTAAATTAAAAAATTTTTTATTGAATGTTTATAAACTAATCTTTTAACATTTTTTACATTTTCAAGTGCACATGAATAATTATTGTTTAATTGTTGATAATATTTACAGAAGGTCATCTAAATCTTTTACTTATAACTTTTTTTCACAACCTTAAAACTAATTTTACAATCATATATTTATTTACAACTATTTACATAAGTTTTCTTTTTTTAATTATTATCTCATCATCATCATCTACAATTATTTTATTATTATTTTTATAGCCCCATGGTAGGGTATCGTGGCTATCATCAATGAGCTGGCGCTTATCATCAGCCCAACTCAATGCAATTTTATTTTGCATAATTGTCTTTACATTATGTTTTTTCGATTTAATTAAATATTGTTTTTTTGTTAAAGTCACATGATTATTTAAACATTCCATAAAATCATCAAACGTGATTGTTTTCAAAGTAGGACCCTTGACTCCCTTTGCTCGTTTTTTAGCTTTTTCAATCTTATAAGTCTTGAATGCATATAATTTAGCCCTGAGTCCAGTGAATTCAGTCATGATTTCACCATTATTTTCATCCTTCATCAGACCCAGGACTTTTTTATTAGCTAACGGCATATTGTAAACATTATCTTCGGGATAGTCAGAGGTGTCGAACTTTGAGATATCACGTTTGATGATTTTATAGATATCTGGTACAGTAAAATGATAGATGAGACTGTCTGTGTCTGTGTACATTAATTTCGACTCATCATTTTTAAAGTTCTTTTTTACATAATTATAATGAAAATCATAAATAAATGTTTTAGATAAATCTAAAATACAAAAGCCTACATAGATAGGTTTATTGAAACAGACTTTTACTTTCTTCATCTCAATAATTACCATATCTTTATCAAACATGGTAAGACTATGGAAATTTGGCTTGCATATCAATTCTTTGACTCCATATCTACCATCCCATTCAGTTTTTAATTGTACATCTTTGTGCTTTCTTACATTTTCCATAGTCTTACCAAATACAGCGTTGTTCATCAGTTTGTAAAAATTTTTTTCAAACTCATTTTTTGCTAATTTTCTACAGTCAGTGTTTTTATCAATATAACTTTTGAGCCAAGGCGATTGTTCAAACTTTAGTACTCTGTGTATTTTTTTTTAAATTTAATCCTAAATCAAGACATTGTTTTAAATTTTTGTAATGTATTATATAATTATTTTTATCATACAGAGTAGTTGATAATTTCGTGTGCTTAGATCCAGGTGGTACAAAGTGTTCTGGACACAGCGGTAAATCTTTATGGAGTTCATGTAACTCCTCAGGATACTCTAAGTCTACTTCTAATATATATCCCACACTATCATTATCATTTAAAAATTTATTTACATCATCATCAACATTTTCCACCCACTCAAATGAACCCGTCGGCAGTGGCATGCTCATTGCTGCACCATACAAGTTATTTACATCATAATACATTAAATATGATTCAGCTTTGCTTGGATCAAAGTCTTCACCCATGTACCGATTATTAGCAGCAGCATATCGGTTTGTACACTGAGATACTCCACCTCTGATTCCTTTCTCGATAAAAAGTACCATTTCAGGATCAGTTAAAAGCTGAAGTTCCACACCAGTGTATTTTAACATTGCATCATTAGACAGACCGGGAGCAGTATAGTAGTGTAATGGATCTAGATTATAAGTTTTGAAGCAGCTACGTCTAAAATTTTCAAAGACATCTGCTAGAAGAAGTACATCAGTTTTAAGATATAAATCTGAGTACTCTCCCAGTGTTTTTATGTTAAATTTGTTCCAGACTAGCTGAGCAAAAAAATAATCCTCATCAGAGACACTTTCATTTGTTAATTTTGAGAAGAATGATGCTTGATCAGGCAATTGTTTGTCATTAAGTTTGTCAATACTTGAAATATATTCATATGGAAATATGCCTTTGCGCGTAACTAATTTTAATTGATCAGGATCGGGATAGTGATGTTTTGTTATAAGTTTTTCATCATCACCAAGATAAGAAGCTAATTTTTCAAGGCTTGATGCCATAAATCTGAATGAGTCTATAAGTCGTAATGTCACTGAAGTATTTTCAATCGATTTTGTGAAAGATATATATTTTTCTTTATTAATTGGTAGTAAAGTTACATCACCTTTAATTAATGTAGCTAGACTTTTAATTAAAAAATGTGAATCATAGCCGGATAAATTGTGAAATACTATGGGAATAACATGTGACTTTGGATAATTAACATTACAAGATATATGAGCTGGACCGCGATAATTACCAGTGAAATGACAGTGATCATAACACTTATCTGTATTTGTTGTAATTATTTTTTCACAAATATGACAAACAGTTGCCTGATCATGTGTCTCTTGCTGCTGTTTAGTAAGCGGCTTCATTGGTATGGGATTTTTTAAATATCCTTCATACTCGATAGCTAATTTTTCTAACTTTAAAATAAACCAATCAATACAAAATTTTGAACGATTTAATTCAAATTTAGATAATTTATTATCATAACTGCAATGCTGATAGAATGCTACACTGTGTGGAACATGCTTCTGAGTTTCATCATCTCTTTGAGTCTTTTCTAGTGTACATTCCAAGTCCGCATATACAACAAACGGTACCGTGTCTTTGTATTGGTAGTTTTTGAATTTTAAAATTTGATCTTTTGGAAATGTCATATGGACTTTATTCATTTTAAAACAATCAGCTTTGTGATTTTCATATGAATAATCATATTTAAAATGATTCAAGCATCGATCGCAAAAAAATAATTTGCATTTTGACATTGTAATTTGAGATCGAACTAGTCGTGAAAGATCTTTGATCAAAGCAATTTAATATTCTGCTGTACCATTAAGAGATGAATAACTTTTTTATCAGACTTTATGAGTTTACTTAGATATAAAGGAATTATTGTACTTTTATCGGATTTTTTATTGCAAAATTCTGACTCGATACCGTAGATATTTATTGATAAATTATTTAATTTTTCAAATTTCGGGATATCATTTAAAGCGATTGGAAATTTTATACCTTCATACTTTAATATAGAGCTGAAGTGAGGATATGATGTTTTTCTCGCAGGATTAATATTAGCTGGATGTAATGCTGCTACAATGCTCCAGAGAAAACAGTGTTCATCAAAATTTTGAATATTTAAAACTGCTTTTTTCGCCTGGATGTCCTTGGGTAGTTCCACAAACGTTGAATCTCCAGCTTGAAGAGGTGCATATCTTGACATTGTAATTATCAAATTGTGGATTTCAGTTAAACTCCAACCAGAGTCCTTTTGATTGAATTCCTCGACTTTCTTCAATAATTTATCATTGACGTGATCTTTATACCAAGTAGCAAGAGATGTTGCTGGTAAAATTTCTCGGCTCTTTGTGTTGAATGACTTTGTTTCTTCAATCACATTTTCAGCTTTTACATTTCGAAATTTGCAAATCAATTCAACATTTACTTTAAGCCCAGCAACATCTCTAAGCATATTTTCAACTTTTTCAATGATAACGTCTTCAGCATCATCAAGAAAAGTACGAAGATCTGTGTGAGCTTGATTCACCACGCATCCAGATTTAATGTTATTTGAGAATACGTTTTCAAGATCTTGCCACTTGATGAGACGTCGGTTTGCACGCAAGTCACCACCAGTTACTTTTCCACTCAATTGTGCAAATTGATCAGCATACCAGTATAAAAGTACAATATTTGCACGTACACTTCTTCTGACTTGAACATTTATTTGCGGATCTAGCAAAATCTCATTGAAGTAATCAATTGTATCAGTGCACACTTGATAACATTTTTGACAATGTTCTTCAGCTAATGGCTTATCATGCAAATCATTAAATGATTTAATTATTGAATCTACTGGACGCTGAAGCGCCGCAATAAAATCGTTTTGTGCCATTTTTTCAAAAGTTCATCACTAAAGTTACTGTTTATATTTACACTTGAAATTGTTTATCAAAAGTTTATCACTAGTATTGTTTATTAAGTAGTTTTTATATAAATTAATTAGTTTAGTGAAAAATAAATTTTTAAAAATCACTAAGATTGTTCATTTAAAAATTTATCATTAAAACACTTGAATTATTTATATATTGTTCAAATAACCACTTAAATTGTTTATTAAAAGTTTATCACTGCACTAGTATTATATAAATTAATAAATTTTTAAAAAATTACTACGATTGTTCATTTAAAAAATTTATCACTCAAATTATTTATATATTGTTCAAATAATCACTTAAAAAATTGTTTATTAAATATTTTTTGTTATAAAAATTTTTTAATGCGCACACAAAGAACTTAAAATCGTTAGAGATTCGTACTTCATTGAGTAAACTCGTACTTCATTTTGTGAAGTATGCTCTCACGCGGTGCTTTTATAGGTGGGGGGGATGACTCATCAACTGCGCAGTAGAAAGTTCTAGAACTCATGAGTACCAACCTTATGAAATAAAACTCTCTAAAAACTTGCAAAAAATTCCCTAGAAAATAACTGAGTACCAGACTTATAAAACAAAATCCCCTAGAATCTTGTCAAAAAAATTCCTAGATTGTATCAACATAACCTAAGATCTAGATGGCGTGACGGAAAGTTTGATGTCATCTATTACGCAGTTAAAAATTTAACTAGATGAGTCATGATCTAAAAATAGAATCGAGTGAGTCATCATTCTACTGCGCAGTTAAAATAGAAAGTTTTTTTCTCGGAACTGGATGAGTTATCATCTAAAAATAAACAATCTACTACACAGTTAAAATTAAACTCAATGACATCATCTACAAATCAATTAAGTCACAGCTAATAAAGAAAATTCGCTGTTATAAAATCTTGCAATTTCTAATTAATGCATGATAATTTTTTTTAAAATGTGCCACATATTCATTCAGTAACTTCAGGAAAACGCAAGCTCGAAAGTTTTAAAAATTAATTCTAAATGGTGGACATTAGCATAATATTAGATTCAAAATGGCGGACATAAGCATAATATTTCGCTCAAAATGGTGGAAGTAGACATAAAATTTAATTCAACATCGCAGACATGGACATAATATTTGATTCAAAATGGCGGACATGGGCATAATATTTGATTCAAAATGGCGGGAATGGGCATGATATTTCATTAAAAATGGCGGACATGAGCATAATATTTGATTCAAAATGGCGGGAATGGGCATAATATTTCATTTAAAATGGCGGACATGGGCATAACATTTCATTAAAAATGGCGGACATGGACATAATATCTGATTCAAAATGGCGGATCAGAGCTGAAAATAGTGAATAAGATCTCAAAATGGTGGATTGAGCTCAAAACTACTAACTGTAAAACTACTCACTCCCAACTAAACATAAACAGACCCCAGCTACTTACGGATACCGAGGGCTAAGCCTGGACCTAGTCGTCATCACTCATCGGGAGACACATTATCTTGGCCACTATCCGCGACTCAGTGAAACCTTCCACGTTCAATCCACTTCATCATAAGGAAACTCTGAAACATACAACCGTACACGTACTCCTTCGCACACTCAACTTACCACATACATTTACTCCATTCTCTCCACTCACCATCTACAACACTCAACTTAACATACGTACTTACTCTAGCTCTCTCTAACGCACAGTCTTACTCTTACTCTACCTTCAACTCTACCTCCTTGGCGATGTAACGTCACAACTTATACTTCAGCAATAATAATAACAATACTTTTTTAGCTCACCTCTACAATGAAAAAATCTACCAATGACTATTTTAATTTGTTTATCAACCAATAGTTCCTATAACTACTTTTAATAATCAATGCAATTACTCTGATAGTGTAGTCATCGTTTTTCACTACGATAAATAGTTTCTCCAACTACTAATAGGTAGATCAATTGAACGGTGATACGTTATTTGAATTAACGTTAAAATGGTGATTAGTAAGACCATTATTAAATAATTCGCCTTATATATTCAAGATTGAAGACAAACGTGTAGTCAAGAGCATTAAGATAAAAATAACATACTGCAATATACAGAATTGAGCGATCATAATTTTTACTTATTTTACAAGATTTCTTGGCCGTTTCAAATCTGCCTCGGTGAAATAGTAATTTAATGTCGTATCCAAATTAATTATTTAAATTAGACTATTGTCCCTTGTAAAAGTTATTAGAAAAAAAATTATCGTGTACAAAATAAACTGTATATTTTATCCACACCAAACTATTTTAAGAACTTATCCAGCATATAATGTCAATATTTTATACATAACTGTATGATACGCTAAAGTCAAGAAGGTGTCAAAAAGAATTTAAAAATATTTTCTCGTAAGTATTGCTACAAAATAAATTTAAAATACATTAAAAAAAAAATGTTACAATCATTCTATAAATTTTTTTTTTTTTATTATTTCACGTTCAAAAATGTGTAGTTTAATTTACTACAAATGGAGTTCCATCTACTTCACAGACTAGTAATATATAGGATAACTACTAGTTTAGTAACAGTTACTAGTATACTGTGGTACACAACCTGAAGAACCATTCACTACAGTGAGTAGTAATAAGATCTTGCACTAAATAATACCACGTATTAATAGCATACGTTGCAATTTAATATCTGACTAATAGTCTGTGGTAGATACGGGCTTGGCAAACCCTCCTGCGCGAGCTAACACGGGTACCGAGTCAAACTCGTAAGTACAGAACCCTTTTTAAATTCTGTAAACTAGGTATCTCCCTAAGTTGACTCAAGGAGATTCGATACCTAAATAAGATGCGGAAACCAAGCATCAATCCAAGAAGGGAAACTGTTCCTTTCAACTTCTTTATGGCAATGACTTTGACTTCTTATGGATTATGAAAATGGAAAACAATTGGAAATTTAGCACTCGCAAAACAAAACAACTGAATCGGAATTCGACAATGATTTCGACTCGGACACCGAGGATCAACGTCTTGGGTTCTCGGTAGCGGATTTTTCCACTGTATCTGGCGAGACAACTTTTGACGACCTAAGCGTAATAACGGACAATGAATCGAGTGAAAGTGAGCCTGATTAGAAAGAAATAACTATCAAATTACCGATAGAGGGTGACACAAACTGTGCTATTTGTGCGATTAAGCGAAGAAACTTTGCGTTTGTCCGTGAGGCAGAATATGTTAAACACGTCAAAGAGACAGATGGTAATTACTCTATAACATTGGAATGCAAATGTGGATTAATCCACAAAGCTTGAACAGTTGGTATCAACACAAACGAAAATGTACATGCGTAGCCGAACCTGTACTGCCGAAATGATTTGCTTGCAACTAATATAACTACACTACCAAAACTAAAAGAGGTCTATCTCAACATCAAAGACACAGACACCCAAATAGTCGAAACGAGGTTAGAAAAAGTCAGCTCATGAAAGAAAAGAAAAAGGTGATCGTATTCTGTACCAGTGGTCCAAAGAAGAAGAAGAAAGGCTGCTATATTTGTCAAGTAGCGATTCAAACGTGAATCGCTGCGCACGCTTTCCCATCTCGCCGTGAATATAACAACACCTCCTAGCTCAAATTAAGCGCATTGATTGATTATAATTTGTTATTATTTAAATATTTATATTATTTTATCGGATTATTTTATTGTGATTTAATTATTTATTTATTGATATTATTGTTTATAATATTTATATTTATACACTTATCCAAAAAGTTAAAGGAACAAGAAAATTTTATAAAATTTTTAGTGATTTTTGGAAGTCTGTATTTTAGTGAAAAATGATCGTATTGAAAAAATAAAAAAAGCAAATTAGAGCTTGAAATTTCTAGTTTAAAGATCTTTCAGCGAAATAATTTTCTGAGCCACAGTTTTTGCGGAATCATAAGAAATATGCCGAGACAAAATTTTTCTAAATTTTCCGGATTTGTTTTTTAGGTCTACGGGGCTGGGCAAATTTTTTTCCAAAAAACCAATTCAAAGTTCGTTTAGGAAATTTATTCAGCTACAATTTGCTTTTTTTTGTTTCTCTGTACGACAATATGCTGCTGAGATATCAGCCTTCAAATAAAAAAGGGTTCTTTTGTCTTTGATTATCGATATCTCAGCAACTAATGGTCGCACAGTAATTTAAAGGGCAGTTTGAGAAACTTGAATAAATGCCCTACAAGCCCTATTTTTGATTTTTTTGAAAAAAAATTTTTTTTCATCCTTAATATCAATTTGAAAAACCCACAAAAAATGGCCATTTTCTGGTTTTTTAGTCAACTCATCGCTACTTTGTAAATATCGATAAAAAAAATAATGTTGCCAGGTGATTTTACAGCTTAATGTACCCCTAAAAACCCTGGAAATTTTCAGATTGATCCATCGAACCGTTACTCCGGACCGATTGCTCAAAGTTTTATGAAACAATTAAAGGAATAAGTTTTGTTCCTTAACTTGTGTAATCATTACCAAAATGAAAAAATTAATATTTTTCGGATTTTCTTTCATTTTCACGTTAGTTATTCGGTAAATGTAAGGTAAAGAGAAAAAAAAAATTTTTTTTTCAAAAAACGAAAAAAAAAAAAACTCGAATAAAATGTAAAAAAAAAATGTTAAAAAAACTCTTGTTTTATCTCGTTTTTTGAAAAAAAAATTTTTTTTTTCTCTTTACCTTACATTTACCGAATAACTAACGTGAAAATGAAAGAAAATCCGAAAAAAATTAATTTTTTCATTTTGGTAATGATTACACAAGTTAAGGAACAAAACTTGTTCCTTTAATTGTTTCATAAAACTTTGAGCAATCGGTCCGGACAAACGGTTCGATGGATCAATCTGAAAATTTCCAGGGTTTTTAGGGGTACATAAAGCTGTAAAATCACCTGGCAATATTATTTTTTTTATCGATATTTACAAAGTAGCGATGAGTTGACTAAAAAACCAGAAAATGGCCATTTTTTGTGGGTTTTTCAAATTGATATTAAGGATGAAAAAAAATTTTTTTTCAAAAAAATCAAAAATAGTGCTTGTAGGGCATTTATTCAAGTTTCTCAAACTGCCCTTTAAATTACTGTGCGACCATTAGTTGCTGAGATATCGATAATCAAAGACAAAACCCGTGAAAAAATTTTCTGATATGGCCTGATATGGCTTGATTTCGGCGGTTCATATCAGGCCTGATATGGAAATTGGCCATATCAGAAAATATATGTACAGATAAGATTTGATATGTTCTGATATGGACATATCAGACTATATATAGTGAGATTAACATTGTTATCTCGGGAACTCAATTTATAGATAATTTCATAAAATTGTATATAACTTTGTAAAGTTGTATATGCAATAATTGTCATGAAAAAAAAAAAAAAAAAAAAAAAGAAAAAAAAATCCATCCAGGTCATGGGTTCGAACCCGAGTACTTCTGATTCTAAGTCTGATCTATTAACCACTCTGCCGAATCATGAACTTGAAATGTAAGGTTGATTATATCTATTTGGATAAAATTGAAACTAAGAAAATTAAAGACATCAGATAAATGATTGATTTGGTTACTTGTATTATATTCAATTGTTATTGTTTTTAGAGTAACGAGACTATTAACGGTATACCCACCAGTAACGGGGCAAGAACTACTTCTTTTGGTAAAAGAAAAAAAAAAAAGTTCAAGATTTTTAAACTTATAAGTTTTAAAAAGTATACATAAAAATTTAATAATAATTAAACTTTTTCCAATTTAAAATCTCAATTTTTTATATTTAAATTCATTACGAAAATTTGAAATTCTCTCAGAGATTTAAAAATTGATCTCGTTAGCTTATTGAAAAAATTTTTCAACAAAGTTTGTGCACTTTATACAATTTATAAATGCGGTAAATTAAAATATTCAACAGACTTCATAAGATTTTATGAATCATTATAAAATCGGTTGTTCCGAACAATGTTACGTTATTTGGTCATTTCTAAATTATTTTACCAAACGTATGTATACGGAAAACTCGAAAAAACTAGTATACGTGCCCATATCAGGGCATATCAAGCCATATCAAACCTGATCAAGATTTTTTTTGACAAGCATATTAAAATATATATACCCTTATCAAGTTATATCAGGTCATATCAAGACATATAAAAAAAATTATATACAAGCATATCAAGTCAGATCAAGACATATCAAATCTGATATCGACATATCAAGTTGATATGGACATATCAAGTTGATATGGCTTGATATGGCCAATTTTCATATCAGACTATATCAGAATATATTAAAAATTATATATGGGCATATCAGGTCATATAAGGCTTGATCAGAAAATTTTTTCACGGGAAGAACCCTTTTTTATTTGAAGGCTGATATCTCAGCAGCATATTGTCGTACAGAGAAACAAAAAAAAGCAAATTGTAGCTGAATAAATTTCCTAAACGAACTATGAATTGGTTTTTTGGGAAAAAATTTGCCCGGCCCCGTAGACCTAAAAAACAAAACCGGAAAATTTAGAAAAATTTTGTCTCGACATATTTCTTATGATTCCGCAAAAACTGTGGCTCAGAAAATTATTTGGCTGAAAGATCTTTAAACTAGAAATTTCAAGCTTTAATTTGCTTTTTTTATTTTTTCAATACGATCATTTTTCACTAAAATACAGACTTCCAAAAATCACTAAAAATTTTATAAAATTTTTTTGTTCCTTTAATTTTTTGGATAAGTGTATTTTGAGAATTATTTCGATTTTTATGAACTTAATCAATATTTTCATTTCAGTCAGTAGCACACGTGTTGTAGAGTACACATAAAAATATCGACCGAAGGGAAAGTAAGTCGATATAGTGGGGATAAAAATCGATATTTTTCTCCAGCCACGTGGTGCACTGAAATATTTATTATTTTATTGGTTAAAGGGTCGAAAATTATTATATTTAAGTTTATAGATAAAAAAAATATTATTTAATTTATTATGATAACATAACTCAGGTCGTATACTGAATTTTAATATTTTATTTTAATTGATAATTTCGGGTCCGAGGTCATGAGAGGAGATAACACGTGAGTGATTACCCTCCCTCGGAAAAATCAACGAAAAATATAGTCAGAGAGGACTGGGATCTTATAAAGATAGGACGTGTCGTTGTCCGCTATTATTTTTTTGAGTAAATTGTTCCAGCCCGTTTTCTGTAGTAGAGTAATTTCACAAAGTTTATTTGATTTGGATAAAAGTAAAGTTAGATTGTTGTTTATAATTATCGTTCCAGAAGTGAATTGTATCAACGCCGGTAAGTCAATTGTGTCATCATTTGTTGCATCGGCTATCGCTGGTCCTTGAGTAGAGTTGATCACGGTATTTATTTGATTAATGATTGAACCTGAGTTACATTGTTGTAATAAGTTGAATTTATCCGGCGTGCGTTTCAAGTACGTAGACGCGTCGAGCTAATTCCTTAGAGGATTAGACAAGGAAAGCGAGAGTGGCTCCTTGTCTTACACTAGTATTTTTACATATCATTTTAAAAGTATGTGTGAGTATTCAATATTATTCCTCTGGGTATAATTTATTTTATAATTTGATGGTATGCAACCTAGTGTTGCCAAATATATTGAGTACCCGCGTATTTCTCTCCCCTGAGTAAATAATTTAAAGTAAAGATTTTTATTGTTTTATTAGTTTACAATTTATATGTTATATTATTTGTAAATTTGTATTTGAATTCCCCAGTGGATAATTTAAATCGATTATTATTATTAGTATTTGATTGTAATGAGTATATTTCAATTTGATAAAAATTTATTATAAAGAATTAATTATATTAAACAGTGTCTGGATATTATAATCATCTGTTAAGTTCATTTGAATATATATTGAATTAAATAATTTCGTAAAAGGAACCCAGTGATAGCCAATATATGTTTATTTGTCTCCTGGATATATTTAGTAGTTATTATTCCTTATTATTATTTTTACTCATTACATATTTGTTTGGTTGTCATTCCGCTTGGTGCGTACATTCTTGCTCAAGATTTCGTTCCGTGATCTCTCCCCTGTAAATTGATTATTTCTGTCCGATTTGTAAAAACGGAATGACGCCCTCGTGCACTAACCCAACCTGAAGAGCTGGTCCAGGTGTTATATCCTGGCTGTCAAGCAGGGCCCGTTCTCAGCTCACTAGATTATTTTACCGACCTATAGTCTATTCCCAAACTAAGGCACCCTAATTACCAACAATTAGAGTACCTCAAGTAGATAATTATAATAACGTAATTAACATAAGAGTATATTCTATCATTTGAATTGTATATTATAAGAATATCTTCAACATACGTATATTTTTCAAATCAATAACCAAATAATAAACTAATCACCGGATGTAACTAATCCCACGTATGAGAACATTTTTTTACTTTAATCTTAAAGTATATTCAACTGAAGATAATTTAATCATTTTAAAACACAGCTGTATAAACTATTAGTAATAATTTGTAACAAACGCAGATGATATGAAAATGGACTTTGACTTTCAAATAAATAACTTTTCTCAGAAATTTACATCAGCCGAGGATCGAATCCCTTCTCGCGCTCGACGCATGGGTCTTATGCCCAATCGCCTCGCGCTGATAAGCAATGACGAGTTCAACGACCAATGAGTGTGAACTCTGATCAACAATTTAACTCCACTTAACAATTCTCATCCCACTATTTTTGGTGATTAGAAGACCTTATAAAAACCCTTGCTCGGTGAGCAAGAGGGGACTCAGAACTAGAGAGCTAGAGGTCCAGCTTTTTGACACACATTTTTTACTCTCAATACTTTTATTAAGACAGCTCTTGATACTCGTAAATTGATTGTCAAGTCCATAATCATACCTTCTGTTAGTTTGACTACTGAACATAATTAATTTGTATCACAAGTGTATACTTTCAACTTCTAAAATCTATAACTATCATTTGTGAATAAAGTTATTGTTATATCTTAATACAACACCAGTTATTTCGAGTCACCGTGAGGTGATTTTGCTGTCGAGAACCCAATACCTAGAAATACTACAAACTAGCTGAGCTGAACATCAACATCGTGCAACGAAAACGTAACACAGGCACAATTTTACTTTATTTATAATTATTTATTATTTTCAGTTATATTTATCATTTTTATTTATAATTTTTAATACACTCGGGTAATTACATACGACTCCGGATTATTATTCGCGTCTCCGTTGTGAAAATAAAAACGGTTTACGTTATACATTTAAAAAGACATTTTGGAAACTCTACTAGGACTGCACTAGAGAGGATTCACTTTTCCCCTAAAAAGACTATATTACAAATACGAATATAATAAATACGAAGAAAGAAGTATGCTGATATTTTGTCCGCCACTGTAATTTGAATTAGTTATCCGAGATTTCTCCCTCTGGTAGCGATAGAAAAATTTAACGAACGATATGGAGGTTGCGGACAACAGTAAAGAATACGAGGAAGATTTCCACTTCCTATATTTATTATTTAATGTGGGTTTTTCGAAGAGTGTGAACCCAAACGCCTTCGAGCTTGGTCAACGTTGCATTTATAAATCGATTAACAGAGAGAAAAGATATTAGAATTGTCTCTCACTTACTTTTGGATGATTCTTTCTTCTATTACGGCAGGCATTTATCCCTCCAGAACTTTGCAGCTCACTTGGCCTCCTCCTGATGGATTTGGTTGAATGGACGCGGCTGGAGTTGTAGGATAAAGTCTTATGTGCTACTTTCGAATGAAACACTGAAGGTTGAAGTTGGGATCTCTAGTCTTGTTATTAACCGTTCAATTACAATATTTTTATAGTTGAACTTCACCTACACACTATAACTCTTCACAATTTTTAAATATACAATTTTATCGTATTTTGCGTCTTTGTTGGGCCAGAAGGCTATTATGCGCAGAACTACGTCGACTCGAGATTGGATTACAAATTAGATTTAATTTTGCATCACTACTCAATCAAACCGAATTTTTAATAGGTGTTTGAGAATTTTTATAGATAATTTGGATTCAGTTATTGACTTTTAAACGCAAACGCGGATTCCTGCAGTAAGATTAAATGATTTTAATATAGATTTTTAATTTAAATATTCCCTATTGACTTTTCGACGCAAACGCAGATTCCTGCAATAAGATTCACGAAATTTTCGCGGTTTCGTTATTCGCGGTCCGTAGGTCTCAAGATCACGAGATCTGATAGTCAACTAAGATCCTGAGCCATGGTGCTCAGGCTATTTTAAAACTTTTGATTGAAGTTTGATGGGAGTAATTAAATTGTTGTAATTGGTGGAAAATGACGACAAGTTTTTATTTATTCGTCAATCGTTATTGCAAGAATCGTCGCTCTATTTTTATACGCATAAATAGTGGTCAAACGGACGCTGCGTTTTCGCGTGCTTTTGTAAAGAGGCGTTACATAAATATATTTATGAAATAAAATAAATTAATGAAAAAAATTAATTAGACATAACACTGAAAAGAAAGTCAAGTCAAGTTAAACAGCACCCAGGGAGACCTGAAGTGACCAATAATGACAGTAAGTTAGAGAACAACACCCACCAATGAATAGAAGAAAGGGAAAAGAACAATTCTCAATCATCTGTCTCATCTGAAGAGGTGTTTTTTGATGCGAAAAAGAATCATGATTTGGAGGAAATAAGAGAATTGGAAGAATGGAAAGAAATGTTAACCGAATTTATTGATTCAAGACACCTGAGTTCTGATAACAAATATATTAAGCTGGCTCTAATGTTGAGAACTCTCCGGAAAGATGATTAGAACCCAGATTGTATGGCAGAAAGAATAGATAAGTTTATTAGAAATAAAGTGGTACTAGCTTTGAAACAATTGGAAAAGAATGATGATGAGAGAAGAAATGTCAGTAAAGTTAATCGGTTCGGAAATGAGAAGAATAAGAAAGGGAGATCGAAAGGGAAAAAGAAGAACCAAAATACTGAAAAGCACATGAGTCATGCTCAGAGAAAGAAATATGAGTATGCTAGATGTCAAGAATTATATAATAAATGTCCTAAGAAACTGGCAGAATTTATTGCAAATAGTGATCTGTCTTTTCTGGAAAATCTTAGGATAAGTAATGGAATTAGTTAAATCAAAACATGGGGGTGTAATCACAATATTAGATATATTTTAGGCATTCGATACCCTACCCTATGCAGTTATTTAACCAGCAATAGAAAGAAAAGGCATACATCCTCACATAATTTGACATTACCTGAAAATGTACAATGGATGTAAAACTAAAATTAAAAGCAAGAATGAAGTGGTTGAAATTGATTCGAAAAGGGGAGTAAAACATGGTAACCCTGGTTCACCACTGTTGTTCAACTTGGGTATCGAAGAACTATTATAATTACTAAAGGAAGAGACGAAGGCCGGCATTGATGTCACATGCAGAAGATGTGGAGTACAAGTGGAAACGCTTGGACACATAAAAGGAGCTTGTATGCACACGAAACAAGCAAGAGTAAGAAGACATAACAATATAAGAGATATTGTAGAAGACAGATTAGCTAAAATAGGTAAAGTGTTTAAAAAAATTTCAGTAAATGAATTTGGAGAACTGAAGAAACCGGATATTATATATATCAAAGACAATCAAGCGATGCTATTGGATGTAACATTCAGATACAAGAAACGCGACTCACTACGCAAGGCAGCTATTGAAAAAGTTTAAAAATACGAAATCACGGCAGGATTAATCACCGTTTAGATGAAATGTCAAAGTAGCTAAGTTCTTCCTATTGTTGTTGGAGCAATAGGACATTTACTGAGACCAACGGTGGAGGCTCTGAAGAGTCTAGGCTTTGGGAAAAGCCATTTATTAAATATTCAATAAATGGCCCTAAGGTCTTCTATTGGAATGACTAACGCATTTTTTGACTATGATAGGCGTTCGACTTAACATTTTAATTTAAAAAAACAAAAAAAATATATTATTATTATTATTATTATTATTATTATTATTATTATTATTATTATTATTTGAAATTTTTTATCAACCGTAATTTTTATTTTTGACAAGTTTCCGACAGGTATCTGCCTGCTCGAATGTGCTTGAAAGTGTTCCGAAAGTGTTCCGAAAGACACCTCCCAGGCACTTCCCAAAACTTTCCCAGAGACTTTCCGGACACTTTTTAGCAAGATGACAGAAAACTGACAAACAACCAATTTCATGTAACAAAGTTTACAAGAATGAATATCATTTAACTTGTAAACTTCAGGTTAACCTTCAGACGCCACCGTCTATCTTACGGCTTTAAATGAATTATAATATTATTATTTAAAATTTTTTATCAAGTGAAATTAACTTTTCACCTGTAAGTACAAGTATAAATAATCGAATCGGAGTGGATAGTATTGCATACAAATTTTATTTTTATAACTTTTATATTGTTAATAATTTATTTATTTAATTACATATATTTTATTTTATTAACATAAATTTCTGTTATTCAATAGACATTTACATCAATTTTATCAAATGACATAATACTTTCATACAAAAAAGGCACCCAAATTGATTATTGACTCACCGATGCCCGGTGAAAAAGACTTGAATTATCATTGACTCTCATATAATTTATTTATTTTTTCATTTATCATTTCATTTTATTTTAATTTAGTCTATAAAACTGCTCTTTACATACCTTTATAGGCAAGCTGTAAGACGCCACTGACATGTATATGGCTGTTACAGCGGTGGAGCTGATTAAATCAGGAGGACGCCTCCACAAGGATTCCCTGGGCTTTGGCTGAGGTCCGTAAACCATTCTACAAAAAGAAAGAATGGACTCCGCTAGCACTAATTTTTCAACGCCCGAGGGCATCTCCTTTGGCTGAAAAAATGCTCGATTGGAGAGCGGAGGTCTTATTAATTAGAATAAGTGTTAATCTATTCTCATGTTATTATATATTGTTATGTTTGAAAGCAAACGGGAGCTTATACTTGGAAGAATCGTACTGTGGACGCGACTGGCATGATATGTTTTACAGGCTGAGCCAACTACGTCGGCTCAGCTGGTGGGATGTTGCAGTTTGTCCAGAGTACTTTAGATAAATAACCACTGTGGTTCTTTTTACTCGGCAACATAGTAGTTGAATATATTTTATTCCTAATGTATCAATTGAATATCTGTTAGTTAACGATCATTAGTTTTTATGATATTGAAAAAGTTATAAAAATAAGAACTTACCTAACATTCTTCGGACTTACAGTTTATCAAATTAAAATAATATAAAAATGAAATAAAAACTATATTTTTATAGATTTTGTTTTAATAAATTTTATCGATTATCGATTGTTCTTTTTCTTTCAAATAAAACAAAAGAACATTAATATACATGAATCTGTCCTTTTTGTGATATGATATAATTTTATTTGATTTTCTAATTAAAGTAAAAGTCCCTATATACGCTTAGTATCATTAGTTGCTCACTTCCACTGTTTAATGCGTTTTTTATAATTTTTATAAAAAAAAAAAAATTCAACTGGAAAAATTAGTATTAATGAATAATTATTTGTGAATTTAAATACGTTAAAATATCATGTATCAAATTATTTTATAATAGATTATGAATTCAAATTAAGTGACTGTTTTCAAAATTATGCTCTGCCGGGCATTTTCCGCTTTAACTTTCATTCGTTAGATTATTCAAGAATGGTTAGAACTATATCTTATTATATATATTTTTGAAATTCATAAAATTTTATATTATGTACAAATAAAGTTTCATAATTTATAAATTATTTTCCAAATTAATAAACTTATCATAATTTAATCGATATTGACTTTAAGCGAGTATAGAGCCATGTGTTGATCGAGTAATGGTACATGACAACTTTAAGTGAGCGACTACGAATACACTCAAGAACCTTGCTTAAAAAATTAATAATAATTCATTATCAACATTATTTTTCAAAGTGAAATTTTATTTTGATACTTGAAACTAGAAAAAACTAGCAATATGATTTTTCATTTTATTTATCAATTTATATTGAGTGATTTAATCTCACTCCAATGAAAAGAGAGCGGATATAGATGAGGTTTTTACCTTAATATTTTAAAAAGTACTGAAAATACTTATAATAATTATAATGATCATCATCAAATTCAATTTTTGTTTTAAAATACAAAAATTTTATTTTAAATGTCTGATAGTAACTTTAATGTTGAGAAATTTTATTGTTATGCAGATAATAGTTTTAATAAAAATTTTTTATTACATATATATACTAGCTGTGAACGCCCGCTTCGCTCGGTTATTTTTGGTGGTGATTTTATTTACATGTTAAATTTTTTGCTCTGAAATTTCGACAATGATTTGATAAGTTCTAAAATATTTGAACGTCGAACATCCCCTCGAATGAATTCCGATAGTTCTAAACTATTTTTCGATCGGGCTACTCCGATTATTTTCGTATAACTTACGACTTCAAGATACATATTTCAACTTTTATCATGTTTTCCAAACTTTTAAAACAATCGGAAGCATCCAACATCAATGAAATCATTTTTGAGTAATTTAATTTATTGAACTTTAATGTAATTTAATTTAATGCATTTACATTTACATTAATGTAAATACATACCTATATATATATATATATATATATATATATATATATATATATATATATATATATATATATGTATATTAAACCGATAGTTTGAGACACATAGTTTTTTTTCAAAAATATTATTACTAACGACATACACAATGCCAAAAAAATTTTTTTTTTTTTTTATTCACTTTTTTTTCGAAGTCATGAGCAAAAATGTATATTTCAAGGACGGTCCTCAAAATATCTATTTAAAATGAGAAATGTCCTCGAAATATGCAAACAGAGTAACGCATAATTTGAGGACGGTCCTCGAAATATCCAAATAGGGTGGTGCATACTTTGAGTACGGTCCTCAAAGTTTATCTTGAATTTTGAGTGCCATATAAGTCTTAAAATTTTCTCGAAAAAATGATTTCATGATAATACTTTAGAGACTCACCTACTCTGCTGCCCTATGACAAAACACAGCAACTGACAAAAATCAAATTTCTGAACTATGTAGTGAATCATATTCACGAGACTCCATTGGAACTAAAAATACTAAAAAATCAATTTCGAAAAAATCAGCTCTCACTGTGATTTGAAATTAAGCAGCAGTACTACTCCCTATAAAATTTCATAATAGTATCGATATTATTGGACAATCTTCATTGGATTCGATACCCTATTAGTAATACTAATATAATGTATACAAAAGATTTTTTTTTGCGGTCATAGACACTTATGTATTAGTTGCGAGAAGTCCACAAAATATCTATTTAACATAGAAAGGTCCTCAAAGTATGCAGATGAAATAAAGTTATTCACGCCTGTATTCAAATTCATATTACATCGAGAATGCTATAAAAATTTACTACAATAACGCAAGTTAACCTAAGTTTGGAGGATTTGATTCTTGTGACGGCCTCAAGATATTTATTCAATCACAGAAAAGTTCTCAATGAATGCAAATAGAGTAAAATAAAAATCAAGTTTTAGAATTTATATCACATTCGAAATAAAGTAGAAAAGTTCAGATTAATATTTTAAATCAGAATAACCTTAAAAAAATATGATGCTACAGTACTCGAAATTTTTCCTTGAACGAAGCAGTACAATTAAAACTTGTTTGAAAAATTTGGCAACATTACTGGCAATTTTTCAGCGAAGTGACTTCTCAGATAAACTAGGAGAAAAAAATACGTAAATTTACAAAAAATTCTTCTTATTTCTTTGATAATAAAGTTTTTTTAAGAAGTTTTGATAAGTATGATGAAATTTAATGAAATCAACCGGTAATCAAAGGGACGAAGTGATTTATCCAATTATATAAATTTCGATAACTTCCTTGATTAGACACACAGTCAGTATAACAAATATAATGATTACAAATTACTTTTATTGAGTAATTATAGGCAATCATGTATAGAGTGCGAGAAGTTCTCAAAATATCTATTTAAACGTAAAAAAGTCCTCAAAGTATGCAAGTAAAGTAGTGTAATAATCACGGTTTCAAATCTATATCACTTCAAAACAAAGTGGTGAAGTCCAGATTGATATTTTATACTAGAATAATTTTTCAAAATATTAATCTACTGCACTTGAAATTTTTTATGAACTAAACATTACTACTAAAACTCGTTTAAAAATCCAACAAAGTGTCTGGCACTTTTTTTTTAGCAAATTGACTCCTTACATACACCAGACAGGAGAAATAAGTATCTTTTAGAAAAATTCTTTTTGTTTCTTCAATGACCAAGTTTTTTTAAAGAAGTTTCGTTAAGTTTACTGAAATTTGATCGAATTAAATAGTAATCAAACGAAGGAAATAATTTATCTGCTGATGTGAATTTAGACAACTTTATTGGATACAATATATTATTAGTATTACTTATATAATGTATATAGAAGATTTTTGATGAGTAATTATAGACATTCATGTATCGGTTGCGAAAAGTCCTCAAAATATCTATATAAACGTAGAAAAGTCCTCAACGTATGCGAATAGAATAAAGTAACTTACGCCTGCATTCAAATTCATATAACATCGAGAATGCTATGAAAATTTATTACATTATTACAAGTTTACAAGAGTTTAGAGGATTCGATTTTTGAAACGACCTCGAAATATCTATTTAATCCTAGAAAATTCCTTAATGTAAGCAAATAGAGTAGCATAAAAATCAAGTTTTCAAATTTATACCACATTCGACATGAAGTAGAAAAGTTCAGATTGATATTTGAAATCAAAATAATCTTTAAAAAATATGATGCTTCAGTACTCGGAAATTTTCCTTGAACGAAGCAGTACAATTCAAATTTGTTTGAAAAATTTGGAAACATTACTGGCAATTTTTCAGCAACGTGACTTCTTAGATAAACTAAGACAGAAAAATAAGTAAATTTACAAAAAATTCTTCTTATTTCTTTGATAATGAAGTTTTCTTAAGAAGTTTCGTTAAGTACGATGAAATTTAATAGAATGAACCAGTAATCAAACGGACGACGTAATTTATCTAATTATATAAATTTCGATAACTTCCTTGATTAGGCACACAGTCAGTATTACAAATATAATGATCACAAATAACTTTTATTGAGTAATTATAGGCAATCATGTATAGAGCACGTGAAGTCCTCAAAATATCTATTTAAGCGCAGAAAAGTCCTCAAAATATGCGAGTTGTGTAGTGTAATAATCACGGTTTCGAATCTATATCACTTCAAAATAAAGTGGTAAAGTCCAGATTGATATTTCATATTAGAATAATTTTTCAAAATATTAATCTACTGCACTTTAAATTTTTTTATGAACTAAACATTATTACTAAAACTTGTTTGAAAATCCAACAAAGTGTCTGACACTTTTTTTTAGCAAATTGACTCATTACATACACCAGACAGGAGAAATAAGTATCTTTTAGAAAAATTCTTTTTTGTTTCTTCAATGACCAAGTTTTTTTAAAGAAGTTTCGTTAAGTTTACTGAAATTTGATCGAATTAAATAGTAATCAAACGAAGGAAGTAATTTATCTGCTGATGTGAATTTAGACAACTTTATTGGATACAATATATTATTAGTATTACTTATATAATGTATATAGAAGATTTTTGACGAGTAATTATAGACATTCATGTATCGGTTGCGAAAAGTCCTCAAAATATCTATATAAACGTAGAAAAGTCCTCAAAGTATGCGAATAGAATAAAGTAACTTACGCCTGCATTCAAATTCATATAACATCGAGAATGCTATAAAAATTTATTACAATATCACAAGTGTACATAAGTTTAGAGGATTCGATTCTTGTAACGACCTCGAAATATCTATTTAATCACAGAAAATTCCTTAATGTAAGCAAATAGAGTAGCATAAATGTCAAGTTTTCAAATTTATATCACATTCGAAATGAAGTAGAAAAGTTCAGATTGATATTTGAAATCAAAATAATCTTTAAAAAATATGATGCTACAGTACTCGGAATTTTTCCTTGAACGAAGCAGTACAATTCAAACTTGTTTGGAAAATTTGGAAACATTACTGACAATTTTTCAGCAAAGTGACTTCTTAGATAAACTAAGAGAGAAAAATAAGTAAATTTACAAAAAATTCTTTTTATTTCTTTGATAATGAAGTTTTTTTCAGAAGTTTCGTTAAGTATGATGAAATTTATTAGAATGAAACAGTAATCAAACGGACGACGTAGACATTCATGTATCGGTTGCAAAAAATCCTCAAAATATCTATTTAAACGTAGAAAAGTCCTCGAAGTATGCAAGTAGAGTAGTGTAATAATCATGGGTTCAAATCTATATTACTTCAAAATAAAGTGATAAAGTTCAGATTAATATTTTGTATTTTAATAATTTTTCGAAATATCAATCTACTGCGCTTGAAATTTTTTTCATGAACAAAACGTTACTATTGAAACTTGTTTAAAAAATCCAACAAAGCGTCTGGCACTTTTTTTAGCAGAGTGACTTCTTAGATAAACGAGAAAAGAAAAATTAGTAAATTTACAAAAAATTCTTCTTATTTCTTTGATAATAAAGTTCTTTTAAGAAGTTTTGTTAAGTATGATGAAATTTAATAGAATGATACAGTAATCAAACGGACGACGTAATTTATCCAATTATATAAATTTCGATAACTTTCTTGATTAGACACACAGTTAGTATTACAAATATCATGATTACAAATGACTTCTATTCAGTAATTATAGGCAATCATGTATAGAGAACGTGAAGTCCTCAAAATATCTATTCAAGCGCAGAAAAGTCCTCAAAATATGCAAGTAGAGTAGTGTAATAATCACGGTTATAAATCTATATCATTTCAAAATAAAGTGGTAAAGTCCAGATTTATATTTCATATTAGAATAATTTTTAAAATATTAATCTACTGCGCTTGAAATTTTTTATGAACTAAACATTGCTACTAAAACTCGTTTAAAAATCCAACAAAGTGTCTGGCATTTTCTTTTAGCAGATTGACTCCTTACATACACCAGACAGGAGAAATAAGTATCTTTTAGAAAAATTCTTTTTTGTTTCTTCAATGACCAAGTTTTTTTTTAAGAAGTTTCGTTAAATTTAATGAAATTTGATCGAATTAAATAGTAATCAAACGAAGGAAGTAATATATCTACTGATGTGAATTTAGACAACTTTGTTGGATACAATATATTATTAGTATTACTAATACAATGTATATAAAAGATTTTTCATGAGTAATTATAGACATTCATGTATCGGTTGCGAGAAGTCCTCAAAATATCTATTTAAGCGTAGAAAAGTCTTCAAAGTATGCGAATAGAATAAAGTAATTTACGCCTGTATTCAAATTCATATAACATCGAGAATGCTGTAAAAATTTATTACATTATCACAAGTGTACATAAGTCTAGAGGATTCGATTTTTGAAACGACCTCGAAATATCTATTTAATCTTAGAAAATTCCTTAATGTAAGCAAATAGAGTAGCATAAAAATCAAGTTTTCAAATTTATACACTTATCCAAAAAATTAAAGGAACAAGAAAATTTTATAAAATTTTTAGTGATTTTTGGAAGTCTGTATTTTAATGAAAAATGATCGTATCGAAAAAATAAAAAAAGCAAATTGAAGCTTGAAATTTTTAGTTTGAAAATCTTTCAGCCAAATAATTTTCTGAGCCACAGTTTTTGCGGAATCAAAAGAAATATGCCGAGACAAAATTTTTCTAAATTTTCCAGTTTTGTTTTTTAGGTCTACGGGGCCGGGAAAATTTTTTTCGAAAAAACCAATTTATAGCTCGTTTAGGAAATTTATTCAGCTACAATTTGCTTTTTTTTGTTTCTCTGTACGACAATATGCTGCTGAGATATCAGCCTTCAAATGAAAAAGGGTCCTTTTGTCTTTGATTATCGATATCTTAGCAACTAATGGTCGCACAGTAATTTGAAGGGCAGTTTAAGAAACTTGAATAAATGCCCTACAAGCTCTATTTTCGATTTTTTTGAAAAAAAATTTTTTTTTATCCTTAATATCCATTTGAAAAACCCACAAAAAATGGCCATTTTCTGGTTTTTTAGTCAACTCATCGCTACTTTGTAAATATCGATAAAAAAAATAATGTTGCCAGGTGATTTTACAGCTTAATGTACCCCCAAAAACCCTGGAAATTTTCAGATTGATCCATCGAACCGTTTGTCCGGACCGATTGCTCAAAGTTTTATAAAACAATTAAAGGAACAAGATTTGTTCCTTAATTTGTGGAATCATTACCAAAATGAAAAAATTAATTTTTTTCGGATTTTCTTTCATTTTCACGTTAGTTATTCGATAAATGTAAGGAAAAGAGAAAAAAAATTTTTTTTTTCAAATAACGAGATAAAACAAGAGTTTTTTTAACATTTTTTTTTTTTACATTTTATTCGGGTTTTTTTTTTTTGTTTTTTGAAAAAAAAAATTTTTTTTTTCTCTTTACCTTACATTTACCGAATAATTAACGTGAAAATGAAAGAAAATCCGAAAAAAATTAATTTTTTCATTTTGGTAATGATAACACAAATTAAGAAACAAATCTTGTTCCTTTAATTGTTTTATAAAACTTTGAGCAATCGGTCCGGACAAACGGTTCGATGGATCAATCTGAAAATTTCCAGGGTTTTTGGGGGTACATTAAGCTGTAAAATCACCTGGCAACATTATTTTTTTTATCGATATTTACAAAGTAGCGATGAGTTGACTAAAAAACCAGAAAATGGCCATTTTTGTGGGTTTTTCAAATTGATATTAAAGATAAAAAAAAATTTTTTTTCAAAAAAATCGAAAATAGAGCTTGTAGGGCATTTATTCAAGTTTCTTAAACTGCCCTTTAAATTACTGTGCGACCATTAGTTGCTAAGATATCGATAATCAAAGACGAAAGGACCCTTTTTCATTTGAAGGCTGATATCTCAGCAGCATATTGTCGTACAGAGAAACAAAAAAAAGCAAATTGTAGCTGAATAAATTTCCTAAACGAGCTATAAATTGGTTTTTTCGAAAAAAATTTTCCCGGCCCCGTAGACCTAAAAAACAAAACTGGAAAATTTAGAAAAATTTTGTCTCGGCATATTTCTTATGATTCCGCGAAAACTGTGGCTCAGAAAATTATTTGGCTGAAAGATCTTCAAACTAGAAATTTCAAGCTTCAATTTGCTTTTTTTATTTTTTCGATACGATCATTTTTCACTAAAATACAGACTTCCAAAAATCACTAAAAATTTTATAAAATTTTCTTGTTCCTTTAATTTTTTGGATAAGTGTATTACATTCGCAATGGAGTGGATAAGTTCAGATTGATATTTTAAATCAGAATAACCTTTAACAAACATGATGCTCCTGTACTCGAAATTTTTTCCTGAACAAAGCAGTACTCTGAATACTTGTTTGGAAAATTTGGCAACATTACTGGCAATTTTTCAGCAAAGTAACTTTTGCATACACTAGAAGCGAAAAATAATTACATTAACAAAATTGGAATTCTACATAATCTTTTATTCATCTATTTTCAGCCTGGGGATCATTGTTTAGTAGGAATCTTGATTAAGAATCTCATGAAATTCGGAAGAGCTAAATATTTCCTAAAAATTTTAGACTAAGTACTCGAATTGAAAATTTCAGCAAATCTACTGATTTTACAGGAAAATTTGTTTCTAGAAGTAAGGTTGGAAACTGAATTTCGAAAAATATTTCCAGTGGGTCTATTATAATTTAACGGGATTCTGGACTGAGAGTCCTATGGAATTTAAAATAACCAAAGATTCCGTAAAATTTGTGAACTAATTTCTGTAGCTGAAAATTTTAGGCAATCTATATAGTATACGACCAAATTATAATCAATGAGTATCCATAAATTTTTTTTTCATCGAAGAAATCATCTCCAAAACTTCTTTTATACTTTTACTACGACGATTTACTCGCTCCTGCTCAATTACTATATATCTATATTGAACCGATTAAGAGAAATCGACTATTTTTTTTTCATGAAGGATACACACTCAAAAGTTTCAGTACGAAAAAAAAAAGATGTCAGTTAAAATATGAGCCCTTAATATGAATATTACACGCAAAAAAGAGCAGTTGAAAAATTACAGTTTCTACTGTAAAAACAGGCTTTCCGGGCAAAAATCTGTAAACATTAAAGTTCAAACTGTAATTTTAGAAATTAGTTGTGGCAATAAACTGAATACAATTTGAAGCAGCAAATTTTACAATTTAAATCGTCAATATCGAGTTCGAAACTGTAATATTTGTTATTTCTGTCGAATTTACTGATAAAAAATGTAATTTTTACAGTTTCGGACTCGGAGCGCTTTACTGCTATACGGAACTGTATTTTTTCAACTGCTCTTTTTTCCGTGTAAGTACTCCCTGATCGCGATTTTCTATTTCCCATTTAAATAACATGGGAAAAAAAATTTAAGTTTGGAATTTTATATCTCCGTAATGACGTATTGTATAAATAACCTCAGGATATATTTTGGCTAGAAATTCATATCTTTTTTCTACACGATGCTTTATGAAATCACATGGTATTCCAAGTAATCATGAATTTTATACGCATTCATTCTTTTAAGGATCATTGCCAACCATGTTTAACTTGCGATAGTCCTCAAACTATCTATTTAAGCACAGAAAAGTCTTCAAAGTATGCAAGTAGAGTTTCTCAATTTATTCCAGTTTAAAAATATATATCATTTCTCAAATGTTCTAGAAAACTCCAAATTTAACCTTCAATATTAATAAAGTTTATGGAATTTCACTCTACGGCACTCTTTTCCTCAATTTTTTTTGCTGAAAAGTAAATAACTTTCAAAATTCACTTAAACAGATGACCGATGTTATTAAAGTTTCTCCAAATTATTCGAACTACAAACATGACTAAATGGAATCATGCAATTCCATAAATTTCTAGAAATGTATATTTTATTTTGTATACATCATATTTTCTGAAATTCAATAAAATTAGAATTAAAATTATTTCATGCTGTGTTCTAAAATTAAAATTAATTTCATTAAATTTTATCCACCTTGTTTTTTCCTTAATGATATATATGCATGAACATTCTTTCCAATTTATTGATAAGCGTGCAGAGTTCACAGATGTCTTTAAAGTTTTTATATTTTTGAAGAAAAGTCCTAGAAGTATGCAAGCACAGTAACCCATTTCATTTCAGATTATAAATCTAGTTCACTTTCAAAAAATATCAATGAAACTCAGATCAATATTTTTAATTTAATCAAAGCTTACCAAATTCCGTTCTACAGCACTTGAATTTTCTTTCTCAATACAAACTGATATCGTCAATTTAATCAAACAACAACTGGAGTTAAAAATGTTTATATAATAATAATTATCATCAACTCAATAGTAATAGATTTCTTAATAACTTTCTGCTTAGGATAAAATATGTTAAATTATCATAACTTGTTCATTTGAAAATTAGTTCACGAAACAGTAATTAATAATTAGCAGTTGCAAGTTTAAATTACTGAAATGAATTCCATCCAATCATTGTGAAATTCAAATACTTTATGATTAAAATAAAAAAAGTTCTTATGAACAGATAAATATAATTTTTGCTCGATAAATCTAAGCAATCCAGGTGATTAGATTTTGAAAGAATTTGAGAAACTGCTATGAAGTAATCTTTTTATTGCAATTATTTACAGCAGAATATGACATGAATAGAAACTCAATAGCAGATTTTATAAGCATCTTTCATTAATACATTTGCTGTAATTTTTTAAAATAAGTTTCAATGCAAAATTTTTGTTCAATATTTCTAAACAATATTAAAATAATATAAAAACTTCCTTTCTTCAACTTAATATAATAGTAAGTAATCTATAATCTTGTAAAGATTTTGGTGAAAGTTCAAAAACTTAGCATAGTAATAAACTTAAAAATTATTTCAATTTTCCAATTAAATCTGAACGTAATACAAGAATTTTTAGTAAACAATAAATTTTTCAATTAACCATAATATTTTACTGTTTTTGCATTTTGCATTTGTGATATGCTTCTTACTTGAATTCACATAACTTTTTTGGTATGATTCACGATCAAACTAAGTAAAACGCCTCTCAAATTTTTAAAATAATAAGAATACAATTCTAAAAAAACTCAACTCGAAACATTTTAATATAGGAATATAATATTTTATGCTACTAAATAATAGACTAGTTCTTCCAAATAGCATTCAAATAAGTTAACTATGTCCGAAAACCACTACTTTATAATTATTTTCAAACAAAATTAGAAAAATATGAAAATATTTTTCCTTCAACTTAATGAAATGGCCGGTAATTCGGTAATCTTGTAAATATTTTGGTGAAAGTTCAGAAAACTTTGCAAAATAATAAACTTAAAAAATATTTCAACCTGAACTTAGTATAGAAATTAATAGTAAATAATAACTTTTTTAATTAAAAATAATATTTTACTGCATTTGCACATTCCATTTGTGCTATGTTTCTTACTTGAATCAACATGACTTGTTTTATATGATTTACGTTTAAACTAAGTAAAACGCCTGTTAAACTTTTTAAATATTAATAAGAATAAAATGTTAATAGAGCTCAACTTGTAACACTTTAATATAATATCATTATTTTATGCTACTAAATAATAAACTGCTACTTTCAACTAGCATTAAAATAAGTTCAACTATGTGAAAAATACTATTTTCAGTAAGAAACTATTACTTTTCCAAGTTTTTTTTATCTGCAGATTGTTTTTTATTTAAATATTTTTGTCGTCGATCTTCAAGTTTTCTTTGGTTATCAATAAATAGTCTTATCTGTAGTGGAGTTCTTCTCTTTAAAATTTCATACTTCTCAATTAATTTTTTACAAACTTTTACGCTCGGTGTTTTTGGTAAAATATCGAGTCGCCCAAAATATTTTATAAGAACATTTTTTTCTTTATCAGTCCATCGGGTACGTTTTTTCTGGTTAATTGGTGGACCTTAAAAAGAAAAAAAAAATAAACTAATTAATTTAAAATCAAACAAAATAAGTTATTTGAACACGTAATTAATAGAAATCTAAAGAAAATACTGACTGCTGGCTCTTTTTTTATTCGACTGACTCTCGATATCATTATTTTTCACACGTTTGCATCTAGAAGTAACAGTAGTATAAGATGAAGATGGTTCAGAGAAATCATGACTGTCCTGTAAGCAATTCTGAGATCTCTTTCTGTTCATGACAGAGTCTGAACAATCTTCGTCAGCCGAATCACTGCTTTCATTGTTCTCAGCCGAAACTTCAAGTATTTTATTATTTTTTCCATTTCTCTGAAGACCATCTTCATCCGAACTTCCATCTTCGTCGTCATCGTCCCCAATGGCAACTTCGAGCATGCGAGCAACTTTCGTCATTTCCGAAAGTGGAACTGGCATCCGGTAAACATCCTTATGGATGTCCTTATGATGACCCATGAACGAGGCCAGACGTTCAACGTCAGTGTCCTCAATACCAATCATTGCAGTAAAAGTCGCAACATGCTTGCGAAGCTTGGTTCCTCTGAGTGAACTTGGTACTTCAGCTCCGCAAGCCAATGCAAACTTGCTCATTAAAGGGCAAGCTCTCAGGTACGGAATTTGTAATGAGTTAGTATTAGGTCGGCCAAACACATAAGGATTACTACTGTTTACTCCAGCCTTCTTACGATATTTATTTAGCATCTTAACGTAGTCATTTATGTACGAATGGATTAGCATTGACACTGGTCTACCTAATTTACCTCGACTTGTTATACGTATAAACTTTTTAGCGATTTCTTGTGAAGCTTTTGACAGTTTCCCAAAAAGCTCTGAGCTGATGTTTTTACCTATAACATCCTGATTTTCAAAATCATTCAGTTCTAGCGCTTCAGTATCCCCGGCTCTGCGACGGTTAAATATTTGGATCAAAATTAATGTCGATTCTGATAAATTAGTCCACGCTTCAAAATCAAATCCGTTTTTCAAAATTTCAAGTGACTCATCACTTCGTTTTTTCAAATAATCATATAGTAGTTTTATATCTTCTTTGGAAGGCAAAATTTGTTTTTTTTCGCTTTTCTTCTTAGCTTGGTCTTCTAAAGCCTTTTTATTTACTAAAGCTTGATTTTCTTCTGTCCACAGTTCAATAAATTCCTCAACATTGCGTTTTAATTTTCTATCACCTTTTTTAATACATTCAGACTTGAATCGATTTGCGACTTTTCTAATCAGGGTTGTCATTCGCGTCGCAACAGCTGGTGTATCATATTTTAAGGTTTTTTTATTCCAGTTAGATATTTCTTTAAGTGCATCAAGAGCAACATCAACATGTTTAGGATGAAAAATTGATGAATAATTTTTGATTTTAGGATTTAATTTCATAACAGCCATTTTATGTTTACCTAAATATCTTAAGTCGGCCCTAATCATATTGTGATGACGAATATGTGGGTATTTATCACATAACTTGTTGCCATATACTATAATTAACTCGTCATAACTAATTGTTTTTTTTACTGCATTATCATTCAATAGAGGAAAAATACTTCGGCGAAGAAGCTCATTTGCCCGTTCATGCAGGTAACTAACTTTGCGTCTGCTCATACTTAAAATATCATGAACACCTTTCTGATGATTTATATTACACTTTTTATAATGTATTCGGAGACACTGCTTTGAAAAAAATGCTTTACATGCAGGACAAGGAGCATAGTCATCAGCAGTACGTTTAAAACCACGCTGACGTCTTCGACTAGTCAATAAAACCCCTGTGTTTAAATCTTTACGTGTGTTATGTAAATATGTACCACGGTTTCGAATTTTAGCGATGGCTTCTCTGCGTCTTGCACTTTTTAATGGATAATTCATGAATTCTGCAACTTCAGTAATATTATGATGATCTTTTTCCAAGTGTCTAGCAAATTTCGCAAACATCTGTTTACAATAAGGACAGAAGTAGAGTTTCGAGGTAAATTTTGTCTGTTTCTTGCGTTTTGGATTTAATTTTGAAGGAGGTACTTTCAAATTGCGAACGTTAATAGGTTGTAAATCGTCGAATGATGATGATTTATTATTGCTTGAATCTTTTAATGAAGTCTCTGCAGTACTATTGGCAGTTTTAGAAGTACTATTATCTGGAATGTAATCCGAATCATTCTTTTCGTTTATTTTTGAAACTTCACTATCAGTTGTTTGTAAATCATTTGTATTTATATTAAGTCTACGGCCCTTTGATACATTGGAACTTTCATCAGTGCAATGAGTAGAGTTTTCAAATTCTTCATGACTGGTTTGATCATTAGTTTTATCGCTTCCATCTTTTTTTTTGTTAAAATCATCACTTGCATTACTCGAATTAGTTGTTTCCTGACTTTTTTCAAAATTACGATTAGATATTGTTGAATCATTTAACCAGTCATTGCCTACTAATTCAGAAAGTCCGGAAGGAATGCTCTGAGCACAACTTTCAGAAGTTTGAGTGGTATCAGTCGCAGACAGATTCGAACGACGAATGTCAGATAATCGAATAACTAGTGACGGCATTTTCTTTGTAGGGATCGGTGTTGAAAAAAGGAAGTCTTTTTTTTTGAGTGGAAATTTACCGGAAGCCGACTTTTGGACTCGTTTATTACGTGCATCTGATTCCATTTGTTCCTGTAATTTTTGTAAAGGTGGTTTTGTATCTGGAAATTCAAAGGTTAAGGAATTGTCAAACTTTACAATTGTCATCGTATGTGAAATTATTTATTAACATTTTCATTTATTTTTTTTTTATTTATTTATTATTATTATTATTTTTTTTTTTTTTCAAATATTAATCTTCTCCAATACAGTATCAATTCTTGTAAATTATCATAAATCTTTTAAGTTATACGCAAAATGAATAATCTTTATATCAATAATGAATATCTTACCAGCAGTTTTAATTAAACTAACATTCAATTTTTCACCAGTTTTAGTCTTGTAAAAACACTTCAGCCCATTTATTCGTGCTACCTTCTTAGCTGATACGATCGCATAACTTTCATCATCAAATTTTATTAGCGAGAACATAATTGTAAAATGTCAGACTACAAAAAAATTTCAACCATTTAATCAAATAATTTAATAAAAAAAATTAATAAGCATAAATATGTTGTTAAAAATTATACATTAACATACCTAACCATAACCTTATAGACCTGCTTGAAAATCAAAGCATGATTTAAATCTAAATCAGACTGACAGAGAGTAAGGCTATTGCAATAGGCTATTATGATTTAAAGCTGCTATTGAAACTTTAATAAATTTTAAAGTTGAAAAGAAATTTATATTTATTTAATTAATAAAAAAACGATGAACGAGAAGTATTTTACGAAGAATTCACTTGGACAAAGAGGCTGATTTTCCGTAAAATGAGAGTTATATAGAACATGAAGTAGGAAATATTTTTTGGTGACATCTAGGATATTTTAGTTGATTTAAAATATTACAAAATAATAAGGTAAATTAGTTACAGTTTTTTCGCTTATCGATTAACGCTTCATATACCCTAATAGCACCCCTGATAGCCACCTTAACCATAAGTTAACTACAAGCTACTGCCGCAATCTAAAGGTAACTTAAAGGAAAGTGTTGGAGAGCAAGCAGTTACCTTTAAGTTGCCCTTCTAATTGTCTGTAACTTTCTATTTAATTTGACTACAAGGTGTTACGGTCAGACAATGACCGTTACGTTGATTGAAAGTTTCACTTCAAATTGACGGCAAGTTTTTCTGGCAAGTTACGTTCAAGCTACTGCCGTATTCTGAAGCCAACTTAAAGGAAAGTATTATACAGCCAAGGTTTGCCAGAAACTTTCTCGTTAAGTTAGCCGAAAGTGTCTGCTCTACAACGCTTGTAGAGCAATGTCTGGCTATCAGGGACAGTTTCCCTGATAGCCAGGGTTTTTCGTCCAAAAGTTAGTATTCATTAGTTTGCGACGAACTTAAGGCTGGGCCGCACCTAACGAAAACCTGAATTTAAGAATTCTAATTACTTTTTAAATATTTATGGGACTCGAATGATGAAAATCTTCCGAGGAAGTTCATCTCCTGCTTTAAGTCGGAAGCTAAGAAAATTGCTGTAATGATAATTATTTATTAAATAATTAGAATTCTTAAATTCAGGTTTTCGTTAGGTGCGGCCCAGCCTTAACGACAAGCTGTCGACAACTGTAACTTTTGGCTACAAGTTACCGCCAACTTTCTGAGAAAGTTGACGCCAGAATGGAGCCGCAACAGGAATGCAGATTTCTGAGAAAATTGAAGGCAACTTTCCGTCAACTTATGGATTGCCAACTTGTAGCCATCAACTTTCTCAGAAAGTGACCGTCAACTCATTGGATTTCCAACTTTTGCTACCAACTTTCTCAGAAAGTGTCTATCAACTTTGGAAGTATCAACTTTTTCGGCCAACTTGGTATCTAGTTGTGGCTGTAAGTTTCACGCCAGTTTCTCGCCAACTTGGCTATCAGGATCGCTTAGAAAAAGTTGACTTTGCAGAGGTTTCCTTGAATTTTTTGTCAAATGTTCGTCAACTTCAGGCTTTTCCGTTTTTGACGACAATTTGGGTACAACTTGCTATACAATTTGACGTAAATTTACTACCGGAATTAGAATGAAAATGTACTTCAATAGTTGTATTCAAACTATCATCAAAAACGGCTCGAATCTAATAGCCCGAAGTTAACAAATATTCATTTGCTAAATGGATATTTAACAAAAAATTCGAGGAATTTTTTTCTAGTAAATAAAGTTATCTCTAAATTGAAGAAAAATTAACTGCAAATCGTTCTTTTCAACTTTTGCTGTCAAGATGTCAGCAAATTTCGGTAATTTTAATTGTCAAATTACTGTCAATTTCAAGCTAAAGTGGCTATTAGGTTACGCTCATAGCCACCCTGATAGCCAGACTGTCTGGTCAGAAAGTGTACATTCCCTGTACATTCCCTGATAGCCAGAGTTTTTGATCAGAACATTGCTGTACATAAGTTGCGACCAACTTGATGATAAGTTATTGACAACTTTCAGCGTTTTTAAATGTTGACTGCAAGTTATCACCAAATTTTCCAGAAAGTTGGCAACAATCTACTGCCGCAACCTGTTGACAACTTCCTGAGAAACTTGTAGTCAACAATTACAAAAGCTGAAAGTTGTAGACAACTTTCGCAGAAAGTTGCTATCAACTTATGGAAATGCCAACTTTTGCAGCCAACTTGGCAGCAGGTTGCAGCAGTAGATTGTCGCCGAGTTGCCACCAACTTAACGACAAGTTGTTGACAACTTTCAGCATTTGTAACTGTTGACTGCGAATTATCATCAACTTTACCACAAAGTCGGTGAAAATCTCCTGTCACAACTTGTCAACAACTTTCTGAGGAAATTTAAAGTAACTTTCCGTCAACCAAGGTAATGCCAACTTTTGCCACCAACTTTCTCGGAAAGTTGCCATTAACTTATGGAAATGTCGACTTTCGCAGCCACCTTGCTGCCAACTTGGCTATTAATGCAAGTTGGAGGGAATTCTCGTACCGAAATTTGATGTCAAGTTAACGGCAAAAATTTGATGGTGTAAATAGTTGACGTTAATTTCTAGTCAATTTGGAATTAAGCTTCTGCTGTTCTAGTTTTCTCTCGCAAAGTTCTGTCAATGTGAGAGTAACTTTTGTTCCTCAAGGATTCTTCCACAACTTTTAGACAACATTCAAGGTTAACTTGTCTCCATTTGTGGCCATAGATTTCAGAGCACTTTGACTACACATTGTCATCAGTTTGGGAACTCAGCTTGACCGAAATCTGCAGCTGGGAATGAAAAGCAAATTGCCAGTAAAAGTTGAAAGCGAAAATTTACGGTAAACCTTCTGGTGATTTGTATTGTTGCTGTCATATTGCAGTCGAAAAAATGAACCACAGAAGTTTTCATATATTAGCCGTTAAATTTCTTAGCAAAGTGTGGATTCAATTTAGCCGAAATCTGCAATTGATATTTGACGGCAAAATGAAATAAAGCTTATTCAAAGAACCAGAGCTTCAGCTTAATAATTGAAATTTAATATTTGACACTTCGATGCCGTACAATACATAGAAAAAAGTATCCCTAATAGCCACTTTAGCTTGAAATTGAGGGAAATTTGATGTTGAAATTACCTGAAATCTGCTGCCCGAATTTGCAGACAATTTCACAGCAAAAGTTGAAAATAAAAATTTACGGTTAATTTTTCTTCAATTTCAAGGTAAACTTTTACGACAAAAAAACAGTCGGTAATGTTCATTCTTACCATTTCAGAAGGTAAGCAAATTTATACACAAAATTGTCTCCGATTTGAGGGTAAAAATATACTTTACAATTATCGAGTTAAATTAAAGATAAATTGACATGAAATTTGCGTGAAAATTATCGACAACTTTTTTATAGTCAACTTTTGAAGTAAATTTGCATTATAATTCGGGCAGTAAATTGACTTCAAATTCAATAGCAAGTTGCGTACAAATTGTCGTAAAAAATGGAAAAGTCCGAAGTTGACGGAAATTTGACGAAAAATTCAACGAAACTTTTGTACAGTAAACTTTTGCTCAAGCAAACTGTGCTATTAGGGATGATTCAACTTTTTAGCTCTCCTACACGTCAAATTACATGTAAACTCGACTTAAAATGGCAGCTTTAAGTTTACGTCAAGTTTACATGCAATTTAACGCGTAGGAGCGCTGACCCGTTGAATTGCAGCTCTCTGGTGGGTACTGTGCATCATTGAAACATCAAAATTTTACTTCAATTTTTTAGCTAAAACGTTGACATTCTGAAGAGTTCAAAAATTAATTTCTCTTACACATTTACGTGAAATACTTTCTTTAACTTAGCTGTTGATCGAGCATATATGATTTTCTTGCATCTGTTACTTAGATGGATGTGTTCAAGACGCTCAAAGATTTGTTATGCTTATTTAGTTTGTGTCATATTTTTTTATCAAAATTGAACAGATAAAGATATTCAAATACATGGAATTATTCATATTGATCTGCATCACTAATTTTCTAATCGTGTACTTGAATTTATCTAGTGAAAATACACGTGGAATATCTGGTTAATTCCATAACCTTTATAGTAGGACTAGCAGTTTTAATTGGTTTGTTCTTTATTTTTGATTGCGATAAAGTTAAATTGATTGTAACTTATGAGTACTATAAATTTACACGTTAGAAAATAATTAAAAATTCATAAATAATTCAATTGATTTTTCATTTTTAGAAAGCAGGTAAAGTGGTTTGATTATTTACATTATTATAGACTAGAAAAGATACAAGTAGAAAGACTAAATTTGTTAAAATATTTTCAGTCACTCAGAGAATTTTTGATTATGTATTTATATATTTTGTAGATTGGCTTGAAATGATGTGAACCTGTTTAAATAACAATTTAATTTTATCTCATAGTCGTGTATTGTTTAATGTTTTTGATTGTATGATTTCTATAAGGAAAAATGTAGATGTGAACATTTTTACATTTTAATTATTCTGAAATTGAAACATTATCATAAATTTGTTTCGGACAAAATAAAAATTTAATGTCGACTTTTGGAAATTAACACTATTTCAAAAACAGGTAGCTATTATTGACACTTTACTTCTGATTTTTTCTTTTTTTTTATGATATTTTCACAAATTGAAGTAGTCTTAAGGCTCAATCCAAGAGATAATTGTAACTAGAAAGTTAAAAAAAGCAGATAATTTTTGCACTACAACAATAAAATATTGTAAAACATTATCTATTACCTTCATATAATTTTTAAGAAATTAATTGGATATCACGTAGATTTTAATAACTATTTCAATCGTAGAACTTCATAACTCATAACT
This sequence comes from Microplitis manilae, assembly GCA_030273425.1. Lineage (NCBI taxonomy): Eukaryota > Metazoa > Arthropoda > Insecta > Hymenoptera > Braconidae > Microplitis > Microplitis manilae. The sequence continues at coordinate 6,039,961 of CP092729.1, forward strand.
GTCAATATGAATATCGGAAGTCCTAGAAAGTATACAATCAACCATGATGTTGATCTGAATATTATTTGTTGTTACAGTTGAATAGCAATAAAATAATATCACAAAAATTTTGTTTGAGTTTACGAAAAATCGCAATAAAATGGTGGACTAGTGTAAATATTGTATATTATTTTTATTCAAAACTATTACAACTGATGTTAAAGACTGATCTGGGTGGAAAATTATTATTCCACTTACAAAAAATAATATTAACGGCAATTTTTCAAGCCATAATACTATATACAGCATTCAAATGTACTTGAACCAACTATTAATTTCGACTGGATTAAAATTAAAATTTTGCTTGATTACTTGACTACAAAAATAAAGCGAAAAATGCTACGAAATTTTACTGAATGAGGCGTAAAAATTTTGTGTGAATGCTTAAAATAATAATTTCTCATATTTTCGTACTATAAATTTTGTAATTTATGAGCAATTAGTTAATTCTTGTTGGGACATGTGAAAAACATTACATTAACACAACATGCGCAACGATACTGATTCCCTGTTTAGAAAATCTCATAAAATCCAATACATTCTCTTAAATTTCCATAGAGATTTAATAAGAATGAATGAGTTCTATGAGAAGTGCTATAGTTAAGTATAGGGCCTTATAAATACAGCTATGAGAATCTATCGGATTTTTTAAGTAGGGTTATTAATAAGAGTATTTTTGAATATAATTCAAATGCGATAACAATTAAATTTATAAATTCAATGACACTGTTAGTTAGACACACGAACTCTTATTATAGTGTGTTATTATTTAACTTTACGTAAAAGTTTTGAAGAACTTAATTAAATACGGTGTTAACCTCAATGTGCTTTGAGAACTTTAAGCATCCTTCTCTCGAAAAAGAAGGGTTTTTACTCATCAACAAACTTATGGAAGAAAATTTCATAAAAGTCAATCGAATCTTATGAAATATTAAAAAATTTTTGAATTCACGTGATTTACAATTTTATGAAATTCCATCACATTTGCATTCAGTGCTAAAATCATGTTAATAGCATCTAATAAAGTTTTATAAAATTTCGTAGAAGTTCATAAGATTTTATTCAATTTTATAACTTTAAATACAGCATGAACAAAGGACCATATAAACTCTTATGCAATCCCTGCCTCAAAAGTTCAATTTAAGAGCGTTGGATAGCGGTGGAGAAATGACGACCTGGGAAAAAATTTTTTCACAAAATTTTATGAAATTTTAAGCTGAAAATGGCCTGATCAAATTTTATGAAAATTCATAACATTTTACAAAATTTCACAAAATGTCAAAATTTTACAGTCAGTATTTATTTTTGAAAAAAATATTAGATCACAAAAAAAAAAACTAGATGTTACCTACTGATCTAATGGATGAAGGCATTACTGAGACTGACTAATTATATTTTTTATTGACTAAAAAAAATTCCAGCGACTGCTGGTCTCGTACCTACGTCTTCTCGATTTGAAAACCTTGCTGCTATCCACTGAACTGACCTACGTCCTTGATAGCGAGTAAATAAATAGTATACTTATTGAGATATGGAGTTTTAATTTCTCGTGCTAGATTTTATACAATTTTATAAAGTCTTATATAATTTGGAAGGAACTGATAATTTTATAATAAAGTATATAACTTATAAAAACCCGAGAAAGAATGCTTTCATAAAATTTCATAGAATTTTATTAAGTTATACTATTGAAATTTTATGAAATTCGGTAAAATGTTATGAAATTTTATAAGAATTTATACAATTTAAAAAAATTTCATGAAATTTCATAGGAAACCATGAGATGATTTTCATAAACTTTTATATTTCATGAAATTTTGTAAAATATTGAGAAAGGCCAAAACCTTAAACTTGTAAAATTTTTCGAAATTCTATAAGATTCCAAGAAATATCATAAAATTTTATAATATTTTTCACTTCTTTTAGAGTCTATTTGAACGAATGATCTGAAATTCTCAGAAGACTCGACGAGTTGACAAGCTTTGTCGATTGCCATAAAAACCATCGAAATAGGTTGATTCATTAAGAAGTCATAAAAAGTTAACACAACCACATACGCGCGCACGCGCGCGCACGTATGTGTGTATGTGTATTAGGGTGGTTCAAAACGTAAATTGAATTGTGATAAGTCAAAATTATCGTCAATTGAAGCTAGCAAAAAAAAAAAAATGAAAATTAACAATTTCATTTTGAAATAGAAAATCGATACTATTCAGATAGCTTCAATTGGCGTTTCAAATGATAATTATGACTTGATAGGGTTTGGGAAAGCTTGAGGAATCAGCTTTGTAGATCTTTGTATAAATTTGAAAAATATTGAGCAGCTTACAAGTAATTATACTTTGAGTGAAAAAGTAAATTAAACATTATATATACAGACACTCGGACATCACTATGCAAGCAGTCAAAATGGCTTCCTAGGGCTTCAAGACGTTGACATCTTGTGAAATTTCAATTTTCGGAACTTTAGGTGAAAACAAGAATCTCCCGAATTTGTTAAAAATCGTCGTTTTGTTCAGCAGAAATTTAAAAAATCGTCGCGCATATCAGTGTACACACATGGAAGTAATGATACTTCTTTGGCTTGTATTCATAGAATACTAATAATGTATTATTTTCAAATAATATAGTATGTAACAATCACATTTATAAGTGTTTTAATCATTATATTTATTCTAAGCTATATGCTTGAAAATTATTAAGATGGATGAAATATTAGAGAAAAATCGTCAATTTTCTTAGCGGAAAAAAATTTTTAAAAAATTTTACTTTTCTTCAAATTTTTCAAACAGTTTGTTTTCATTGTCACACTATACATTCATAATTTTTTGCTCGTAATGTATGGTTTTTTGCACGACTCTTAATGCGAAACATTAAAGAGTGCTTTACGATCGAAAAATTCAGTTTTCCTCTTTTTCGCGACTGTTTATCCTGTTTTACTCTTGCAAGTCCACGAAACTCAACTAAGTTACATATCATTGGATAGAGAATTTAATAAGAATTAATTTTATTACTTATGAAGACCAATTTTATGCATTAAATACCTAAAAAAACATCAAAATGTAAAATAAAATTTTCCCGTCAAGCAGTAGAAAATGTGTCCGTAACCCGTAAACACAAAAACTCGAGAAAAAAGCCATTATTTGGATCAATTTTTTTTTTAAAAGATTATTTTAGGGCCGAAGAAGATATGTGTCATAAATGGCTATCAAATTCGACCTCGTTTAATTATAATTCATAAAAAAACATAATTTATTTTTTGTATATCTATATATGTTTTTTACATATACTTTCGTCACACCAGTCGCGCCTGCGCGAACACACACAGCTGACTATTTTTTAGAGCGAAATTTGAATTTTTAGTGTAATAGAAAGGAATAAAAAAAAAATTGTTGTCCTTGAAACTTTTATCGTACATTTTCTTGCACGACTCTTAATGCGATGCATTAGAGTGTACTTTACGATCAAAAAATTCAGTTTGCCTCTTTTTTGCTACTGCTTTCTTTTTGTTTATTTTTAATTTACAAAACTTTTATTTTTATATATTTTCCATGATCGAATGAGCATTAAAAGTCATGCACTTTTGGATTTACCAAATTTTTGACCATTAACTTATCGCAAGATAACCATACTTTCACAGTGATCACTGTCTTTCTGCTAAATGAACAACTTCATTAAACTTTTAGTTGCCAACGAAAAACGAAAATAATTATATGAAATTTTTAAGCATTATACATCCTCGTAGATGAGAGTTTATTCAGTAAAGAACATTTCTCTTGGCTTTATTTGAAGTAAAAATAAACGATAAAAGAAATTTATGTGTTTCTTTCAAATTTTTAACAATAATCTTTTCATTCTTACATCATTTTAGAAGATATAGCGATTGATATAGATACATTCGACTTATTTTTTTGAAATTGAATGTATAGTGTATTACATACCGAGGGCAGTAAATTAAGGAATGTCTCAGATCACGTAATTTTTGGCCGAGGCGAAGCCGAGGTCAACGACCATGTGATCTGAGGCTTTCTTATTAACTGCCCAAAGAGTGTATACTATTTTTCTTCTCAACGAAGGCGGAAAGCGGCGAATACGTTTTGCGCAGCGGAACGGAAGTTGACGATTTCCGCCCAGAGGCGAGAAAAACTTTTTTCCGCAATCATTACATAGATATTGACCACTTGACTGGATGTTATTATTAAAATTCTGAAATCCTGATATGAGAATAAAAAAATAATTATTGATTTTCAAAAAAAAGTGAGAATTATAAATTAAGTATAGAACAAATTGCGAATTTTCATAATCAACAGTTAAATCGTGCAATTTCCAACATTTAGTCCTCAAACTATGCAATTTATGTAAAGTCAGCTCAAAAAGGACAATATTGAATTATATCGAAAAATTTCTCTTGCAACAGTTTTGTAAGAGTGTTCTGCGCTCAAAATTAAAGAAATCAAATTTGGCTCAAACTATCGAGTATAAAAAAGTATAAAACTTTATGATAGTTTGGGGCGGTCCTCAAAGTATCAGTCCTCAAACTATCGGTTACATATAAGGTAATATTGAGCCAGTCCTCGAAGTATCGAAAAGTCCTCAAAATATACGTTTAGTAGTAGCATTGTCCTCAAACTATCGGTTTAATATACATATATATATATATATATATATATATATATATATATATATATATATATATATATATATATATATATATATATATATATATATATATATATATATATATATATATATATATATATATATATATATATATATATATATATATATATATTTGAAGTTTCTAGAATGTTATTTTCGGAACCTTGCAAAACATTCTAGACCGATTAGGATCATTTTTATAAGATTTGAATCAACTAATTGTAATTTAGAGCTTTCCGAATGATTATCCAAATATTCGCAACAATCTAGAACATTCTAGACTATTTAGAATGAATGTTGAGTGATTTAAATCAACTAAGTGCGGTTTAGAGCATTCTAGATGTGTCTCGAAATTTTTAGAACAATCCAGACCATTCTTGACTAATTAAAATTAATCTTAAGTAATTTAAATCAACCAAATTCATTTTGAAGCATTCCAGATTAATTAGAATTAATTTTCGAATAATTTGGAAAACTAATTTATATGTTAGAACTGAGATTTCAAGATTATTCCCGAAATGTCTGGATTATTCTTGAAATTCCTAAAACAATGTAGAATATTCACCATCAATCATAGATCCATTTTCAAAGTTCATATTATTTTAACTCCCATCTTTCACACCCTCATAGTTATCAAGTTAGTTTCTACTTTAAATCGTATTATAGGCACAAACACCTCCTCTTTTACAATATATATCTATATCTATAAAATGACAGGTCTTTATTTTGAACGCGCATCATGTAAAAACTACTGAATATTTTGACATGAAATTTACACCACAAAATTCTGCGTATTTTAAAGAAGGTTTTAAACTATATATTATTATGATTTTGATAAAAAAAACTATATTTTTATAGATTTTGTTTTAATAAATTTTATCGATTATCGATTGTTCTTTTTTTTTTCAAATAAAACAAAAGAACATAATATACATGAATCTGTCCTTTTTTTGACATGAAATAATTTTATTTGATTTTCTAATTAAAGTAAAAGTCCCTCTATAGTCCAGTAAAATAGACCTTTAAATGCGAATTTTGAGATAAGTCGTTGCATTTTTGATATAAGTTACTTTTGAGTGTCTACAATAAAGTGGTAAGGAAATTTTTTCAACCACCCCCCGGGTAGGGCTGAAAAAAATTCAAAAAGAGTGTTTTTTCAAAATTTCGAGAAAACGGTAAGAGCTAGAAAAAAAAGTTCCGAATAAAAGTTGTAGAACTTAAAATTTTACATAAAAATGGTCCTCTGACTTTTTTGGCTATTTTTAAAATTAACAAAGATAGGGTGGCTGGAAGCTAGGGGATGATCGTTACAGCTTTAAAAAATCATAACTCCCTGAAAAATGAAGATAATTAAAAAAATGTTTTTTTCTTTTATTCATAAAATTATAGACTTCAATTTCAGAGATTATTTTTTTTTTTTAATTTTTTATAAAAAAGTTATAACAATTTAAAATTTAAAATTTTTATTTTTAATTCCTCTAATTGATGAAAGTCATTTTTTTTTTTCATTATTTGATTTAATATATTAAAAAAAAATTTTTGGCGTTGGAAATTTTTTTTTACCTTTTTTTTCCAAGCAGGTATGAATTTATTTACCTGGCGTCAACTTTTTTGTGGCGGCGACTTTGCCTTTACTACCGAGTAGCGTACTGACCGCGCATGCGCTAGTAAACTGAATGGGCTCATGCTTGTGTTGTAACTATTGCCCAGCTGTACGAATATACTACTACAATTAAACTATCAGTGTGAAACGTATACACGCATAACAACAGTGGCCATTAGGGTGATTCATTTGAGACCAACATTTTTTTTTTTCAAGTCCCACTCAAAAATCTTGTAGCATATGAAAAATAAAAAATTCTCACCAAATTTGAGCTCTTAATTTCAATTTGTAGAGGTCTCTCAACGAACTTTTAGTTTTTCCATTTAAATAACATGGGAAAACTTTTTTTTTTCATTTTTTACTTCCGCATCTCATCTAAAAATTTTTTTTTCGAAATATCGTTCCGACATTTTTATAGTAGACTAAATGCTCTACAAAAAAGTTCTTTGAGTCGAGTTTGTAAGTTCAATATCTCCATCATAATTCGCGTTGCGAATTGTGATTTTCGTGGAAATTCGATTTAAATGCACTTAGACACGAAACTATTGGTGATAGACGAAAACTTCAAATGGCAATTTTGTAGGTCATTCAATACTCTAAAATAATGCAGTGATGACTATCTCTGCACCACCAATAGTTTAGCCTCAAGACGCTCTTAAAGTTCTATTTTTTCGAAAATATACTTTCAATGAATGTCGAAACGAAACCATTGATGATAAACAAAAAATTTACATCACAATTTTATAGATCATTTAATGCTCTGAAATAATGCCCTCGTGGATATCTTTGTACCACCAATAGTTTAACAGCTTAACCCTCTTAGATTTAAATTGGTTCTTAAAAAAAATAGTGTTGCGATCGATTTCATAAGCTTGATATTAAAATGGAAATAAACAGAAAATTATGTGGAATTAGAAAAAACTTTCTCTGAGATAATCTATGAGAAATAAAATTGTCTATGAAAAAGATTCTTTGATACTCTATGATATGTCCGATGGTTTCACTGGAAAAGTAAAAAGATCTTAAAATTTACCATAAATCTAATTTCAATCTCCAATAACTTTTGAAGAGATGGATTTATCAAATAATGATTAGGGACTTCTTTTGAAGAGCGTTCAATTCCCTTCAAAAATGTATCCTGGGCTCATTTGTACAGTACGCCATCACCAAGATATAAAAATCCAAACTTAATATCTTCTTTTTCCCATGTTCTTTAAATGAGAAATAGAAAATAGGGATGAGACAATTGTCGATATTAATATTTAGGGCTCTAATTTTAACAGACATCTTTTTTTACCTTCTTCCAAGTATAGATACTGTTAGACTGTTGAAAAAAACAAGTTGTCATAAAAGAACACACCGTAATAAATACATTGAAAGTGAATTTTAAGAACAAATTGAAATCTAAGAGCGTTTAGCTGTTAAACTATTGGTGGTACAAAGATATCCACGAGGGCATTATTTCAGAGCATTAAATGATCTACAAAATTGCGATGTAAATTTTTTGTTTATCATCAATAGTTTCGTTTCGACATTTATTGAAAGTATATTTTCGAAAAAATAGAACTTTAAGAGCGTCTTGAGGCTAAACTATTGGTGGTGCAGAGATAGTCATTAATGCATTATTTAAGAGCATTGAATGACCTACAAAATTTCCATTTGAAGTTTTCGTCTATTACCAATAGTTTCGTTTCTAAGTGCATTTAAATCGAATTTCCACAAAAATCACAATTTGCAACGCGAATTATGATGGAGATATTGAACTTACAAACTCGACTCAAAGAACTTTTTTGTAGAGCATTTAGTCTACTATAAAAATGTCGGAACGATATTTCGAAAAAAAAATTTTTAGGTGAGATGCGGAAGTAAAAAATGAAAAAAAAAAGTTTTCCCGTGTTATTTAAATGGAAAAACTAAAAGTTCGTTGAGAGACCTCTACAAATTGAAATTAAGAGCTCAAATTTGGTGAGAATTTTTTATTTTTCATATGCTACAAGATTTTTGAGTGGGACTTGAAAAAAAAAAATGTTGGTCTAAAATGAATCACCCTAGTGGCCATATTGTGGATATATATATATATATATATATATATACAATTTACACTTATGTCTGCCGTAGTTTCGTGTGCGCGATGCCGATGCGTATATAAATTTGTATGCGCACTTAGAAAAATCTTGTGTACATTTCACTCCGTTTATAGGAAAGGAAATAACAGAGAAATAAAAGGAAATAATAAGGAAAAAAATACCCACATTTAGTAATGAAATTATGATGACTCTGGAGTTAATGGAGAATTTGCTTTTTTGGGTTTTTTTTTTCAACAAGTCATTAAAAAACAAAAATGCATACTCAGAAAATTAAAAAAACTCTAGGTGCAATTAATCAAATCGAAAAATTACTAGACGTCGGCTGAGTTCAGTATCATAATTTATTTAAAAATATAAAAGAAGTGGTCGAAACAAAATATGGAAAATACTGATCAACTTTATCTTTATTTTATGCAAGTAAAAATTATACAAAAAATATTTATAAAAACCTAAATTTTTCATGTTTAAAAATCCTCAAAATATATTAAAAATCTTCGAAGTCTACATCCATTACATCCGGTGAACAAGTGTTTCTAACCACTAGGTCTTCATCTTCCTCTTGTTCTTGTTCTTCTTCATTATCGGTAGCATCATCTTCAAGAGCAGAGAAGGTTCTTGATGCATTACTACAGCTTTGACCGTGGCAAGTTTTACATAAGGCATTGCATCTTAAACTATTTTTTTTACAGCTGCATCTTGCTGATGCACAATTGTTTTTACAGGCACAAACAATCTGTAAAAAATAACATAGAAAATTAATATATTTTCAATATCATGCTACCATGATATAAGAAGACAAAATTTTATAAAATTAAGCTCTTACTTTTGTTGTGGATGTCTTAGAACTTGTGTTTTTAGCAGCTAATCTTCTTGGTTTCGTCACGCAATCTTCATTTTCATCATCTTTATCTTCATTTTCATCTTCCTCAAGAGCAAATGAAGATTTTGAAGTATTATTGCAGCTTTGGCCTTGACAACTTTTACAGTACTGATTACAAGTCACTCCACATTTCTTGCAACTGCATTTAGCTGAAGAACAATTGGTTTTGCAGCTACAAAATATCTGTAACAAATATAATAAGAGATGAATAACATGCTTCCATTGATATTATTTATTACCATAATGTAATTTTAGGAGAATAACATACTTTTTCTATCAATTTTTTCGGTGCTGGTTCGGTGGTTGACATAATTGGTATCATCATGAAGGCTGTTTTTTTCTAACCCCAATCCGTTGGGTCTAAGTTGTTTCCTAACCATTGTTGGATTTGATAATATACCCTTTTGGTATGTTCTCGTAGGGCTGGTTCTGTTGGTGGTAATAAAGCTAAGATATTCTCTTTTTTAAAAGTAGCAGTTGATGGAGTAAATATATTGTATCGTAAGTCACTAATTGTCAGCTTGTTTTGATTGTTTTGATTATATAGTAGTAAAATTATCTTTTCAGCCACAGTGTACAACTCATCAATCGAACTGTTTGGTTTATAAAAGACTGAAATCAAATCTTGCAAATCAATGTTTTTTTTTAATAGAGATATTATACTTTTCTCTCCTTTTCGGAAAATTGCGCTTGTGGTATCGCAACCAGCGAATGCATGCGCAAATAACAAAAAAGGCTTCAAATTTTTGTCATGTTGTGTGGAGTAAATGACATTTGCTTGTTTCCCTGGAGTGATTTTGTAAAAATAAATAATATCTTCAGAGACGAGTGAAATTAAAATAATTAATAAATCAATATCATTGCCGACTATCGTGACTGATTGTTCGCTTCTATTATGTTTCAAATTTATTGCGGTTTTGACAATCATAAGATCAGCATTTTCAGAAGCAATATCTGCATTGATACCACGATTTTGCAGGTAATTACTCAGTAATTCAACAAATTTCTTTTTATTTGCAATATTCGATAGAAATTTTTTTTGGGTCAGGGTCACAATATTATCTTCTGCAATTTCAACATCTGCTGCAACAGATCTTTCTTTTCTGCGATACCTTTCATAAGATTTGATTCCCATTGTTTCCCTTGAATATCCATCGAAAATGACGACTACATTACATCCGAAATGTTTTTGGATGTACAAGTGATAAATATCGCAAATATCAGAATACTTCTTTCCGTGCGGCCAAACTACACTATGTAGTAACCAGCCACCACCGATAACAAAAATTGACCCCGAAATAACAGCAAGCGATTGAATAAATGGCTGGAAAATGTTATACAATTCAGATTTTACTGTTTTTCTCATTAAGCCATGCTCATCAAATAAACTAAGTGGAAATGGAGATAATTCATACTTCAATGCGTTACGCGTTTCTTCATGATCACCATGAAAAAACGCTGATATTCTCTGAATCAATAGAAATGAATCAACAGCAACAAAATCATCCCCAATATGCATACCGTTCTTAGCAGCTGCCAGAGTTTTTACTTTAAATGCGTTAGATAATGAAACATTGTCTACGTTTTTACCAACCATCGTAATCATACCTTGTAGTCCAACTTCCACAGCCATATGACAATTAATCTTCGGTCCACCAATTATTCCAGTCGAAAGTGACACTGATGACGTTTGGACATCAAATGGATTGCGTTCATCCAGCCAGAACAGAAATTTTTTTATCCCTACTTCATCTTTGGTCATCCTGCTTTTGGAGACATCCACGTGTTGCTCACTGTTACTTGATTCAATGTTACAGTAATTTTCTAAGCATTCCATAATTTTAAATCCTGATGGCATTGCAATTAAATATCGTGTAACAACACTAGAAGTCACACCTCTTCCGTGCTTCAAGTCAGTACCAAAAAAACGGTTGAGTGTTTGCTCAATAACCATATCAGACCAGACCCCAGCCCATGATTTATCTGATCTACGAATGGTAAAATAAACTTCCTTCGTAAATTCATCAAATTCAAGTGGGTCCATGATTAATTCTAGGTTTGCCATTTGTTGTAAATAAATTTGAGCATATTTAGCATACTGGTAATGCCCACTAGCATGAAAGAACGGTAGCATTTGCTTAGCACTTTGTAAGTGGAGTTCCCAATTACCTAACCGCTCAGCTTCCAAAAACTGTAATGCAACAACAATACTTTTAAAATATTGAACCCACAATTTTGAAGTGGGACCATTATTTTCTAACAATAATAGCTTCTCTACAATTTGTTCACACATATTAACAATCATGGGTTCATCACAATCTGTTAGAAGAGGAGGTTCTGAATCCCAAGCACCGAAGATATTTTTAATACAATCCTTAAATTCATCAGAAGGGTTTAAGCTTCTGCAAATTATTATACCGAGGGAAGTGAAAGTCATTATATGTGCGCGTAAAGCTCTTGCATAAGCATGACCTGTTAGCATTTTTTTCACTGAGTCTGCAGCATACACAGTTGCCCATAAATCTTCAATCCCGCTCTCAGACATAATGTATCCAATAGCTCCAAAGTATGACATCAATAAGTGGAATCCACCAAGACGTACAACAACATTTTTGAGTCCTTTGTTTTGTGATTCTTCTACTATCGAAAGAGCTTTAGCATATAATGGTTGATCGTATGTAACAAAGCATGTTTGTCTATTAAGCTTGCGTGTTTCAGCTGCTGCATAGTATAAGGAACTATTTAACATTGTTAAGTTTGATGGTGGTCCATTGATAAATGGTAAACAAACGATTTGCGACATTGTATAGGGTAGTCCTGTAGACAAAACTTCCATATACCCTCTCCAGGATGGCACTTTATCAATATTTAAGAATTTGGCCCAAAGATATGCAGAATAAGCGGAAGATAATTTCGGTGAATCTCCAACTGGAATATCTTTTGCTGCAATGAATTTCAATGATTGTAAAGCTTTTATAACGTTCTCCTCTATTTTACGCGTCCCACGGCGGAGTGTGGTTGGCGCTCAATAGCCGTTATGGCTCTCCGTTGGTGAAAAACTGAAAATAAAATAATAACAAACCAAACTGTCCCACCTGGAGATATCCTGAATCTCCCTGGACAGGCAGCTCTGCTCAGGCTGGGTTAGATATCCTAGTTGGGCGCCAGTTCGTGTACCCCACGAACAAAATTTAGAAATCAAAATAAACCAACAGAGAAAATGAAATGAAAAATGAAAATAAGTACAGGATAGCAAATTTCAGAAATAGGAATAGGATAGCAAGAAAAGATAGCAAGTAATTAAAATAATAAAATAACTACTACCGGGTTGCTGACCATTTGCATTTAATTAATTAAAACAATAATTTGTCTCTCAAATTTGTATCGCACAACAATAACAATATCAAATATATAGAACAAATAATACTGAATCACTTACAAAATCAAAAAAAATGGTTGTGTGCGTGCACCGATATTATAACTAATACGGTTATTTAAAATACCACTAATAGAGGATAAACAATAATTATCCGCCGCACAAATAAAATAATTAACAAAATAAATGAATCACTCGCCTGTGATTTCCCAAAATCAAGTTATAAATATTAATAGACGAATATACATAATAGTTTCACCCACTGGTGATTTATATAATAAAGAATCTCAGTATGTAAATAATAATAAGTGGTAATTTCACTCGCATGTGAAATCAAATAATAAAGAAAATATATAATAATTAATATCAATGCTCAAAACAAATAATTTTAAATAATACTTCAATAATTATCAAATACTGGATCACTTAATCTCAAAATAATTGACGCTAGTCCACTGGTGAATAACTCGCAGTTCACCAAAATAATATAAATAATAGTTCAATCATTATTTTAATAATCACGCAAACTCAATACTAATTTAAATATAAAGTATAATTCTTGGCATCACTTATGCGTGATATCGTATCTATTTAAATGATAATTGCGCAGGAAATAAGTAAAGTATACCAAAATACTAATACTCACAATTAATTATCTAGTGATCACTCGGCGATGTGAACCGCCATTTGGTAGCTAGTGACCAGGGGAAGATTTCACTGATATATATATGTATACACTACAGGCCCAGTCGCATATATTTAATACCCGCAAATAATATTTATCACAAAACTCTAAATATAATTATTACCCAAATATTTCCAAATTTAATATCTAGTATTATTATGCATTGATAAATATTACTGCGAATCAAATATCCACTGGGATCTACAATCATATATTATCATACGCTTGTAAAATTTTGAATACGAGAAAGTACTATATATATCTATACACGCAAGTGCAAATGGCCACCAACGCGGGAATGCAAAGTTACACGCCAATGAATTACCAAAAGTACTTACAGTCGTTGTTATAATAATACTTCGAACAGATTCCCTTTAGTTGATTCCCAATATACAAATAATAATTCTGCTCCAATAGTTAATAACAATTGCAATAATTAATGCAAGTATTTGCAGCAACGCAAATAGCGTCTCAATATAAATTTATACTCTAACAGCAAAGGCACACACACTGCTCGTACAGCTGTTTATCCACGTCTGACCATGGCAGCACGTGATTCTCATGCCGGCACCTCGGCCGGCCATCTTAGATATCGGTATCTCACTTCAACCAATGGGAAAAGTATCTCTGTCTCATGTTACTTTTGAATACTACCAACGACAAATTTCTGGATGTCAACTGTGCAACTTTGCATGTTCCCATTGTTAAATGCCCACCCGATTATCATATTATTAATTAAAATTAATATAAAATGCAAAATTACTTAATACTTTATGCATAACGGATATAAAGTTAATTAAAAAGTAATAAATTGGCTGCTGACAACTGTTGCGTCGACGCGCATGCGCCGAGCAATCCCAATAATTACAAGCACATTAATTAAATATATGATTATTTTACCCAGCATCATAAAAATATCATTGTATGCCTGTTGTGATCAGTGAATTTTCCTGATCACTAGCCAATTTATACCTAAAGAAACAATCCAGTGGAAATAATGTAATAATTAAAACAAAAATCACACATGTAAACAAAATAATAATAATAATAATAATGCATATAGAGACGTGTGAGCAGCGTGTGCCGCCATCTGTTGCTCACCGACCGGATGTGAGACTGCCGCGATATTTAAATATCGTGACACTTTTACGTTAAAAGATCCGTAGGGTACTTGCGGAATGACGTGTTTTGACACTAATTCTTGAGGCTTTGCCATTTTGTTACTCTTTACTATGTTGTCTTCAAAACTAATTGACCATTCAGGTGTATAAGCTACTATCCCCCCTAAGCAATGAAAAGTTTCTTTACCATCTAAGGTCTTAGAATTATGATCAGTATTATCAAATATAAATTGTGTAAATGGCTTCTCGCTATTTAATTTTTGAACTGAAGGATTCATAACTGTACATGCTTCATGTAGCTGAATAAGATAGTATGACGCAGAAACACCTAGTGTACTTAAAAGATCAACAATTAGTCTCGAACCAGTTTTCCTGTGAACGTATGAACCGATTGCTAATTAAAGGGATGATAGAAACTTTTTTGGACGTAAAAAACTGACGATGGAATGAGAAATTGAATCTCTTACTATAAAATTTTCACTGTATAGTTCAGTACCATTTTTACTTAGTAGGTTACCAAGAAAAGAAGTTAAGAGTGGTGGAATTGATGAAATAACATTATCAAGAAAATTAGACACTGGAAGGTATGATGTATCACAATAATCGAAGTTTAAAATTTCATTACGGAGTATTTTAGCTGCTACATTCAAAATTGTTTTCTTTTGTACGTCATCCATCGAGTCATTGTCACCAGTAAACCAATCACTACAAATTTTAGAAATATTATATGTCTTATAATATATTACTGGCTCTTTTCCTCGTTTATGTGATAGAAATATATCTTCATTATACTTTTCTTTTAACACGCGAAATAAAACGTAATTGCTTAAAGGATCATCCC
Source organism: Microplitis manilae (assembly GCA_030273425.1). NCBI lineage: Eukaryota > Metazoa > Arthropoda > Insecta > Hymenoptera > Braconidae > Microplitis > Microplitis manilae. Next base: position 6,055,252 of record CP092729.1, read on the forward strand.
CCATAATATCTTTCAACTCTCGTAAACTAAATTCATACTGGCAACTTTCTTCAATGTGTTGACAGACTTTGTTAAAAATCTTAGCTGAATGCTCTTTCAAATCGGATATTTTGGGTTCCTTTACGATAGTAATAAATTTCAGATAACACTTATGATGATAAGCAGCTTTATGGCTAACTAAACAGATGTTGTCAATTCGATTGATCAAAATGGTACTAAATTCATCATGTTTTTCCCTAGCTGTATATAATATTTGGTCTTGTACGTATTTATTAGTAATATAATGGATCCGCTTATGCGTACGATCCAATGGTTTGTCACAAAAAAAGCATAGGTTACAGAAATCAAAATTTACATTTGTCTGTGTTGATGTAGACGTTGTACTTGAACTTGATGCAGATGGTGTACTTGAATCTGCTCCCAATGACGAAAGACTCAATACTGACAGATCATTTGATAATTTTGATTTTTTCGCAGTTGAAGAACTAGTTTGGGGATATATTTTCCTACATTTATCATGGAAATTTATCTCAGATTTTCCGAGCCACAATTGACTTTTGAGGTCTTCTTTTTCGAGGCTTTTAGCGATCAATGTTTTTAATCCTCTTTCTTTCACAGAAACCACATTGTCTATGTTATTATGCAGAATTTCGCCACAGATACTGCAATATATATCATCATCCATTTCGAAAAATATAGCACAATCTACCAAAAAAAAAAAAAAAAAATGGGTATCAATTGAAATAACTGTAGATTTGATTACATTTTGAAGTCGGTATGAGTTAAAAATTTTCCTAATTACAACGTCAATATTTTGTCATAATTGTCTTAAATAAATATTAAACTGCAAATTGTTCGATTTTTAAATATAAGTAATGATATTCAAAAGTAATAAATGAATGGACAATACAATTACAAGAAAAGATTAAAAATTTTGAAAACATGATAATTAATATTTGCAACTTGTTGAAATGTTAGTAAGTAAGCCAATTTTTATTAAAAAGCTTTCAAAAATATTAAATGATTTTATCAAAATCACGTAATTAATTTTTCATTGATTATAAGAATTAAACAACTTAGTTTTTTGAATCGATTAGCAAACTAATAATAAAATATATTTGTTATAAGCTTAATTAACGGGGATGATTACAAATTACATATCGTAATTTTTAATTCATAAAAAATATTTAAGAATATAATTTTTAAAATACACGTGTTTTCTATAACCTTAAAGCAGTGTGCGCATTGAAATACTTACTCCATAATAAGAAAATAAGAAACAAATGTCACTAAAATATTTACCTTTGTTTAATCAACACTGATAGTTCACTTTTAATCACATTTTAAATAAAACACTTCTAACAAAACTGAATTTAAATTCAAGTTCAAATTTTTGTTTACAAATTATATCGTATCAACATAAACGGAGTAAAATGTACACAAGATTTTTCTAAGTGCGCATACAAATTTATATACGCATCGGCATCGCGCACACGAAACTACGGCAGACATAAGTGTAAATTGTATATATATGTTATAACGCAAAAATTCAGACATATTAGCATACGTTAATACGCTAAATTCTGCGCTACAACTTTGTTCTCTGCTTTTAGCTTCCAGTCTCAATATGAATACGGGCGCCAGGTAATTTTTATCACTGGAATTACCAAACCAGTAAATCTTAATAATTCGATAAATTTTTGATCTGTGAAACTATCTCAAAACCACGCATAAGTAAAAACTGGATAATTTTTAATCTGTGAAATTATCACCAAAACCACGCAAACTAAATAAAAACTATAACTAAAACTCTAACGAAATGCTCAAAACTTATAAGCAAAATTAAAAACAGAGACTAGAAAACTAAAAACAGAGTTACGGTATGCCATGGTGTCGCTCAGTGTGTAGGTTTATGGAGAGAGGGAGTGGTCCGGGTTACATCATTCCAAATTCGTGTAGATTATTAGTGGATTTGCAATTTTTATTAAACAACGATAAACTCAAATCTCTATTTAACAATAAACAAAATACTGTAGCACCGTACAAATAATTCTCCCTTATACCAAAATACTGAATCTAATAATAATGAAACTAATCTTAACAAAAGGTAAATTGTCATCTAAATGATGCGTAGCAATATATTCTAAATAAATTAATTAATTACTAGAGCTAAATAACAATCAACTAATTTTCAGTAAACTAGAAGAATAAATTATAAAACTGATACTCTAGAACATTTTCTTTAACAAAACTAGTAAAACTAACGTACATGGGTCTAATATTGACGTTAATTAGACGACAATTGGTTTAAAAATCAAACACATCTCTTATAATTATTTTACAAAATAATATTAACAATAAATCGTGAACATGACTCTAACTGTAACAATATTCTCATAATTCTCTCAGATCTTACATATTTTCTTTATTTAAAACAGTAGTATGATATCTCAAGATTTTGACTCGAACTCTATTAATTATTAATAATTACAATAATTATTTCATACCTGATTACTGATGAATAAAATATCAAGTAACGTCTTACACTGTTTTAAAATGATACTTATGTAGCAATACTCTTAATCTGTAGCTTACCGCAATGCCATGATACTGTAGCCATTACTGGACACGTCTGCTCGCCTCAAGCGACCAGAGCTCAATGCTCACGTCCGTGCTCTTCGAAGGTCTCCCTTCGACTTCTTCATTCTCAATCATCAAATCCAAAACTTCAACTAAATCTTATCATTATCTATAACTGACCTCTGTATTCTAAATCCATAAATCAATTTCAAACTCTACTATGTCGGTAACTGGAGGCTATACCTCACCAAACGTATTCTCTAAACCTGATTTGAGTATGAATATCCTTGGTAGTTGCTCTCCTGGAACAGACTTCAGCTGGGATCGTAAAACTTAAAACTAAGTGACCTATGACTTCCTCAGCGGTACAAGTGGTCATAGCTTGTCCTCTGAGGCCTGTCAGACAAAATCAATTAAAAATGACCAAACGGCTTCCACAACAGCAACGGTCACAAAATTACTGTTGAGGCCTGCCAAACCAAAACTCAAAAACTGATCCCAATCTGCATCCATCAAATTCCTTATACACTGGAGCGCTAGCATTTCAGCTAGACCTCTGCAATCTACCGAGAAGTCTCATAGGGATAGAACTAGGTTCTATCATCAGATGATACCGGGTGACTCATTCAAGTCCCGCTCCACGGTAACACTGACTCCTCCACATACTCAAAATTCCAAAACTGTAAACCAAAACTCAAGCTTTATCATTTTCCAAACTTTAATCTCAAACAATATTCCATATTTAATTTCTATAATTCTGATTCTATATCTTTACTTTAATTTTTCTTATCAAAACCCATAACTGTAGCTAGACGTTACTCCATATTAAATTCTTAAACTTTAACTTAATCAAAAATCTGTATCAAAACTCGTTACTACCTGCATGCTAAATTCTAAGTCTTGAGTTACCATGCTCGTAAATACAATAAAAATCAGTTGGTGTTTGTGACGTTCACTTTGATTTGACCCCCATACGAAAAATAACGTCACAATATATATATATATCCACAATATGGCCACTGTTGTTATGCGTGTATACTAGGGTGCTTCGTTTGAAACGACTATTTTTTTTTTTCGCTCCCATCCCGAAATTTTGTTGGAAATACCCCCAAAAAAATTCCCTGAGAGTTTGAGCCCTTAATATTAATATTAAGTACTTTCCCAGAGCAGGTGACGATTTCCCATTTAAAATACACGTAAACTTGGGTTTTTATTTTTTAAACTTCTATAACTCCGCGGCATTTTATGATATCCTCTCGCCCAAAGTCGGGATTTTCTTACAATTAAAAGTACTACAAAATTGCCCGTTGTCGCGAAGTCGTAACTCATACGGGTGTGGTAGTACGGGCCGCTAAACCGAATTTTTTCATAGAATTCTTGTTTTTTTTCTCAACAACAAGACCTACAGAAAAGATGCAAATGACAATTTTATAGAAAATTTAATTTCCTACAAAAAAGGTCCTTAGCACCGAATCACTCAGATTGATATTTTCTGAGATATTAATTATTGAAGATTACGTAGCATTGAATTCCCATAAAGTGTCAAATCAAATCTTAGAAAATATTGATTTTTTATTTGACTAATATCTCAGAAAATATCAATCTGAGTGATTCGGTGCTGAGGACCTTTTTTGTAGGAAAATAAATTTTCTATAAAATTGTCATTCACATTTTTTCTGTAGGTCTTGTTGTTTATGAGATAATGAGAGAAAAAACAAGAATTCAATGAAAAAATTCGGTTTAGTGGTCCGTACTACCCCACCCGTATGTGTTACGACTTCGCGACAACGGGCAATTTTGTAGTACATTTAATTGTGAGAAAATCCCGACTTTGGGCGAGAGGATATCATAAAATGCCGCGGAGTTATAGAAGTTTAAAAAATAAAAACCCAAGTTTACGTGTATTTTAAATGGGAAATCTTCACCTGCTCTGGGAAAGTACTTAATATTAATATTAAGGGCTCAAACTCTCAGGGAATTTTTTTGGGGGTATTTCCAACAAAATTCCGGGATGGGAGCGAAAAAAAAAAAATAGTCGTTTCAAACGAAGCACCCTAGTGTATACGTTTCACACTGATAGTTTAATTGTAGTAGTATATTCGTACAGCTGGGCAATAGTTACAACACAAGCATGAGCCCATTCAGTTTACTAGCGCATGCGCGGTCAGTACGCTACTCGGTAGTAAAGGCGAAGTCGCCGCCACAAAAAAATTGACGCCAGGTAAATAAATTCATACCTGCTTGGAAAAAAAAGGTAAAAAAAAATTTCCAACGCCAAAAATTTTTTTTTAATATATTAAATCAAATAATGAAAAAAAAAATTATTTTCATCAATTAGAGTGATTAAAAATAAAAATTTTAAATTTTAAATTGTTATAACTTTTTTATAAAAAATTAAAAAAAAAAATAATCTCTGAAATTGAAGTCTATAATTTTATGAATAAAAGAAAAAAAATTTTTTTTAATTATCTTCATTTTTCAGGGAGTTATGATTTTTTAAAGCTGTAACGATCATCCCCTAGCTTCCAGCCAGCCTATCTTTGTTAATTTTAAAAATAGCCAAAAAAGTCAGAGGACCATTTTTATGTAAAATTTTAAGTTCTACAACTTTTATTCGGAACTTTTTTTTCTAGCTCTTACCGTTTTCTCGAATTTTGAAAAAACACTCTTTTTGAATTTTTTTCAACCCTACCCGGGGGGTGGTTGAAAAAATTTCCTCACCACTTTATTGTAGACACTCAAAAGTAACTTATATCAAAAATGCAACGACTTATCTCAAAATTCGCATTTAAAGGTCTATTTTACTGGACTATATATACGCTTAGTATCATTAGTCGCTCACTTTAACTGTTGAAAGGGTTTTTATAATTTTTATAAAAATAAAATTTCAACTGGAATAATTAGTATTGATGAATAAATATTTGTGAATTTAAATACGTTAAAATATCATGTATCAAATTATTATATAATAGATTATAAATTCAAATTAAGTGACTGTTTTCAAAATCACGCTCTGCCGGGCATTATTCGCTTCAACGTTCATTCGTTAGATTGAATTTAGGATTCATCAAATTTTGTAAAAATTGTAAGAACTATATCTTATTATATATATTTTTGAAATTCATGAAATTTTATATTATGGAAACATAAAGTTTAATAATTTATAAATTATTTTCCAAATCAATAAACTTATCATAGTTTCATCGATATTAACTTTGAGCGATCATAGAGCCATGTGTTGATCGAGTAATATTACATGACAACTTTAAGTAAGCGACTACGAATACACTCAAAAACCTTGCTTAAAAAATTAATAATAATTAATTATCAACATTATTTTTCAAACAAAAATCGGTCTGTCGGTTGACCCTGCAGGCCAGCCCCAAAACTTCCCGCGTTATCCGAGCTCCTTGAGCTCGAAAAATTGTAGTAGATACATTTTCGAGCTCTTCGAGCTCGAAAATACTTTTGTATGCTTTTGTTTTCAAAAAATAACGGTTTTTATAATTTTTTCTACAACGATATCTCTCGAACGAATAAACCGATTGAGACGTTTAAGGTGGCAGTCGACGCGTTTTATTGAGTTCTATAACTGATTAAATTTTGAAATTGATTTATCGAGTCATTGTTGAGAAATTTTCAAAATACTAAAAAAAATTTTTTTTTTTAATTCTTTCGACAACGGTTTCTCTTGAAAGAATCAACCGATTTTGATGTTTGAGGTGGCATTCGACGCGGCTTATGAATCTCCAGAGCCCAGTCCATTTTGGAATTAATCCATCGAGCCCGTAAAAAGTTATCCAAAAAAAACATTTTTGAAAAAAGTTTATTTTTGGAATATCTCCGAACGAGCCCTACCGATCAAGCTCAATTTTTTTTCAGCTTCAAGATATTAAAAAACTGCGTCGATTGGCACTTTGACGATCAGAATCAGTTCATCCGTTCAAAAGTTATAGATATTTACATACGCACGTACGTACGTGCATACATACATACATACACTCGGACATCATCGTGAAATTCGTCAGAATAGCTTCCTAGGACCTCAAAACGTCGACATCTGTTGGAATTTCCATTTTCACAAATCGGACTGAAACCACTAACTTTACGAATTTTTGAAAATTTACAATTTTCTTAGCGGGAAGTTAAAAATTTTAGCTTAATACTTAAAACTAGAAGAAAACTAACAATATGATTTTTCATTTTATTGATCAATTTATATTGAGTGATTTAATCTCACTCCAATGAAAAGTGAGCGGATATAGATGAGGCTTCTACCTTAATATTTTAAAAAGTACTGAAAATACTTATAATGATCATCATCAAATTCAATTTTTGTTTTAAAATACAAAAATTATATTTTAAATGTCTGATAGTAATTTTAATGTTGAGAAATTTTATGGTTATACGGATAATAGTTTCGATAAAAATTTTTTATTATATATATATATATATATATATATATATATATATATATATATATATATATATATACTAGCTGTGAACGCCCGCTTCGCTGGGTTTTTTTTTGGTTATATTTTTATTTATATGTTAAATTTTTTGCTCTGAAATTTCGAAAATGATTCGATAAGTTCTAAAATATTTGAACGTCGAAAATCCTTTCGAATTAATTTCGATAGTTCTAAACTATTTTTCGATAGGGCTATTCCGATTATTTTCATATAACTTACGACTTTAACATATATATTTCAATTTTTATGACGTTTTCCAAACTTTTAATACAATCGGAAGCATCCAACATTAATGAAATTATTTTTGAGTAATTTAATTTAATGAACTTTAATGTAATTTAATTTAATGTATTTACATTTACATTAATGTAAATACATACCTATATATATATATATATATTCGAAGTTTCTAGAATGTTATTTTTAGAACCTTGCAAAACATTTTAGACCAATTAGAATTATTTTTATGAGATTTGAATCAACTAATTATAATTTGGAGCTTTCTGAATGATTATCCAAATATTCGCAACAATCTAGAACATTCTAGACTATTTAGAATGAATGTTGAGTGATTTAAATCAACTAAGTGCGGTTTGGAGCATTCTAGATGTGCCTCGAAATTTTTAGAACAATTGAGAACATTTTTGACTAATTAAAATTAATCTTAAGTAATTTAAATCAACCAAATTCATTTCAAAGCATTCCAGATTAATTTGAATTAATTTTCGAATAATTTGGAAAATTAATTTATATGTTAGAACTGAGATTTCAAGATTATTCCCGAAATGTCTAGATTATTCTTAAAATCCCTAGAACAATCTAGGATATTCACAATCAATCATAGATACATTTTCAAAGTTCATATTATTTTAACCCCCATATCTTTTACACCCTCATAATTATCAATTCACAAACACCTCCTTGCACCATGGGAGACATGACTACTACCACATACAAACACTATTCGTTAGCAATAGTTAGTTTCTACTTCAAATCGTACTATAGGCACAAACACCTCTTCTTTTATAATATACATATACATATGATAATTTATATTAGTAATACAATTTTAATTGCCCGCGAAGCGGGCGGGATCTGCTAGTGAATAACTAAAAATGATAAGGGCTCAAATTTTAAGAGCCTGTTACGTCCAAAATGACGAACACAAGTTATTCAGTCCCTTAATTCTGAGTCATAGTCTTTGTTTTTTTAAGTACGCATCGAAATTATTATTCCTTGGAGTATTTATTTTTATGATAATTACCGAAATTAATATCGAAATCTGTTGATAAATTTTTGAATGTAAGCCATTCAAAAGTTCCAATATTAAGAAAATTAAAATTTCGCTGACAATGTATTTTTTTCGGTCAACTTTAATAATCGGACTAAAATATCTGAAGAAAGTGGACGGCTCATTTTTTTTACAGCAAGAAGAGAAGGAGAAAGATACAAATGATAGTTATAACAAACCAGTTTGTAAGTGCTCAACAATCGCACGAGATGAAGCTTTAATAATGACACTAGCATTAGGAGCTAAAGAATTCCTTACATGGAAAACTATTATGTTGACCTTATCAATGATTAATACGTTATTCCAAAATATCGTGGTTCCTGCTTCTAAGTAAAAATTATTTAAAACGATAAAACTAAACGAAAATATTCTTGTATATCATGTGTCCTGTGATGAATGGCATTATTATTTCGGCGCTCGGAACAAACTTAATGAAGACGAGTTTCAGTGCGAAGTTTGTGACGATCATGAGAAATCGCCAGTAACTTGTTATTTTTTAATGTTCGATGTCTCTTTGAAATTGAAATTTATACTAGAAGAGCAAAAAGTTAAAAAAGTTTTAATGAAGAATCTTCAAAGTAAGGAAGATAATTGCAACCACAATGACCTTCGAAGTATGAGTAATGGTGAAATATATAAAGAATTATCCATGGCAGACAAACCTTTTTCAGAATTTAATTTTTCATATACTTTCAACACTGATGGTTGTCAACAATAGAAATCAAGCAAGCTTCCGATCTGGCCCATGTGTTACGTTCCAGCCTGTACGTCAGATGACATGGGTATTTACTTCACTAATTACTGACCTGAAATCTAACTAATTATATCGAATATCGATAACCAAGTCATTTCCATAGTATTTAATTAATTATATAAAATAATATAATATAATAATAGAATAATATTATCTATATAATACATGCTCAAAATAAACACCGTTAAATGCCTAACCTCGGCCTTATAAACTTTTTCATTAAACACTCATCATTTCTAATTGGTCAAATGCAGTGTTTTAAACTTTCTTAAAGCATTTGGGCACCCCTTCTACCGCAAAATTCGACGAAAATAAGCGTGGTATATCCCTACTCTATAATCCACGTTATCGAAATGTTCAAGATAGGTTACTGGGGTGAACTCACCTTTACCTAAAGCTGCATCACTAGCAAAAAATATTCTTTCGATTACACATGCGCATTAAATTGATCGGATAACGATTGTGGATCGTCATTAACTGATAAATTTGTGTCACCTTAAATTTATAACTTGAACTCTAATTTTATAAAAATGTGATTAAAAGTGAAAAATAAATACTACATTTTAATAAAATAAAATCGACGGAAGATATTAATTAACCTAAAATTTTAAGACTTGTTAGTTTTATATTTGGAAAAAAATTCGTTCAAATTTTCATGCTAAAAAATTAATGTATTAGACTTTGTATTAGGTTAGTTTTTATGCTTATTCATTAATAAAACAATAAAATAAAAATATAATCTTAGTTTTGATTAAATAAATAAGTATTTAATTTCATTTTTAATAATTAAATAAATAAATACTTAAGTAATTTTAGATAAATAGATAAACTGAACCAAAGAAAAACATTGATTTCTATAAAGACAATTATTAAAATAATCGCGACCGCATGACGCCGACGTTAAGCATTTAACGACGTTTTAATTTTGAGCATTTATTACATAAAATATCGCAGACAACTAGTGACAACAAGCATAATACTCGATGACACTAGTTACCTATGGTACTATTAAGATATTTCAACGTTAAGGATATGAGTAATAGTTGATAAAGTTATTTTTCTATATTTTATCAAATATAAATAAGCGCTGACGCCTTGAGTAAATCCTCGATACGTGCAGCTGCACAAACATCTATTTTGATCAAGATAACTTTTGTTAATAGATAAGTGACTCATTTGTTAATAACAAAAGTGGAAAGATGGTGAGAATTAAGTATTTTTAATAAATATTAGAATGGGTCATTCGAGAACATGCATTATCTCGAATGTGCCCTCCATATGAATCGATGCGCGGGTCTGATGCCCAAGCGTATCGATAAGAGTTACTCTAGTTTTTCTCGATCAAGAGAAATCAGTCTGAAAGATAGAATCATCTAGAGCAGTCAGGCTCAATATAAAATCTTAACTTCGTTCTCACCTTTTCGAAGCTATTGTTCAGAATACCTTAACAATATTATAAATCATCTTGATTGTACATCTCACAAATCTTCAACTATCTCCTTATTCATTGAATAAAACAGATCCAGACAACATATTTAATAATATATAGATATTACCAGTTTATTTCAACCACCAACTGGTGGCTGTTCAACCCATACTTAATTATTAGTTATAATTATATGTAAGTTTCCATTACGACCAATTTAAATCGACCGCTCAACCACAGCAGCGCCAAAACATCAAACAGAACGTAACACATACATACTTGCATTAATGAGCTATCCCCGAAACTCCAGTCCAAACACATGATAATGACGGGTCTATGGGTTGATAACAAAGAACCAGATATGCTTCTTTCTCTACAACCATTCGTCGATGGAGTGAATAAATTATCTGAGGAAGGTGTGCAATGGAAATCACAACAACAAACAATAATAACCAGTAAGTTCATCCCGATTTGTGCCGTAGTTGATTCAGTGGTGTAACGATCGGTACATCTAAATCACCACTTTGCCATACTTAGATCTAAGAGTTTTCTTTTTGCAAATTATCGAATTAAAATCAATCTGGGTAATTCAAAGCACACCCAAAATAATGATATAATAATATCATGTAAGAACAAATACATGTGTGTGTGAGAGCGTATTTACACGTATATCGCTCTATACAGATGTGATCATCTAGCTCATTTTAGGTTTGCTATGATTTCCCATCGAAAGAGTGTGTGAAAACAAATGGTCAAGTTAAAGAGTAAGAGAGAAAGGAGAATAAGAGTAACTACACAAGGAAACTGTGTGTTACTCTATGCACAGCTGCACCACCACGGCCGGTCCCTTGCAAAGAGCTCAATGTTTTCCAGATGTCCACCGCGAGTCCCTTAGATCGCCGTAAATGTCATCGTAAATGCCAAATCAATTCATCAAGATATTTCCTTAATCTAGTTCGACTCAAATTTTACGACTATGACTAACAAGTCCCACGGTATCCCGCGGAATCTTTCTGTGTCTTTTTCTATCATTAAAAATTTTTCCTCTCAATTTTTGTTTTTTAAAAATTATATTTTTCTAGAGTACATAATATATTGACCATAAAAGTCACCATATGTTTGATTTGAAGACTTTGTCTCACGGTCCCCTGCGAAACCTCTTTTTACCATAAAATTTTTTCCTTTTGATTTTTGTTTTTTAAAAATTATTTTTGAGGGCATCTAAAATATTGGTAAAAAATGTCATCATATATTTGTCAAAGAGACATTGTTTTAAGGTGTCTCACGGTCCACCGCGGAGTCATTTTTTTATCTGCATCCAGTCGTCATCGAATCCCGTGCTCCTTGAACCTCATATTTCACGCTCAGCTGTCCAAAATATCTCAAAACTCCTCAATTTTATTTTTCTTCCTTCTCTTAACCCATTTTTGTCTCAAAGACGTGACATCATTCGGCCCCACTTTTCTATTAAACCCTTGCTATATAAACCCATGAAAATAATTAAAGTTAGTCATTACTGCCGCAGCTAAAACCCTTGTCAGATCTATCCGCGAGTAAGATTCCAAAGTTCGTTCTCGTGACGCTCTACGCCTAGGCAACCGGAGGTCCTAGATCGATAAACGGAATTCAATTTTAACTCAAAAGTCATTAGTTCTGTCGGATCTTTTCACAGATAAGACTCACTGAGTCAACTTCAAAATTATTATAGTTATTATTAGCCCAGATTGATAATCGTAACTCAAATCTTTTACTAAAAAAAAATAAATTACGCGACTTCAATTTTATTCTTAAAACCTTTCCTCGTGAGGTCCTACGCCTAGGCATCTGGACTGCTAGGTTGGATACCTAGAGTAAAATCATTTGAGTTCGCATTAGAATTAACCAAACCCTTTCACGTGACGTCCAATGCCTAGGCAACCGGAGTCCTTGTTCGGGAATAGTTAATCCTGTCAATAAAAACCCTACAGTTCATAATAAATTCACTCGAAAGCAAAGCCAGCCTCTCGGGTCAGCGTGCAGTGCGTTTGTGTGAATAGATTCAATCTGTGAATCTCGATCAATAACATCATAAAACATTGTAAACTTCTGCATACACAAGTTCAAATTGGTGAATCTGAAGTGAGTGTGTGTGCAGGTATATCAACCCATTGGGGTAAATTCATTATTATAATATTTTTTTTTTTTTGTAAAATTTAACCTGTCAATATACTACACATGTTTTTGTATACATCTGTCTTTTCATTTCCTGTCATTTTCTCCGGGATTTGAGTACTGGTAATTTAAGTCATAGTAATTTTAAAAGTACGACAGAGAAAGAACACGGTCTTCTCGAGGGCCCATATTCACCGACCCAATATCCCTCTCGCTTAGAAGTCCCTGACCTACCCTAACGCCACGCAGATCATTAAACGGGACGGTCTATAGTACATACACTCGGTACGAATAGACAAATAAGTTGTGAAATCCACACGAAATTATAAACATTCTTATATCAGCTACGTGACTGGATATCCTGGGTTGCATGACAGAATAAAAATAAATTCACATCTTAATTTATAAATTGATAATCGGTGCCCAATCCCTTAGACGTTCTCACACTAACCACGTGAGGTTCAATCGAACTCCTTGGCTGAGTTATAGAACAGGGAAAATCGGCAATCCGATATTAAGTAATAAATTTAAAACTACCCTTTCACCCTTCGCCTTCACTCACTTCGATCGTGACAGTGTTACTGGCAACGGAATGGCGATCATGGCTTCTTTTCTATCCGCTTATATGTTTCAAGGGGATTTTTCCACAGAAGTATTTAAATTATTTAGCTTTATTGGTGGAAGCTATACATATTATGTTAATTGGAAAAATTAGTTTTGATGAACTGGACACGGCAGACACTTTGATTTTAAATATGTAATAACATATCGAGACTATTTTGGTATGCACGTAATGACGTATAATATACACTTATCATCACATATGTTGAAAAGTGTACGAAACTTAGGGCCTTTGCAACATCATAATACATTCATTTTCGAAAATGAAAATCATTTTCTAATGAAATTGCAAAAAAATCCTAATAATATTATTATTCAGATCACCAGGCGTTATTTGTTTAAGAAAGCACTATCACCATTGAAAAATAAAATTAATACAAGTGAAGAGTTTTTACAATTTTGTGAAAGAAATTCGACAGGGCGCTTAAAATATACTTTTTAAGTGGATGGCTGCGTACTAGTCGAAAAGGGTAAAGAATATATTTTTTGAATGACAATGAGCGAAAACTTTTGAACAGATCAGATGGATGTAAATCTTTTAATCGATTTATCTTCGACAGCAAAAGATACATCACAAAGTTATCGCTATCGTGAATAAGTAGATGACTCCGTAGTAGTATTAAAATATCGTCAGATCAGTGGAGTGCGATCTAGGCTGTTATAGAGTGCACACGCATTGTTGTAGCGTCCGGTGTTTTTAATCAGATATTCGTAGTAAATTAAAGTGGTAAATTAAGTAAAGGTATCCACAAGGATCAAGCGGAGTGATAAAGCCATTCAGGGGACTTATGATTTCGTGTGTTTAGTCGTAACATGGGTAGTGAAACCGATAGGCAAAAAAACGAGAGGGCAACCATTTCCTGCGTCGTAGAGTCTTCAGACATCGACACCTTTGAAGGAGATAAGAAGCAAGGTGACAAAAGGGACGCAAACCGTTAGAAGGTAAAAGTGAAAGTAAAGCTGCCACAAGTAGAAACAGAAGGGGACATGACGAGTGACAGATTAGAGGAATCAGGAGGAAAAGACAGCAAAACAGAGATTAAAAGGAATCGGGGAGACTTGTGGGAAGCGGAAATGAACTTAAAAACATTAATACCCGAAAAAAAGAAAAAAATGGGAGCCAACAAATATTAAATTTTTTCTAAACGCAGAGAATAAAATGGGAAAAAATATTGGAGGATCTGAGGGGTACATATACATAAGAAGCAAGAGCTACCCAAGCTGGGTGGAGACAATGGAGAAAGAAGGACAGGAGCCAAGCTCAGATAAGTCATTAGAGGATTTAAAAAATTTAGGGAGAGGGGCATTTACAACAGTGAATAGAATAAGTAGGTCTCTACAAAAAAATGAAACAAGTCAGAATGAAAAAAAAGTGAAAGTGAAAAGGAAGATAAAAAAAAGCTGACAGGACAGAATAAATGCACGGGGGCAGTAGAATCCGGGAAAGAATTTGAGGAATAGATAGGTGCAGTGAACTCGAAGGAACCGCAGACAGAGAATGCGGAAAATGGAAGTGACAAAGATCAGACAGTGATTAAAGCAAACTTGGCGGAGGACAACAGTGCAAAAATGATACAAAAAGACGCGGAAACGCAGACTCCGCAAAGACAGGAGCCGAATGAGACAAGCACAGATAAGGTGACACTAATGGTTAATCGTAAATGCAAATGCTGTGTTACAGGTGAGAGGAAATTAAAGGAAGTGGAGAAAAATTTCATGTCTCCGCTAGAGAGACTGAAATTAGAAGTACTAGAGGCTTCAAATAATTCCAATACCAAAGAGAGAGAAGAAAAAAATTACAAACCAAACTCCAAAAGACTGAAGGAAAAAAGTGACAGCCTGGACACTATCAACGATATAGGGAAACCATACTGTTACGGGAGTGATGCGGATATAGAGTCTCAGGAGGAGGAGAAGGAGGAGAAGATTAAAGAGAAAAGAAGGAAAAGTAAGCAAGAAAGAACGAACGCTCGAAATCTGAGAAAGCAGGACATTATATCAGGAGGAAGTACAGAAACAGAAAATAAAAGAAAGAGGAATGTCGGAGTAGAGACAAGACCTGTTGAAAGAGTACATGAAGAAAGAACAGATGGAAAAGAAGAAGCAAAGAAAAAACCGACCAATAACGGAAATGAAGGAAAGGGGTATAACAGGGATATGCTGAGCCGGAACTTAGATCGTCAGGGTCGGTGTAAAATTAATTTGTAAGAGAAGGATGAGGAAGGATAATTTATAATTAATTTATTTAATTCACTTTTAACAATTTACCTTTCTTTATTTAACCTTATAACCTTTGATCAAATAAACCTTATGACCTTATAAACCTTATTCACATAAATTTTATAATTCTTACTACCTAGCGTCAACTACTTTTGACTAATTTGAACAATCTTTAACCTTAACTTAAGCCAACTACCTATGGCGACTACTCACACTTACTCTAAGTCCCTTGGACTATTTTACACACACACACCCATACACACACACACACACACACACACACACACACACACTAATTTTAACCAACTTTACGCGGTCAACTAGACCCTCTACGTGGCTAAGACCTTAATTTTTATGCCCTCGCGCAGGTCCCCTGGACCCTCTACGCGTCTTTACAATTAATACACGCGGTCCCCTGGACCCTCTACGTGATTTTTCCACTACTCACTAAATTATGACAATTATTTACAACTATTCAACTATCACGATTTCCATAACTACTCTTTCCACTGACCCACACTTTTACCAATAAAAATTCCATGAAACCTATTTCTTAATTATAATTACTTTCCACATAATTATTTATCATTTTAAAATCACTAATAAATTCCAACAACTAATTTTTTATAAGCGTTATCCTTTCCTTGTCAACAAATTTTGTTAAGCCAGTTTTATGAGTTAAATCATGTGACCGCTCAACAATTTATCACGACCTCGATATCACAATACTTAAAAACCAAACATTTATTTTCCACGTGTTACTTCACGACACTGTTAACGTTCATAATTTTATTTATTGATTTTAATTGATTTATTAATTTAATTTACATATAATTATTTTTTTCTTAATTATAGTGACTAGATCACTTAGACTAGAACGCAACTGATTTTCCGGCGAATGCTTAACACGACCTGCCTAAAAAATTCCCGAAGAATTTTCCGGTGAGTGACTTAAACAACCTGCATGAAAATATCAAAGCTAATACTTGCTGAGTCCTTGCGAACACGACGTTAAATTATATGTTTTAATTAACATATATTCCGGCTCCCCGCTTGGAATATTCTACAGAATACCTATTACGATTTGCGTTGATTCTTTTCCGTCACTTGTTCTGCATTAGTTGTCTGTCAGTGCCTCGTTCTCTTTTGTCCGTGTATTAAGTTCTCAACCATGTATGCGAGGGTAACCGGGTTGTCTCAAATTGTCCGCCTTGTGTTAACTTACTCGGATCCAATTCTAGTTTTCGCCCAGTACTCGAACTCCCCTTCAACCTGCTATTCAGACGCAATTAGTTCGTAATAACTAAAGAAACCGGCTACCTGCCTGGTAACTTGTAACAATTAGATTTTGTTTTATCGCTTGGTTCCACAATAGTTAACCAAGTCCCAATTAATTAATTTACCTGATACTTTATTCGCAGCGTCTAAATGTCAACGTTTATAATGGCGTCGTATGGTGTTGGCTTCTGTTCTAGATTGGACCGCTCCGGTCAGTCTTGCCTCGATGGTTGCCCAGTCCTATTGGTTCTCCGTCTTCGTGTGCGTCTGGGTAGTTACCCGGTCCTGCCGACTCTGCTGCTTCTTCGCTTCTGTCTTGCACAATTTTTGGCCCTGATCGGAAA